>BROG01000638.1:0-432618 GCA_030159075.1 Atrina japonica
GCATGTAAATTAATGCTTAATTTTCGCGAATAATAGTAGTAAATACCTTGTGTCTTAGCCGTTACCTGAAGTTGACATATAAGTTTTACTTTTAACCATCCAATGATTTTACATCATTTGTGTCTTAATTCGGAGTTAATTAAAGACTAAACAATTAAACGAATTACATTTCACCGGATATGCCGATGCGCTGTATATATTTGTTTACAGATTCGTATATTCAATGAAATGTATCATCTCTCATTTTCATGAATTTGTATGAATTTAAAATAATAAAATGCATATACATATACATGTATGTGATATTAATTTTAGCGGCATAATTCCGGAAGGCTAAAAGTGTGGCGTTCGACTGGTTTTCTCGTTTATTTTACAAGGCGAAAAGGCGCCGTTTGGTGGGTTTTCGCGTTTTAAAGAAGGCGAAAAGGCTAAGTTTGGCGAGTTTTCGCGTTTATTTTACAAAGCGAAAAGGCGCCGTTTGGTGGGTTTTCGCGTTTTAAACAACGCAAGACTTTTAAAAGTCTAATACTGCGCCTTTTCGTGTTAATTTTCTCGCCTTTTCGCGTAGATAATTTAAGGCGACAACCCACCTAACGGCTGGTTTTCGCGTCAGAAACAACGCGAAAAGGCAAAATTGCACAAATCAGCCACCATATACAATGTATGTATCAATTACGTTTCGTCTGTGAAAGTGTGCGATAAAAAAAAAACCAAAAAAACAAAATAACAACGGAACCTTGATAGTAATAAAAACGAAAGTAGAACTGATAGTGATGTTGCCAATATAAATAATACATAGGTAAACCTATGGAGAGGGCGAAGGCATTCATCAACAGTTTACATGTTCAGTTAATCCCTTTGGACATTCCGTCGTGTTGCCCCCTGCCGGGGGCAACACGAAAGAATCACCAAAGAGATTAATATTCAGTGACAGTGAATGTCCCGATCATTCACTCATTGTTTTATTACTTTTAAATAAAATATTGAGTGGCTGACTGTTTCCTTCGTGCTAAAACTTAAATAGAATCTATGTGGTATTAGTCATGAATTAAATGCACAAACATGTTTTTATGCAATATATTTTTCTCTATCCCAGCGTATCCATCATTTCGCGCAGTTCACACTACCAGAATAATGGAGGCGCTTCGTGATCGGGTTCGATGTACAACCCTAGTCGTTATGGGAAAGTCTCGGTCTACAAAACGTTTCTTAGTGTCGTAGTTTATTACTTCGTTTGCAATGCGCTTTTAAGTAATGACTTCGCATTTCCGACATTTTGTTTATGTCACGCGTAAATTCCCGATGTGAGCAGAATTTTTACCATTAGTAGTACGAGTCCCCGGATGTAGTAGGAATAAAAAATGTGAGCTTCTCTACATATATGAGAGCTTCGCCCTCTATAATTGCAAGATACACATGTACTATATTCAGTTACAAAATGTACTCTGACAAAAAAGTAGAGGATTTCTAAAAGCTTAAAATTACAAAGTGAAAGTTTTGTAGAAATAAATATTAGACCCTAATTTAAATAAACCGCGTCGTAAGGTATAATATCAAAAACTCGTGTGTACCATATTACAAAAGCACAAGTTACAATTACAGATATTATCACAACGATTTTCGTGTGAGAAGTGTATTATGTGGCAAAATTAATGTAACATGACGGCGGGTGGAATCTTGTGAACCCTTTCTTGACCTGGATGGATGTAAATTCCAGGTAAAAAGTGAAAATTACACTGGCAAGAGTTATCGTTCTTATTTGGTGATAAAATGCCCGCGAAACATGTCATAACCGAAGAGTGAGTAGAATTGACTAAATGATTATCAGAATGTTACTTCGGCCAGCAAAGTTATGTGAATCAGACAATACATAGCAGATCAATAATAGCAGCGACCCATGAAGAGTCCATCATGTAAATTGTAGGTTGGGGTTTGATTATTCTGGCCAGTAATGTGATCCCTGACAATACAGGTCTGGCATTAATGTTCTTCATACTGCACGGAAATTTTCCATGAACAGTTGGTTTTATATCCCAATGTTTTTTTTTCAAAAATGAAAAACAATCCTTATATTTAAATATAAGATCTTACCATTTTTCTGTGAAACTGTAGTCCACTGGATACTAAAGTCATTCTAGAATAATCGGCTTTGTGTGTGTGTGTGTGGGGGGGGGGGGGGGGTGGGGGGGGGGGGGGGTGGGGGGGTCACATGACGTAACAGTTGAACAGCTGTATGAATCGAGAAGTACTTCCTTTTCAGCCTGGAAATACTAAATGGAATTAAGATTCATTTTCATTTTTATGTCTTTGTGAAAGAAACCTGTGATGTGGAAAATTTTGAAAACTTATTCTCTGATTTGGGGTTCGTAGTTGTTATTATTCGACCGGTGGGGAGGAGAATTAAATGTGCAATTAATAGCAAGGTCGAGCAACATGCTTTATTACAACGAAAATTCCGTTTGAATTCTGATATTTTGTTAGTGGATTAACATACCATAGACAATTTTAGTGGGACTTAAGAGGAGGGAGCAGCTAATATTCGTTCATGACAACTGAGAGTAGCCATTTCATTTGACATTTTTACCAATCAGCTGGGATATGCCGATGACTGTTTTATAGCTTACGTAAGTATTTCAGCGTATAGCCTACTAACAAATCTTCAAATCAATTGAAACAAGACAAATGCAGATTATGCTGTGAAATAAACTATTTTTATTAGTCTGTTTAAATTTGAATTATCGACATCTTCTTTATGGAAAACCCGTGTAGGCCTGTAATAGATCCATATGTTATTTAGGTCAATTCAGTATTTATCAGCTGATCATTTATTTTATAACAACAATACGATAATTATATAGAGTATCCCGTCAATAACTCCTTTACTGATTACTGAGAAACCTATGGGCACTAGACCTACTTGTGCTCGGCATTGATATTGCAGGTTGTGAGAAACGAAATGGGCGTCAGAATTAGCAAGAATTGGAGATGAAATCAGAGATGGGGCTGATTTCTCACGATGTGAGTGACAAATGGTTTCTGACAGAAATATGTGGTGTACGCAAAGTGACCTGTTTATCAGAGATGCTTGACAAAGATGCAGTAGGCTTAACTCTCTTTATTCTGTTCAGCTGATATTTCGATGGCCTGTGTTTCTGATCATAACATGACCTAACTCTATCGCGATATTGGTCTGTACATTGTGCTAATGACGTAGTCTTGTGCTTCCGATTTCGTTAATGTGATTTTGTTGGTTTTTTGGTGATGTATGGTAATTAAAATTAAATAAGTAAATAAGAAATAAATATGTGATATTCTATTCTTTATTGATTTGTTCATATGTTGAAATTTCAGAGAAGACTTGTCAGACAAACAGATAGGGTTTGAAATATTCACGTATTCATAAGCCAAAATACACACAAATACACTTAAGTCACGTGACGACCAACTTGTTCGCATTGAAATAATAATAAAATCCTTCTGTATATCTGCAATGAAGGAACTTACAATCGTTATGTAAATATATGTATTTACATTTCATGATGATTTAGACGTATCTGCTAGTAGTAATAGTAGTAGTAATGGTAGCAGTAGTAGTAGTAGCAGTAGTAGTAGTAGAAGAAGTAGTAGTTGTAGTTGTAGTAGTTACAGTCGTGACAGTAGTAGTAGTAGAAGTAGTAGTAGTAGTAGTATCTGAATGACATCAATACTTATAGTAGTAAAGGTAATAATAGTAGTTGTAGTATTAGTGGTATTTGTGGCTGAATGACATTTATAGTTGTAGTAGTAGAAGTAAGAAGTTGTAGTAGAAGTATTTGTGTTAGTTACGCAGTAACATCATTACAGAAAGACGATTTAGAAGTAACCTTGGCAGTTAAATTAGTTGCAGCCAATCTTCGTTGTATTGGTTACTTTTGTGGTTGATAATTTGTAATGGCTTAGTTTTGTGTTTGTTAGTTTGTAATGGCTTAGTTTTGTGTTTGTTAGTTTGTAATGGCTTAGTTTTGTGTTTGTTAGTTTGTAATGGCTTAGTTTTGTGTTTGTTAGTTTGTAATGGCTTAGTTTTGTGTTTGTTAGTTTGTAATGGCTTAGTTTTGTGGTTGATAGTTTGTAATGGCTTAGTTTTGTGTTTGTTAGTTTTAACTGACTTGCTTTTGTAGTTGTTAGTTTGTAATAGCTTAGAATTGTGGTTGTCAGACTAAGTTTGTAAAGTCGTAGTTTTGTGGTTGATTGTTTGTAATGACTTACTTCTGTGGTTGTTAGTTTTTACTGGCTTGCTTTTGTGGTTGTTAGTTTGTAATAGCTTAGTTTTGCGGTTGTTAGACTAAGTTTGTAATGGCTTAGATTTGTGGTTGTTAGTTTGTAATGACTTAGTTTTATCGTTGTTAGTTTGTAATGGCTTACTTTTGTGACTGTTAGTTTGTAAAGGCTTACTTTTGTGGTTGTTAGTTTGTAATGGTTTACTTTTGTGGTCGTTAGTTTGTAATGGCTTAGTTTTGTCGTTGTTAGTTTGTAATGGCATAGTTTTGTGGTTGTTAGTTTGTAATGGCTTACTGCGTATTGACTTACTTCTGTGGTTGTTAGTTTGTATTGACTTACTTTTGTGGTTGTTAGCTGTGGTTGTAAGTTTGTATTGACTTACTTTTGTCGTTGTTAGATGTGGTTGTTAATTTGTATTAACTTACTTTAGTTATTGTTAGTTTGTATTGACTTACTTCTGTTGTTGTTATTTTATATTGGCTTATTTCTCTCTTCCCGTTGATGATATATAAGCTTGACATCGTGATTTACACATTGTCTTAATAATGTGCATCTATTGGGCCATCTATATCGCGTATCATTAAAAAGATAAATCCCGTTGTTGGTTTACTCATGAATTGACTTAAAAGGTATATTCATTTTTACACCAAGGCCCATTAACCAGATGGTTTTATGTGCGTAATGATTGCGTGTGAAACAAGAGTTATACTTCTAATATTGTTAATGACAAAACAATAAACGTTTATAATGTAAAACTGCAAATCATTTATTGCTTTCAAATTCAACGTTGATTTCATACCAACACGGTTTTATTTTGCAAAAGTCGAAAATATAAAATATATTTTGTTTTGCTTTATTTCAAACACATTTCTAAACTTGTTACATTTTTCATTCACTATGTAGGTTATTTAGCAAATGTCGGTCTTTCAAAGGATTTGTCATGACCTCAGCTGTAAATGCCACAGATTATATATATATATATATATTTATATAGTTCGATACTCTAAGAGTGCTCAATCTGTAGCATATTATAGGTTTTTGAAAAAAAAAACATACCCACGAAAAAAAAACCTTGGTAAAAACATGAGTTATAAGTGGCTTATGTTTTTTTTTCACAAATTTCTGTTTAAAAATGATTTTTCCCCAAGACACCAAATTTGATTAAAGAATGGTTGTTTAATGATATAGTATTATTCATATATCTGCCATACAACCATCACTTTCATTGCAAACAAAGACCATAAATGAAGGACCAATTAATTCTCCAATTCTCAGCGGTTTTTGTTAATTTTCTATTGCTTTTATCCCAAAACTCCTAAATGCCCCAATGGTCAGAGTGCTAATATGGCTCATTTTATATATTTTTATATAAACTTTCAGAAAAACATAACCTTCAAAATTCCTCCATGAAGGACAGGGGCTATTAGTAGCTCAACGACTAACTAGATTGCAATATGTTCGTATTGGCTACTAATATCAGGGCTTCGAATGACAAGGTAAAGATGAAAGTTACTCGGTGGCTGTGCTTTACCGGCCCATACACATTCTCTAAACAGTTTTCTCATAACAGAGATGAAAACAACAAATAAACCAACATTTGTTAAATTTTAAAAGTCCAATGTGGGCAATCAATAAAACTGAAGAAATTTATTTGAAATTAAAAATTAAAGAAAAAAGACGTGCATATATTTTCTGTCTATTATTATCCTTCCAGGACAGGACGCTGCGTTTTCTAAGCTTGACAAAAAATTTTAAAAATCCCAAAGATATTAATTAAATTCCTCAACATTCTACAAGTATTAGAAGAGAAAATTTAGTGAAATTCAGAAACAAAGTCACAATGCTTCATTAAAGTAACCGTTCCATTCACAAAAAGATAAATAAATAAGTCCATTTCGATGAAAAGGTCATACTCTGTGGTGAAAAGGTACATATAAAAACGGTCTTAACAAGAAGAACAATTGCGAATCCCAAACAGGATAGGATCAGGTGTCTGGAGGGAGTCAGCTCCTTTTGGCATGCCCCATCCGTCGCAAATTTTCAATGGAAACATTTCTAGTTCAATGAATCGCTGATAAAACGGCTACTTATGTTTTCAAGACTCTGTTTTACAATGTTCTTTTTGTATTTATATGATCTATCTTTTCGTGTATCATTTTCCTGCATCTCTATATGTATGTTTCATCATCCGGATATTAAAGACTTCAGGGTTTTTGAGGAATATGTAAATGATCGACATTTTTGTCCACGTTTAAATCATATTTATGGAGTAGATTTACTAAGATATTATATCAAAGGGAGATTTCCATTTTCTTAATGCCACTAACTGCTGTGCTTGTTTCATTTATAAACTGACAGGTGTTATTGATTACAAGATGTGTTGTTGAAATTTATTAGATACATCACATTTCATAACCTTGGATATCAGTATTCAGATTATTTTTATTTTGATGACTAGTTGCTTAACAAAAGTACTTTGTAAACTCCGTCCAAAGTAAGATCCCTCCAAACTTCCAATACAAAAATTCACCATGTATTTTCTATATCTATACGCGTTCAGTTGCCTCCAAATCTTCCATTACAAAGTCAGTCTACAGCAACTAAATTTACCCAGCTTTTCCCAGAGCCTTCCACCTTGTACCTGTTCTATATCTGAGCTCATGTACGCTCCATGTGGCCATATTGTGACAGATGATCTCAACAATGTGTGTAGCAGAAAACCGAGAGATTTTTTACGCAAAGACCCAAAATATAGGGAACCAGTCTCGTTTATAATTGACGCATGTGAAGAGTACGTCAAACGTTGGGCTATGAATAATGTCCAACTTGATACTATTCAGAGTGGATTAAGTCGATCAACCATGTTCTTCAACGAGTAATTCGACTACTTAAACATTTTGTCAACACTAAACACAATTCAATGTTTTGTGACCCCGATGTTGTCAGAGAACTGTACCATCTCCACGAAAATTTTACCATCTTACCATCGTTACTGCTGACAAGGCATCTAACAACTTCACATTTGTCTGCAGGCGATGCTACTTAAGCATTCTCAAAGAGAATCCTGGACTCAACACACTTCATGGAAACCCTACATATACCCTCACCGATTTCTCTGCTTCTGAAATATTAGATAATCATATATCCGTTCTCACTTCGTTTGGAGTGACGCGGAGCTTGAATTTGCCATAAATTTTCGTTGTTTTTGCGGGAAAAGTTTTCCAACAGATTGTAGACATTCCGATGGGTACTAATTGTGCACCTTTCTTGGCTGAAGTCTTTTTGTATTCAGTGGATTTTTTTAAGTATCTGCTCTCAAAAGGAAATAAACAGTTAGCATTCCGGTTCAATTTTCCTTACAGGTATATCGACGACTTCTATAAATAGTTCAGAATTGGCTCGACCAGATGTATCCTGTTGAGCTTGAAATCAATGAGACGACAGGGAGCAACACATCTGCTTCTCAACTGGATTTACTCCCGTTGATTGGAAAGATCGGCCAACTTCACACCTGTCTTGATGACAAACGCGACGATTTCAATTTCCATATCACAAACTTCCCGTTTCTATGTGGTAATATTCCATCTTTTCCTGCCTATGGCGTTTTCATTTCACAGCTTATACGTGATGTCAGGGCATGCTCTTCTTATGAATGTTTTATTCGGAGAGCGGAACTACTTGCCACTAAAGTAATAACACAAGGTTACGTTGTTGATAGTTTGAAATCGTCGTTAAAGAAGTTTTATGGTCGATACGGGGATCTTGTTAAACATTATGAAGTCCTCCTCTCAGGAATGTTAGATAGTATTCTGGAGCACGACCACAAACAATGACTTCCTTTGGCCAGTCATATATTAAAGTAAATGATGACAAATACTCTGAACTTTACCTTTACAATGGATTCGAGAGGTTTCCTGTAACATTTACGACGAGTGTGTCATGCTGGCAGTGTGTGCTGGCTCCCTCCGGAAACCTGGTCCTATCCCGTTTGGGATTCGCAATAGTTTTTCAGGTTGAGACAATCAATTGAACACAATGTTAAATCTCATTCAGTAAAAATATACATAACAATGAAAAATTACCTCATTTTCACTCTAATGTTTTAAATTGAAATGGTTGCCATGGCAACAAAAATATAAAACTGACCCCTTTACACGTCCAACTTTTCTATCAAAAAGTAATGTTGCAAAGTCATTGTCTTTAATATAAGGTAATAAAATTCATATGTCACCGACTTCGTTTCTTTGAAAATGTGCTATAAATAGTCACTCTTTAAATAAAAAGTAATTACATTTTGCAATATTTTAAGAAAAATAAAAAATTTGAAATATTGTCCTTTCGAAAAGCATAGCAAATCTGCATTATTAAATGTCTGAATAATACTGCACTTACATTTCCGCATATGTTAGTTTGATTGTTAATATGAATGTACCTAGATTAATATTGTTAAACAACATTTTCCTACCCCAGGGCTACCCATTTCCGGCTTCACGGCGTTCAAAACTGTAACTTAAAGGGATGGTTCACCCTTTTGACAATCTGTACTTAAAATAAAAGAAATCTTTTATGTTTTCGTGAATATTAAAAAATAATACAGTTTTATAAGAAAAAACTGAGATACAGCCATTTTATTACGGTGAAAAACTGGTATATATGAAGCGTTCATACATTCAAATGAAAGTGAAGAAACCTACACTCTCTGTTGTTTGTGAGGTAACACCGTTCCGTTCATATACACCACGTATGTACTTGCTTACAGATTTCGAGTCGCTTTTCTTCCTCGAATCATGATCTAAAATTTATATTTCCACAATTCCATCAGCATCATTACAGTGAATGAATGCCCCTGGATTGTCTCGCTATAAATAAAAATTATGATTTCCCGACATCCAGGGGATACATACGAAATATGAGATTCGATGTTTACAGTCCAAGGCAGGGGGAGGGGCACAGGACATGACTGGTATTTCAATATGCGATGATAAAAATACCCCACACTTTTCCTTTCAAATGAATAATGATTTCAACAAATTCTTCTCTGCTAAATTCCATTTTTCTTGTTGTAAATGCTAAAAAATGTCAATAAATGGAACATTATTACTTTTGAACTGGTACTGTAGATATGGAATATAAACGGGGATGATTTCGTCCGCTATTCATAGCACCATATTGACGCTATACAAAATCATCAAAATATTACTCCGCACGGACTTGAACTGTCAGACTAAAACATGCAATTGATTTAGTGGTCAAAAGAAAGTGAAAATTTTCAATGTAACCAAAATCAACACCGGAAATATAGAACATCAAAGCGGACGAGTGCACAAAGTGACAGTTTCCTATCGCCGTGATCTTTGAAAGTGTATTGCTCATTTAAAGGAACCGGTGTCAATATGCTTGTTGAAGGTAATGTTAAGAAGAAAAAAATTATAAAGTTTTTGATGAATATATATGACCTGGTCTGGCGAAGGATTTTAGAAAACCGCCCCTGGATCTCAAAGGTTGACAACTGTTCTGTGGATCCATGTGTCGGGAAAGTCTCAGACCTCTCACGGTCGGCCAAACCCAGACTCTTCCGGACCTCGATATTATAAAACAAATATGAAGAGTAGTTTATTGAAATCAAGCTACTCTGCAATTATTGGGACTATATCGCATATATCAAAGTTTTGGTCGTAGTTCTACAGGAAATCTCCAATGTCATTACTTCTAAATATATTCAGACATAAATTATATAAATTATAGTTGTACAACATTGCAGGATGCGACTAGCCTAGAACAATTTGGTCAACTCGACAGAGAGGAGAATATAGATCCTCATCCCCAGTCATCAGAAAATGCCGTCTTTATTGCAGATGTTTGATCATATATTATTTATATATATATAGGTCTCCTACTGGGTCATTATCGCACATGACAAATTTTAAAACTTGCCAGGAAAGGAAAATCTTTAATGTGCATTGTTAAAGGCATAGTTCCTGATTCGGGTTTGAATGCCTCAGGTGAATCAGCTGTGACAATGGATGCTCTTGGGGAATTTCATATCACTATGCCTGCAGGGAAAAATTAGTCCTGGTTACACTTCAGGTGGCAGAATGGCTGGAGGTATCTCAGTGCATGACTTCTGGTGTTGTTTAGAGTTGGTTGTAGATGACTGGATAGTATGTCAGTTAGTTTATTTACCGCTCTGTACATCATTATATATATCTGTGTTTTTCAGTTTCCTAACTGATTACATAAATATTTAATTTGTAACACGTATAATATAGCCAAGCGACAAAATTTGATTTGTTAATGTGCGGCAAAACTGAACTACTTTTATTCACTTTTTATGTAGACTTGTATGATTCATCTGAAGGTTGGCGATGATGTCACTTCATTCATCTGAAGGTTGGCGATGATGTCACTTCATTCATCTGAAGGTTGGTGATGATGTCACTTTATTCATCTGAATGTTGGCGATGATGTCACTTCATTCATCTGAAGGTTGGTGATGATGTCCCTTCATTCATCTGAAGGTTGGCGATGACGTCACTTCATTCATCTGAAGGTTGGTGATGATGTCACTTCATTCATCTGATGGTTGGTGATGATGTCACTTTATTCATCTGAATGTTGGCGATGATGTCCCTTCATTCATTTGAAGGTTGGCGATGACGTCACTTCATGCATCTGAAGGTTGGCGATGATGTCACTTGGTGTTTGTCATGCCACTAGAACTTGAATGGGAACAACACAATGAAGCATTTTGTAGATCATTTTAAAAATTGTTGTATTGATGTTGTCAATTTCGCTAAATTCTACATCTGATAAAGTATTCTTAGATGTTAATAATAATTTAAAATGTAGGCTAAATGTATGTATTAAAATATTAGCAATGTTTATGTTTTCTTTTATGTTTTGTGCAAATATTTCTGCGCAAATATTTGACTTATTTGAAATACTTTGGTCAACTCAACAGAAAGGAAAATATAGATTCTCAAACCCAGTCATCGGCAAATGGTGTTTAAATTGTATAATGTTACATCGTATGATAAAAAGATATGTCACAAGTTTCCTTTCAATTACATTTATCATTCTCGATATGAATTTTACAATTTGCTCGCTAGAGGCTCGTAAAATGGAAAATAATGCAGATGAATGAAGTCTATATACAAAGTGAATAAACGCTGTTCAGTTTGCCGCAGGATATACACTTTGAGTTATCAGTTAAGCGAAAAGAGTAAATAATTCGACAGTCGGGGAAAGTGTACTTTTGCTTTTACCTTTATCTTTGTTTTCTCTAAGCTTTAATGAAACAACACTGTTTTTGTTTCAATTCAATTACATTTTAAATGGATATTTCGATTCAAGATATTCGATTCAGGATATTTTGAATATATGATAGTCTGTAAACATTAATTTGAAAGTATAGATATGCATGTATTCGCTCTCATTTTATGTTGTTTTCGCGGCTGAATTTATCTATATAAGTAAGATTCGATCAGGAAAACAAAAACAATGCTTAATTGTGGGTTTATGTTAACACAAACAATAGAGTGTGGTTAAGAAAAACAAACAAAATTGAGTGGTTAACACAGTCAAAAGTTAAAAAGCAGCTCCTTCTTGTGTCAGGTAGATCCATCCTTTGTAAGCTCACCGTTCTTTTGTTAATATAAACCTAGAAAACATATAAGATGGTCTCTTTCCAGTTATACTTTTACCCGGTTATCGCTCCACCAATAGTTCATAATATAAACTCTCAGATATCAAAATATGAATATTTATGATGTCCAGGATACTATACAGATCTGGTGATACTGGACAAATATGGATTTCTGGAAATCCAGAGGTGAGATCAGCTGTCATGGAGGAGTAAGCATTCGATGTTGACCGCTCACACCCGCCGTGAGTCTACAGAAAAATTCAAATAAAATAGGTGATAAAGAAATCTTCGTCACAATTGATACAGACGTCTAACCAACCGCTATCGAACAGGTAACTCAACATTTCATTTAGTGAAACAGAGTAATCGGAAACAAGATAATATATACCGACTGTAAAATTTGCGGAACGCTGCCATCAAATGCAATTTTCGATAATCCTGTGCTAATAACCTGTCTGTGAGTAGGTTACGTCTGTATATGAAATGTTCATATGTTGAACATGTCTTGATATATCGGGCCAGTTATGAATATTATGAACATAATACAAAATGCATAAGGCTTAAGACGATCGTTTCTGTCAATTAGACTTCACCGGTTGATCTCAAGTTTCAAAAATATTTAAACACCAGATGCAGGTGATTTAGGGATATTAGCACGTAAATATGGAAAATTAACGATGGGAAAGCCGAAATCCTCCCGTTTGTCGTGTAGCCAGATTGCTGATTTCTTGTCTGTGTCTATAGTAAGGAAAATGGCCAAATAGGAACGTTGTGTGCCTGATCCTTTTGTGTTCTAAAAATGTTGCGTTCGAAGTAAAAACAATATACAAAAAAGGTTCCAGAACAACATTCATATTTAAGTAGTAGCAAATAAAACATATTGTATCTTGCGATACAAATGATTTTGGTTATTCATTTCAAGTACCAGTTTGTTCATAAATTATTTTTATTTCCGAGTATGAACTCATAAGAAGAGTACTGATATATTTTAGATATTTGTTACAGCTGGTCCACATATATATCTACTGAAACGACTACTCCTAAACTTTGATATCTTAAGATATAGAGGACACGTACTTAAATGTTGAAAATCACAAGACATTTGACCTCAAAACATTTAACTCAAGATTGTAAATATGTAACAAATACAAAAGGAAAACAAGAATTACACAAGAAAAATGGCATGCAACCACTTCTGGAAAATTCAGAGTTACGATAAGGATTCATGAAGGAGAAAATTCTCAAGTTGATAAACCACTCTCTATTATCATCGTGTGTCCTAGTCGAATCAAGTTTAGTACAGGTACAACTGTAGATGCAGTTGCTAAAAAGTAAGAGGTGTACCTCTAACCTAACCCGTAAAGCTAAACCCTAAACACCAATGACAGCTCAAAATCAGAACCCTTACCCTTGAGTGACCGTTCATAAAATGCAATATGGCGGAGTCAAGCCTCTAAACATGCTATTTTATGACAAAAACTGGCTGTAAATATATTTCGCTGTAACCGAAGGTATTTACGTTTACTGATATTTCGGAAAACGAAATAAAACTATAAGTTCTGGAATTATTTTTCCGTAATAAACTGAATAAATCTGAACAAAAACAACACTCAACCAAAGGCACTGAAGTTGAGCAATTTTATTAATGACAGAGAGAGAGAGAGAGAGAGAGAGAGAGAGAGAGAGAGAGAGAGAGAGAGAGAGAGAGAGACTAATATCTGTAATCATATTCGTTATAACGAAGATTTGATTTAGATTGGTAGGAAAATGAACATCTCAGTTATGTACAACTCATAAATACGTGAAATAAACAGATGTTTTACAATGACAAGCGTTGTTTAATACTGTGATGTGTATATGTGCTATTTCAAAGACTTGTGAGTATGGTTATTTTGTCACGGAAATAACAATACAAATAACCAAACAAACGGATTACATGTATTGGACATTTTCCGCATTATTTCTATTTATATAACCTACAAATCGTCGTTTGTAGTAATGTAATGTTGCAAACTGTGTGTTTAAATTTTGACATATTTGGGAAATAGAAATATTTCATGATAGTAGAATATTGGAAAGTAGATAGTTCGTAATAATCAGCAAAATGCACCTATAATGATAATTCTTTACAAGATATATTTCATCAGTTGATCTTATATTATAAAGCATAAGATGAAAAAAAAATATTTCAATAATTACACTACAAAGAAAATATACAACATCACTAACAGCATAATTCCATCAGACTACGATGTAACATGAAGAAAATGATAACAATTATTTACAAATTATATCTCAATAAAAGACCAGTTGATAAGTATCCCCTTACTTAATTATAAGATATAGATAACATCGTAACACAATACAGAGAGGAAATA
The DNA here is from genome assembly GCA_030159075.1 of Atrina japonica. Classification (NCBI taxonomy): domain Eukaryota; kingdom Metazoa; phylum Mollusca; class Bivalvia; order Pterioida; family Pinnidae; genus Atrina; species Atrina japonica. Next base: position 14,281 of record BROG01000638.1, read on the forward strand.
CCAATACAGTGTCAACAGTTAATCATTGTTCATCATTCTTGTGTTAGTAACTCCCTGTCTTTGTATCCTGAAGTAACATTGGCAGAGGCTTTCTCCTGATCCTACAAGGGATTATTTCCTTGAAGCTTTTTCGAAAGTTTGCAGAAAATAAGGCATATAATACAGGATTTAATGCACTATTTAAATAAAGTATCAGAAAAGATATTGGAGGGAATATGCCAATATTAAAAACAGTTTGTACATTCCAATATTGCAATAAAAGTCGAATATGGTGAGGCAGGACACACACGGCAAATGACACAATGACAGCAATCAAAAGTCTGATAACTTTTCTCCGGCTTCGCACTGCCTTCAATGAACTGAGTCGAGTTTGGCCAGAATTGAGATTAAACCTGTATCTTGAAGAAGTTCCGTCTCTGGAGAGTATGCTGCCATTTCCATCGCTTGTTTTGGAGGTGGATGGATTTCCACCCGTTGTACCATCATCTGATTTTTGTCGCTCTATACAATGAGAGCAGAGTTGTTCTCGCCGAAACTTTGATAATTTTGAACCAGCTTTTGGTAGTGATGCAATCAAAACCATCTCACTTTCACAAGAACCTGTTTTCTTGGACGTATATTCCTGTAGTTTGATATTTTGAGCGGGACAGTCAGAACTGTGAGTGCTGCTGGTACAATATGATTCCTCGGGAATTTCATTAGGTGCTTGTTGTTGCTTGGTTTGTGTTGAACAGGTTCTCCATAGGGTTGTGCCTATTTTTGAGTACATTATCGACATTAAAATGAGCGGCAAAGAATACCAAACAATAAAATTTACAGTGGCAAATACTTTCATATCAAGTAACTCATATTTATAGAAACAATATTCAAGCTTTGTTCCGTCGAAGTCGCTGACACTAAAAGTGTCAAAGATAATAAGATATGGTACACTGTACACAGCTGCAACAAACCAAATAATGATTTGTGACATAGTAATTCGCTTTGACGTAAGGCATCTCCGAGCACGTAGCGGATATTTGATTGCTATGTATCGTTCTGCGGCTATGGCTGTGAGTATGATTATTGAGGCTGTGTAGGACAGGTTCCACACAAAGTAATATATTTTGCACATCACCTGGAATTAAAAAAAAGTTTGATTTAACGACAAACAAGATATACATCATACTTCAAAAATGTTAATGACATTATTTGAAGATATCAATGATAATTATTGATATGGTCTATGACAAAGAGGGTGGCTATTTAAAAAGGGTATGTTAATCGATATCGACCAATTCACCATACGACTGTCAAACCAAATTTGTAGATTGAAAAGTTTCTGATTCATTAGTGCGATTTCCCCAAGGATAATATTTTGCTTTAGTTATGTCAGTTAATATTAATGATAACAAAATAAAATTTAAAATACTCGTTAAACGATATTGACCTACAACTACTGAAATGGTCATAATGAACTCCTACTATCAAACGTTGATGTTGTCAACACGTTGAAATGCATATACTTAATTGATCGATTGACACATAAACGGTATGATTTATCAAAATTCAAAACAATAATAATATTAGATATCAATTTATATTATTGATTTAAACTCAAAAATAAAAGTGATTTTCTTGTCAATAAGTAATTGAAGTTCCTCAGAAGTTATCTTAAATCAGTACAAATAACGTATCATTAAAATAACGCCTGTCAACACTGATTAATGACCGCACACGAGCAATAAATGAATTATTATGTGACTATTTATCAACACATGAGATCAAACATAGAAATGTAACACAAATGACGACATAGTGACCATTCGGTACGTGTCGGTGTTCAACAATAAATATTTGACAGAAGTAATAATAAAATATAATTAACACAGTGTACATGTACAAATTCAAGTCAGAAAAAGTTGTGTTTCTACGACTTCCTGGAACTAAAGACAATAGGTGTTTGTAGCTAATCACCGTAGGCTTACACATTCGTAAGTATTTCTCTTTTGTATGATCGACATTTCGTTTCCCCGAGTTATTTTAATTTAATCTGCTATTGTTTAATGTAACCTAAAGGTTTTCTAGTTTACTAGAGACTTACCGGGTGATGATCAAGCGACACAAGATTGATTACAATGTTAATGCTGTTCTAAATCACTATTTAATGTTACCGGATATTGAGAAAGCGTCAGATATAGTCCATTTAGGTGTAAGTATACTATATGATATTCCACTTTACCAACGACATTGCCGGATGGTAATAAAGCGCCACAGAATTTAATACAGGTATAACAATACTTATAACAATACTTATGATTTTAAAAATCACTAGCATTTTGCATTTTGATAAGATTTACTCTATATAGATATTACAAAACATTTTTAAATTAAAATTATTTGTAGCAATTGTCTTATAGAAAGATACCTGGTCATACTTGACTATTCCGCAAATGTTAGAGTTGGTATAATAGTATTTTGTGTGACCACTCTGTTTCACCAAGTGATACGTTGAGTTATCTGCTCGATGGCATTTTGTTGAGACGTCTGTACCACTTATAAAGAGGATTTGTTCCTCACGTATTTCATTTTGATTTGACTGTGGACGTGCAGCGAGTGTGACCGGTCGACAGGGGATGCTTACTCCTTCATAGCACCTGATCCTACCTCTTGATTTCAAGAGGTCCGTGTTTGTCCATCTTTTACCAGATTTGTACTTATATCCTGGACATCATAATGATTTATACCTTGCAATCTGGGACTTTTCATATATAACAAGTTTTGATGTCGAGACAATAGTTGTGATTTCCAAAAGTATTTTCTCAATAAATTGACATATTGTAAATTGTGAGATATCCATAACAAGTTTCAATTTTAATATACTCAAGTAATATTGGACATATAATCACTCTGAAAAGTAAAAAAAAATTGTCGTTTTAAAAAAAAAAAACGATATAATTTTCTTGTTAATAACAAGTTATTCGTTAAAACGCGATACTTCCCGTTAAAAACGCGATAGTACTCGTTAAAAACGCGTTACTCGTTAAAACGTAATTATCTCGTTAAAACTAGATAATTTTCGTTAAAACGCGTTATTTATCTCGGCGTTAGATCACGTTGATAGTATCTCGTTAAAACGCGATAGTTCTCGTTAAAACGCGTTATTTAAAAAAACGCGTTAATTTCTCGTTAAAACGCGATAGTATCTCGAAAACGCGTTAATTTTTAGTTATCTCGTTAAAACGCGTTTTGATGTTAAAAAACACGATAGTTCTGTTAAAACGCGTTTCGTAAAGTCAGTCAGTAAAATCCGCTGAATGTTACATTAGTTTTCAAAACTGATTTTCCGATTTTTGCAATGATTTGTATTCTTTATATTGTAAATGCAATTAATGAAAATTTGCTGCTGACAAATGATTAGTTTATATCGTGAGCGGCTTTTAATTTTTACCCGAACGAGTGGCTCAGTCTTTAGTGTGCTCGACTCTGGATCGTGAGGTCGTGAGTTCGAGTCCCGCTCCCGACAGGTTGGTTTCCTATGAGACAGTAAAAACTGAAGGTCCCGGGTCACAGTAAGTGTCGGCACGTTTAAAGAACCCCCATTTCAATGGCAGCCGAGCATAGGCCAAAATTTTGAAGCCCTTCACCGGCATTTGGTGACGTCTTTACTTAGGATATAAACAAACAAACAAACAAAAATACATTTTTATACAAAAAGTATATTTGTTTATATCCATATGAAGTGACATTTGCTCTACACCCACGTGCACATAATTAGCGGATACGTATTGGGTTCGAAATTATATTTGCTCTATTTGCGTGTCCGTGTCCGATGAAAAGGGGGTAGTTGAGGGTGGACATAGGTGAATTTGGGAGTAGGTCTGAGGGGGTTTAGGACCAAGAGGTGACGTGCATCAGGTAGTGCCCGTATATTCTACTGTTTGGTGGCTATTGGGAGTTTGTAATGCAATATTCCTGCCGACCCGTTCATGTAGCAGCAAAAGAAATCCACATAACCCGTTTATAAACACTGAGATCTATCGCGTTTTTAACACGTCGTGATAAATACAATAGATAACTTATTTAACGAGATAAATAACGCGTATAACGATAACTAACGCGTTTTAACGAGATACTATCGTTTTATTTATCGCGTTTTTACAATAAATAACGCGTTTTAACGAGATACTAACGAGATAATTATCGTTTTTACCAGATAAATAACGGTTTTAAATATAACGATTAACGAGATAATTATTTTTTTAACGCGTTTTTAACGAGATAATTAACCCGCGTTTAACGTCCGTTTTATAAATATTGAATAGTAGATTTTATAACTACCGCGTTTTAACAAGTAACATTTTTTCTTTTCAGAGTGACCCTTATAGGCTTCCGTATATAACTAATTTTGATTAGGAGACACTTAAATTTTTTGGTTTTAAAAGTTTTTATATCGAAACAATTTTTATATTGCAGGTTTTGATGTCAAGTTCTGACTTTCGATATTTCTTGAACAGATTTGATTTTGAATATTATCTATATAACACAATTTGATTTCGAGATAGTCTCTGTGTAAAAAGTTTTTATTCCAGATAATTTGGAGGTACTATCTACACCGGAAGTTTTAATTTACAGGTATTATTTAACACCGGACGTTTTACTTAGGATATAAAAAAATTCAGATACCAAAGTATAAATCCATAGATTGTCCATGACATAGATACAAATCCGGTAAAAATGGACAAACACACACCTCTGAAAACCAAGAGGTGGGATCAGGTGCCATGGAGGACTTTGCCCTGAGTTCACAGTCTGACATATTATTTATATATTCACAAGAAGCATAGATACTGTTAACCATATGGAAATATGATTATTCGTCCTATTATTGAATTAGATATCTTACGTACATTTTTCATTACATAACTACAATGAGTTTTCACACCACTAATTGTCTTAAGACATGAAATACATGTCATATTGATATCATATTTGTCCATTTTTACCGGATTTGTATCTATGTCCTGGACATTCTATTGGTTTATACTTTGGTATCTGATATTTTTTATATTCACTATTTTTGAGATAGTAGGTGATTTACAAAAGCACCATTTGTCCAAATGTATCCTTCATCAATTTAATTTTACGATGGAAAAATAATAATAATAATATTAATAATAATAATAATAATAAAAATAATAATAGCAACAGAATTCGATAATGGGATTGTTTGTTGTTTTACAGTTTTCGTATGTAAATGTTTTATGGAATACTTACGTGTTTTCTAAATTCTGTTATATGGGAAAATTACTGACGTTATACGTAACAGAGTAAAATGTATCGATCTGATAACAATGCGTTATGTTTTTAAGGCAAAATGCTGATTTTGTATAAAATTAATGATTGTCTTTGTAATCTACGCCATTGGGATTCTGCATGGTTTGTGTCAAATCAATTTGAAGACATGAGTTTTCTTTGGCAACAAATATATTTGGATGTTGGTGATTATATATTTAAGTTTTTGGAAAGCGTAGGAAGATATCGGTTAAAGATTTAAAAAACAAAATATATTCATTACTTGTCATTTGAAATAAAAGAGTACATTGAGTTTATTAACTTAGTTAAAATAAAAGGGAAGATGAAAGACATTGATTGAACGTACTCTCAGTAATTCGGGTTTGTGAACAAAATAAATTTTAAAATGGTGTGTATACTTTATTTAATTTTCTTCAACAGAAATATTTTTCAAGAATCATAATTTTCTTTTTTGAAGACGGCAAATTTAATGAAGAAATGTGCATCTTCAGTTGTAGAACTGACTCAAACTTCTGGAGTGTGTGACATTTGAACACATACAGTCGAGGAGACTCATTGGCAATGGCGACCAAATACGTTCCACGTGACAGAGATCCTCAAACAAACATAAGCTTGTGTAAATGTCTATCATAGAACACGTCGATCTGAGCTTGCATCAAACTATACGTCGTTTTATTCCATAATGAGAGACTGCAGTAGTCAATTTTCTAATGAATTACCAGAGGAACTAGAAAATGATGTGACGAACAACTTTAAATAAACCTGTCAATTAGACGTTACGAATTAGGCATTACCGTATTAGGAAATGCTTTAATTATGAAATTGTGTTTTAAGAATAAAAGGCTAAAGGTTGTATTACTACAACGTAAATAAATAGATATCAATTGCTGTTTATGTAACATACCTTTCCTAAAACCCAGTTCGGTGAGAGAAAGGTTGATAGGTTTGGCAACACACAAAACACCCCGACACAAAAATCTGCCAGGGCAAGATTAGCCAAGAAGAAATTCGTCATACTTCTGAGTCTTGCACTTTTGCCGATTGCAAACAACACCATCAAATTTCCTGAAAAAATGAAATGTAATATTGATTTAATATGTGTATTACAACTGAGACCGATGATCAATGTTTTTTTTTTTGGAAGTCGGGTTCAAGGCGCATTTCGTAACTACATTATTGTTTGATTAGTTCTAGAAAATTTTATGGCGTTATCATATGCTTTATACATAACAATTCCAATGTTTTTTCTTTCTACAATATAATTTACAGCGTACAACCTAAGTCGAGGAGTTGTGCACAGCAACAAAATAACAAATAAAAAAAATCACATGAAAAATAATTGATGCAACCAATATGTTAAAGTCTCATTTCTGGAATGGTAATTCTTAAATATTATACTTTTGTGTCTGTCATGTATTTTAAGTTATCCGTTATATGTACACTATTCATTGTCACTTTAGCGATGAAATAATAAGGCTACATATAGACTAATATCGTTAATGTAGTCTTATGAAAGATCACCAACATAGAAATATTTCATATTCCAGCCAAGATATTGATACACATTCTGATGATACAGCGTAGGTCATTGCCCCACTTTAAGACGTGTTTATCACGTGGTTTTTTGTTTTTTGTTTTGGTTTTTTTTTTTGCAGATTTTACTAAGACTCGTTGGCAGCATTTCGTAAGAATATTTGATTTGGCATTATTGTAAAGATAACAGTTTTGTGGTTTTGGTGTATCCTTTGTATTTGGTACACAAATAATGACATTCTATTAGCCCAAGTAAATAATTATTACAATTATTTAGAATGTGGAGAAAAAAAACGAGAATATTCTTTGTTTGTATCAAAATCAGTAATCCCTCCAACAAAGACTACCCGGAAATGTAAGAAGACTAATTATAGAATTTGAATTAGCCAATACTAACACATTTTCCCTAAGGCACAATCCGACTTTTCACAACGCCTTATTCCCTCTAGATGAATCTAACAATTATTAATAGCAACAACAGAAATAATTTATTATTCTTTCTGAAGATGCTATGGCTTGTAACAGAAATTGTCGGTACTTCGCAAGACATTATCTTAAAACCAAATTCAACATTGACATTAGTGTTTATTCAATTTTTCATCAACATTTTCTTCATGACAAGAGGATAATGAATGGTGAATTGCCTTCTGACATATTACATAAATAACTCCACGGAGGCTATGTTAAGACACACAGCAGCTGAGATTTATACATTACATCCTATTTCAATATCCAAAAGTGAAAACTCGGTATTTAATTATTTTGTTTTTACTTTAGTCTAACATTATTAAAGTACATATATGTAGGCATTTTTTCATTTTGAAGACATTAGCCTTAGAACTACATGTGATTACAGAGGTTCGTAATTTTATCCATTTCTTGCCCCAGGTTCTAAGAGTAATTGTAAGTTCTTTATTGACATCGATTGGTTACATGCCCACGACATCATGCTCTAATTTAATGACAATTATACAGCTATATAGTGTTCGGTAATATTAAATCCCCTTGCTTATAGACGGTCTATTGTTGTAGATCGTGTAGGGAAACCATATCGTAAATGGCGAATGCGTTTTGTTTATTTTCGAAAATTATTGTCATCATCAAATACTTGCAAATAGTCAAGTGCAGTCTTTACAAATATCAAGACTAAATGTTTTGCCATTGAAAAATTATGGTAAGTGTTATCATTCGTAAACTTGTGTTGTTTAACATAAGGCTAAGGTGTTCATGTATAGGTAGAAGCTGTGTATAAAGTGCTTCATTTTAGAACCACTCTAACTACTATTGCTGCTATAACCACCACAGACACCACAAAATAAGCATTACTACTATTTCTACTACTACTACTACTACTACTACTGTCACTCCTACTACTACTGTCACTCCTACTACTACTACTGTCACTCCTACTACTACTGTCACTCCTACTACTACTACTACTACTACTACTACTACTACTACTACTACTACTACTACTACTACTACTACTACTACTACTACTACTACTACTACTACTACTACTACTACTACTACTACTACTTTCTACTACTACTACTACTACTACTACTACTACTGTACACTACTACTACTACTACTAACTCACTACCTACTACTACTTACTACTACTACTACTACTACTACTTACTACTACAACTACTACTACTACTACTACTACTACTACTACAACTACTACTACTACTACTACTACTACTACTACTACTACTACTACTACTACTACTACTACACATACTACTACTACTACTACTACTACTACTACTACTACTACTACAACTACTACTACTACTACTACTACTACTACTACTACTACATACTACTACTACAACTACTACTACTACTACTACTACTACTACTACTACTACTAACTACTACTACTACTACTACTAACTACTACTACTACTACTACTACTACTACTACTCAAGAAAAAAACTACTACTACTACTACTACTACTACTACTACTACTACTACTACTACTACTACTACTACTACTACTACTACTACTACTACTACTACTACTACTACTACTACTACTACTACTACTACTACTACTACTACTACTACTACTACTACTACTACTACTACTACTACTACTACTACTACTACCTACTCAACTACTACCACTACTACTACTACTACTACTACTACCACTACTACTACCACTACTACTACTACTACTACTACTACTACTACTACTACTACTACTACCACTACTACTACTACTACTACTACTACTACTACTACTACTACTACTACTACTACTACTACTACTACTACTTACCACTACTACTACTACTACTACTACTACTACTACACTACTACTACTTACTACTACTACTACTACTACCACTACTACTACTACTACTACTACTACTACTACTACTACTACTACCACTACTACTACTACTACTACCACTACTACCACTACTACTACTTACTACTACTACTACATACCACTACTACATTACTACTACTACTACTACTACTACTACTACCACTACTACTACTACTACTACTACCACTACTACTACTACTACTACCACTACTCAAAACAAAAACAAACACCACTACTACTACTACTACTACTACCACTACTACTACTACCACTCACAAGTTAATAGTACTACCAACTACTACTACAACTACTACTACTACTACTACCACTACTACTACTACTACCACTACTACTACTACTACTACTACTACCTACTACAACATCACTACTACTACTACTACCACTACTACTACTACTACCACACTACTACTACTACTACTACTACCACTACTACTACTACTACTACTACTACTACTACTACTACTACTACTACTACTACTACTACTACTACTACTACCATTTGTAACAATGTCTGTACAGTTACAAATATTATAAACATAATACCAAAGTTATAATGATCAAGACGATCGTTTATCAAAGGACGAGATCCTTCAAAATCACGTGTCCGTATTACGCTCATTTGATATACCTTCAATGGATACCGATTTCGAGCTACCACATTTATATTGGATACCTAAATTTCATGAAACCCCATATAAGCAAAGATGGAAAAACACCAGCTTTGTTTACAACATGGGCACAGACATTTTGGACACCCAAAGTTGTGCGGAGGGTAAAATGAGCCCAGCGATCTGATTGGTCATTAAATGAAAAAAATAGTTTTGCCATTAATAAGTGAAATAAAGGTGATAAAAAAGATACATGAATATTGGTAGTACTTTGGAAATTTATAGGTTGACGGTTGAAAATTGAAAGGGAGGGGTCATATGAGAATAGATATTTTCCTTTGGTGCGGAATACTACGAGTTGTAAACAAGTGAAAATTTGAAGTAAAAATGCAACGGCAACCTATACTTTTGATTGCAAATTTTGTTATCAAAAATATTGATCTTTCAGCACAGGGTACTTATTTGGCCCAGATTTAATAAACATGGGAGTGACAGTGACCTGAAGTTTTGTAAATTAGCATTGAGGCCTATGGGGAAATATTTGGTGGTGTCTGTCCTATAGAGAAATTCACATTTGACACATGTAGGCTGGATGAAGCCTTAAAATAAGTCATGTATCTCATTTTTATCACCTAAATTGCAATTCATTCACTTTTACTCATACTTTTAAACAGATTTGAGGGTCTCTATGAAATGGAGCACCTGTTGGGGGTCCACAAGGTGCAAATTTAATAGGTGTGCTGCCTCTACACACATTATTATGCATTTGTTGCATATTGAGATCTCTTAATTTTATCTGTATGTTTTATATTACACCTAGAACTAATATTTTATCATTTATTGGTCAAAATTCCATCTGTACTTGGAAAACTCAAGTATACCCCCACCCTCTCCTACAAACATGCACATGTTCTTTTATAAAAAAATCATATAGTTATGGTTATGCATAGTGACTAATTTTAGCAAAATATTTTGGAAAATGATGTGTCTATTGTAAATTTTAACTCATTTGAATTAAAATCAGACCTTTTTGAGGTAAAGACTGGTTGATTTTCTTCTTTTGAGGGCAAAATCTACATATTGGACCATGTCATTTTACTTGTGCAGTGTATTTTGTACCTTTAGCTCTATATATGTACTGTATCTGAAGGGTAAGAACCATCTCATTTTTAAGAAAATTGTATTAAACTGCATTTCAGCATTTAAGTCTCATCAGTAAAATATTTCATCATGCCATATACACTGTAAACAGTATGAAAATTAATTTAAATACCCCCCCCCCCCCTTATGCTGACCTGTACACAAGAATTTCCATATTGTGGTTAGGTCATATTGTGTTAAATTTGGGTAATAGATAATTTGAAAATAAAAGATTTCTTTAGAATTAGGGCGTTTTAACGTTTTTTTAATAATCTATCAACATTTTAACCTGTAGAAGGAACATTTCAAATTCTTAAATCCAGGAAATATTGTCCAATAAGAGATTTTTATCTAATTATCATACTCAAGTACCTGTAAAGATAATTATAAAGTATCAATTATATTTTTTTCTGTATTAACTCATCTAATATTCATTCAAGTTGCATGTTTTCATAAGTTTTCTAAATTTTCAGTCATGCATTTTTTGTTTGAATCACCTTTTTTCACACCCCCCCCCCTTCCAGCAAATGTCACTTAACACTCTCTTGGGGTCATACAAGACAAAAATTAACACCTGATATTGACTTTTACTGGTTTTAAAACTTAGTATAATTAAAATTTGACTTAGTTTTTCATCTGAAACAGAACTATACATATGTCATATCCTTTTAAAAGCAATTTGATTAGCATTTTGCACCATTTAAGTGTCAGTCATTTTAAAGTCAGACTCAGTTATTTGATTACTTACATCATGAGACTGTAATTAAGGGATGAAACAAAACATGGACATATCTGAAAATTATTACATAACATATTTTATATAAATGAACACAATAGGTCTATTGAAATGTGTTGTATGTAAGGGTATCCCCTCCGAGAAGTTTTACACTTTTATTAAGGCTGCACTTCATTCCTTGTCAATAAAAGCAATTTGATGATATAAAAAATGACATGTTTTACTTTTAAGTAAGCTTCAGAAATTCTTCTTTACTTCTGGTGCCTAATTGGTTCCATGCTCATTAAGCAATGATCCAAATTTTAAGTTTTTGTGAAGAAAATTGTATATTTTGTCACTTTTTCCATTATTAAGGGGTACCTTCTACCCTTATTTGATAACATGGTCAATATTGGTAAATAATGGTATGAAATCATTCAAAATAATGAAGTATATGTGTTACAGACAATTCTGAATGAAAAGCATGAAAGAAAAACAGACAACTTCTTCGTATAATGCATTTATTTGTTAATATCAATGAATGGGTTTGAGAGGTAGGGGTGTGACACATTATAGACTGTGTTTCTCTTCAGGTTGGGTTCCCATCCTCATTATTAAGGGGGCTTGGTGTACAGTTAGTGAGATTTCCAAAAAATGCAAAATGACAATTTTTGGCAGTGTTTTGGATAAATCTATAGGAAAAACACCAGCTTTGTTTACAACATGGGCACAGACATTTTGGACACCCAAAGTTGTGCGGAGGGTAAAATGAGCCCAGCGATCTGATTGGTCATTAAATGAAAAAAATAGTTTTGCCATTAATAAGTGAAATAAAGGTGATAAAAAAGATACATGAATATTGGTAGTACTTTGGAAATTATAGGGTTGACGGTTGAAAATTGAAAGGGAGGGGTCATATGAGAATAGATATTTTCCTTTGGTGCGGAATACTACGAGTTGTAAACAAGTGAAAAATTTGAAGTAAAAATGCAACGGCAACCTATACTTTTGATTGCAAATTTTGTTATCAAAAATATTGATCTTTCAGCACAGGGTACTTATTTGGCCCAGATTTAATAAACATGGGAGTGACAGTGACCTGAAGTTTTGTAAATTAGCATTGAGGCCTATGGGGAAATATTTGGTGGTGTCTGTCCAGATACATAGCAGCATCCAACAAATGTTCTACCAAACCTTTATCTTTACTCCTTACCAAGATATTGACACCCGTTAAGGAAAAACTTCAACAATACTGTACAGTTGCTTATTCCAGAAGCGGTGTAAATCAGATGTGGATACTTAAAAATTCTAAACAGCTTTTAGAAAACTTGAAGGCACACAATTATTCTCGAATTCACAGTATCAAAACTTATTACTTCTCTACTATTTACACTACTATTCCACATAAAAAATTAAAAGAAAGACTTTTCAGCATCATAGACAACTGTTTTTTCACTAAAGGTGGTACCCGAAAATTTAAATATCTAGTGATTGGCTATCAGAATACTTATTTCGTCAAATACCACTCTGATTCTACACATAAATACACTGAAGTTGATATAAAAAATATGCTGGAATTTCTAATAGACAATATATTTGTAATGTTCGGAGACGTGGTCTTTCAACAAACTGGCGGCATTCCTATGGTAACCAATAGTGCTCCTTTATCGGCCGACCTGTTCCTTTATTCAAACGAAGCAGACTTCATTCAGAAACTGTGGAATCAAAAGAAGAAAAAGACTCAGACGTCTGTACCAATTGTGACGAGGATACACAATTGGTACAGACGTCTGAACAACCGCCAACGAAAAGACAACTCAACATTTCACTTAGTGAAACAGAGTAGTCGCAAAGAAGACTATTATACCGACTGTAAAATTTGCAGAACGTTAACATTAAACGCGGTTTTCGATATCCCTGTGTCAATAATTTGTCAGTGAGTAGTTTACCTCTGTATATGAAATCTTCATATGTTGTACATTCCCTGGCATATCGGATCATTTGTGAAATATAAACTCCATATGCAGGTGGCTGAGGGATATTACTACTTAAATGTGGAAAATGTACGATGGGAAAGCCGAAATCGTAGCGTTTGTCGTATAGCGTAGTTGCCAATTTCCCGTCTATGTCTATATTAAGTAAAATGTCTAAGTATGAAGCGTGTGTGCTTGATTCTGTTGTATCTTAAATTTTTAGTTCGCTGGGATATATCGTATTGACATATTTATGAAAATTGTCATTATTAATTGACGATTGTCGATATGTCGATATATCTAAATGTCAAATTAAAGGACACCGCTAACTTTTTCTTCTTTTGATTCAGCACTTTCTGAATAAAGTCTGCTTCATACATTGTCTATTAGAAATTCCATTATGTTTTTATATCAACTTCAGTGAAAAGTCTTTCTTGTAATTTTGTATGTGGAATAGTTGTGTAAAGAGTAGAGAAGTCATAAGTTTTGATACTGTGAATTCGAGAAAAATTGTGTGCCTTCAAATTTTCTAAAAGCTGTTTAGAATTTTTTGTATCCACATCTGATTTACACCGCTTCTGGAATAAGAAACTGTACAATATTGTTGAAGCATCTCCTTAACGGCTGTCAGTATTTTGGTAATGAGTAAAGATAAAGGTTTAGTAGATCATTTGCTGGATCCTGCTATGTATCTTTGCTAATATGGGGTTTTATGAAGTTTAGGTATCCAATACAAATATGGTAGCTCAAAATCGGCATCCGTTGTAGGTATATCAAATGAGCATAATACGGACACGTGATTTTGAAGGATCTCGTCCTTTGAAAGTGAGCTACGTGTGTATGTATTAATACTAGAATTAGTATTAAACCCATGTTCTTCTAATAAACAATTATAGTAATGTGCCTTACAAATAAAAACTATATTATTTGAGGCTTTGTCTGCTTGTACCAGTACAGATTCATCATATAATGTATCCATGTCAGTTACTACTTCTGGATCACTAAATACAGAGAGTTAACGTGTTTTCATAGTCCCTTTAAGTTTTCGAATACGAGATTTTATAAACCATTGTGAGGCTTTTAGCCTATCAGACAAACTGTTTGGTTCCAAGTCTTCATGTTTGGCCCATCGTCTGGCATAATCTTCGACATAATTCATAACTAAACTGAAATTCTGACGCCCATTAAAGGAACGGGCTTCCCAGTATTTAAGGTCCCTTAAAAAAAGATTTTTGATACTTTCATTTTCAACAATAGAAACGTCGCCGGTGATGACATGCCCGATAGGATTGTATTTGAAAGGAGATAAAGCACATGAACATGTGAAAGTGTTATGTAGAAAATGGTTGATGTCCAAGCACTGCAAAATCTGTTTGTAATTGAATAGTTTGGATGCGATGCTAGGTGTATAGATATATGAAATGCAAGGCGTGGTATTCAATTTAAAATATTATTGAACACAGGACTGGACTTTTTTTGATTTAGAACATTGCTAATGTTTAAAGCGTCTATGCCTTTATTTGTAAATTTTAGTTTAAGGAAAAGACTTTTCTGTTTAGAACAGTGATCGATTGTAACGCGTGCAGGCTTAAACAGTGATAAGCGATGTCCATTATAACGGAGTTCAGTATGTATTCTGAGGTTGAAGAATCCCTTGCTTCATCAACTATCAATGCTCTTACTAATACATCAACAACCACTTCAACTTCTATATCTTTTTATTTTTCATCTACAACAACAAAAACAACAACAACAACAAAAACAACAACAACTACTACTTGTACTTATACTACCACCAATACTACTACTACTACTACTACATCCACCAATAGTACTACTACTACTACTACATCCACCAATAGTACTACTACTACTACTACATCCACCAATACTACTACTACTACATCCACCAATACTACTACTACTACATCCACCAATAGTAATACTACTACTACATCCACCAATAGTAATACTACTACTATATCCACCAATAGTAATACTACTACTACATCCACCAATAGTACTACTACTACTACATCCACCAATACTACTACTACTACTACATCCACCAATAGTACTACTACTACTACATCCACCAATAGTACTACTACTACTACATCCACCAATAGTACTACTACTACTACATCCACCAATAGTACTACTACTACTACATCCACCAATAGTACTACTACTACTACATCCACCAATAGTACTACTACTACTACATCCACCAATAGTACTACTACTACTACATCCACCAATACTACTACTACTACTACATTCACCAATACTACTACTACTACTTTTTGTTTTGCTAATGCGTTTAGCCTTATTCAATTTATCCATTAATTCAACGGTAAAATATATACAGCTATAAAAGAATGAAACAAATGTCCAATATCTTTATCAACATGTGATAGATAAATGGTTTAAATATAGTATATATTATGTACCACAGAAGTTTATCTTGCTTTGACAATATTCTCCTATTTACTTTAAACATGTGTAAAAATAAACAATCTGTATGAAACACTTTGCTTGAGAATTTCTTCATAAACAGAAATGGATTATGATTAATCTAAACAGATATGTATGGAGGTGACTACTGATATCGTATTTTCTTAGTTTTTAGTTTTATTTATATTTTTATATTTGCTGTGGTGTCATTATTAGCCGACTAAATCCACCATGCTTACTACAAATCTAATAAAAGTGCGTTTAAGGTTAATTATGGCTGCAACCTATAAATAGAGTGATGATTTGAATAACTTGGAGTTTAAACGCCGAAAACACCAGCAGAAGAAATACTCTTTAAAAAGAAATACAAGGATTATCATTTTAAGAGAAAATGT
The DNA here is from genome assembly GCA_030159075.1 of Atrina japonica. Taxonomy (NCBI): domain Eukaryota; kingdom Metazoa; phylum Mollusca; class Bivalvia; order Pterioida; family Pinnidae; genus Atrina; species Atrina japonica. Next base: position 30,767 of record BROG01000638.1, read on the forward strand.
TTTGACGATATGAACATTGATTGAAATTTTAAGAAGTATTTATCTATAACTCATTTACATGGCATAATAATTATGATGTTAATGAAATTCAAAATATATTGCAGTCTTTGATAAATATAGCAATTCAAATAAACGAATATCTCTCTCTCTCTCTCTCTCTCTCTCTCTCTCTCTCTCTCTCTCTCTCTCTCTCTCTCTCTCTCTCTCTCTCTCTCTCTCTCTCTCTCTCTCTCCGTACTCCTGTGTAATAGATACTATTTTAAGTTTTCGGTTTGTTTATTCTTACCAGAAATGCTTTTGCTCGTGTGATATCCGAGATTGTTAGTCGTATAAAAATTTTCTATTAACTTTCAGCAGTTGTCACTTTTCACTTTGTATTTTAATTGATATTTTGCATGACCATCAGTACTTTTCCAATCTCATTAAATATAACAGCGTATTTATTCGGAACACACCAAACCTCAATTATCCAGTGTTTTCTATCCATATTAAACAGACTCGCCTTTTTCAATTTTGAACCGCGGTTTCGTATTAACATACGATGTGGAGATGTCATCAGTGTTTGTACATTACGTAAATTGACCTATCGCCAAGTGTCTGACACATGACTGTCCATGCGTTATTTTGACGTCATTTAATTGTGATGTCATAATCACACAAGTGTTTGACAGGTCATTTAATTGTGACATCATTATGGAAAAGTTTGCCAAAAGGTGCTGTGTCGGACATTTGGCGATAGGTCATCTGGAATGTTGTTATTAAAATGATGTTAATGACGTGAGGCACCTTCTGTGACAGGAGACTTCGGTTTAAATCCTTATCAGAGAGAGCCATGACTATCACGTCTTATTTCGAGCTCTTGTCTAACAATAAAAGCCCCAAAACAAATGCTCAAGGTACTATAAGGTATTATAATAATAATTGTCCTTTGCATGTATAACTTCTAACTGACTCATGGTAATGGTTACCTCTTAGGTGCTCCTTAATATTTTACTCAGTAGTGTTCGTTCACATCTAGTTGACAATGTTAATATGGAGTAGATATATCTCGCTTGCATGTTACATATCACACAAACATATGAAATTAAAATTCTGTAAGAGATGTGGTATAAGTACAGTTGTGAATACGAAAAACAAAATCTTGTATGAATTATAAAAGAAGTAATTTGCTTTTTGCAATTTTAATAAAATAAAAAAAACTGATACAGAACCATTAAAATTCTAGTTTGGTGATATTTTATCAGTTTTAATCTCTATCTAGCCTGCAATCAAATATGAATATATGTTAAAATAGTCTCTCAGTATTTTGTAACACGAAACCGAAAGAAAATAAATATAGCATTTACTGAAGTATGCATTTACCTCCACCCGTAGTGAATCAGTAGTTTTAGCACTCGCTTTGCAAAGTCGGGAATCCCGGTTCGATTCGTAGTTTGGGTCAAACTTGAGGCTCTCTTTACACAGAAGCCAGTATCTCTTGGTATCTATATTCTTAACTTTGTGCTACCGTTGTAACCCTCCGCATACGACATTTTATCATAATGTCATACCATACTTATCGGCTGCTGATAGGCCGTATGTAGATTGATCTTAAAGATTGTAACAAATTTAGTGTCATTTCGACGTCTATTATCCAAATTAAAAACGACAATATCTAGTTAATTTAATAAGATACACTAAGCATAAACACACAATGCTGTTAACACTGCCAAAAGGTCAGTATACAGTCATTTATCTATCTATCCATTAACAATCCAGTTATGAGTTACAAAGTGACACGTTTAATATAATCACATACACGAAACAGCAGAATACCCCAAAGGTCTGCTTGTATTATCGTCAATAAGTTAATGTTGTAATGTAATCATATGCAGTATATATAAACGCTTCACGTTTTCCTACATATGGTAAATTTCATAACGCTCATTAACATTGAATTTATCTATCACAACTAGATAGGCATGAAGACAAACTACACTCCAACTTGCGTCACAACAATTGTACTGGGAAAATACAGTTCAAAATTTAACATGAAATATTGAAGACCACATTCCTATCGGGACAATCAAAGATATAGCCAGTTTTTTTTTTTTTTTTTGTTTGGCTTTAGATAGTACATTATTTGTATTTATTTTTAGTAGATTAGTTTAGTATTTATATATGTTTTTGTTTTTTTTTTTTTTAGATAGTGTTTTAGATTTTTAATATTTTTATTTTTTATAGTATTTTTTTTTTAATAGTATTAGTTTTTCCATGACATATCGAACTTGTTTTATTCTAAATCATTACGACAGGAAATACAATAGATGTAAGATTTTTATACTGAAACAGAACATGCAGCGAAAAATATACAAATATGACTTGTAAGGAGGTCAGGATATGATCAGGTTCAAGGGATTTTGTTGTTGTATTAAACATTAAATATTACCCTCTACTATATTAGGATTATTTGAACTGTTTATAGGTTATTTAATCTTTGTTTTTAAATTCTTTTTTTCTTTACGGTGTATACTACGACGTTAAGAATAGTGTCGTAGATGAAAATTTTCATCATAAGAATTGGTTTAATGCACTGTAAATATCCAGGTGTTTATCATGTATCCAGCATCTGGATCGAAAACATAAATATATAGCTTTGATGCAATTACATACACAGGTAATGTATTTTTTTTTTTTTTTTTGTTTTTATTAGTTTAATTTTTTAATATTAGTTTAGTTTTTTTTATTTTTTTAGTAGTTATATTTAGTTTTTTACTTTTTTTTTTTTTTATTAGTATTTATTATTTTATTTTATTTTTTTAATTTTTTTGTTAGTTTTAGTTTAGTGAGTATTTGAGTTTTATTTTTAGTAGTATTTTTAGATTTAGCCAATTATGATAGTAGTAGTTAGTTTATTTTATATTTTAGTAGTTTGGTTTTTTATTTATTAGTAGTTATTTTTTTTTTTTTTTTATAGATATTATTTGTTTTTATATTTTCATTTTTAGTTTTTTTTTTTTTATTTTTTATTATAATTGTTTTTATGTTTAGTTTTAGTATTTTTTTTAGTTTTTTTTTATTTTTAGTAGTTATTTTATTTAGATTTATTTAGTTATTTTTAGTTTATATGCTAGTTTTAGTTATATTTTTTATAGATAATTATGTTTTTATTTTTTATTTTTAGTTTTGTTTCTGTTGTTTTTTTTTTTGAGTTTTTTTATTATTTTTTATTAGTTTAATTTTATTTTCTTTTTATATTTGTTATTATTTATTATAGTATTATTTTTTAGTTTTTTTTTTATTTAATAGTGTTTAGTTTAGTATATATATTTATTTTTGTTTTTTATTTTAAAATAGTATTTTTTTTATTATTATTTATTGTTTTTTTGTTTTTTTATTTATTTTTTTATTAGTTTTGTAGTTATTTTTTTTTATTGTTTTTTTTTTATTTTTTTTTTTATTATTCTAGTTTTTTTAGTTAATTTTTATTTTATATTTGTTTATTATTGTTTTTTTAGTTATTTAATTTTTTTTATTTATTTTTATTATTAATATTATTTTTATTTGTTGTTTTTAGTATTTTTTTTGAGTTTTTTATTTAGTATATTTTGTTTTATACGTATTTTAGTATATTTATTATTTTTTAGTATTTATTATTATATTTTATTTTAGAATAGTTGTTTAGATTTTAATTTTTTTTTTCTTTTATTTTTATAGTAATTTTCGAATTTAGTATTATTTGTTAGTATTTGATTTATAGTTATAAGATGATTATATTTTTTTTATAGTTATTTATTTTATTTTTTTTTATTTTTTATTTTTATTATTAGTTTTATATTTATTAGTTTTTTTTGTATTTTTTATTTGTTTTTTAGTTTTTTTAGTTTAGTATTTCTTAGTAGTTTTATCTATTTTTGTTTAGTTTTTTTTTTTATTATTTTTTTTTTTATTCTTTAAGTTTTTAGTATTTTTATAAATATTTTTAGTTATGTATTAATTTATTTTTTTTTATGTTTATTGTAGATTTATTTTATTTATTTTATGATTTTAGTATTTTTATGTTGTAGTAGATTTTTTTAGTTATTTTATTTTTTCTTACGTTTATTTGTTTTTTAGTTTTTTATTAGTTTTAGTTTTAAAGTTTTAGGATTTTTTTATTTATTTATTAGTATAGTTTTTAATTGAGAGTCTTTAGTTTTATTTATAATTATTATTGTTATATTTTTATTTTTTTAGTTTTAGTTATATATTCTTTTTTTAGTATTAATTTTAGTATTTTTTAGATTTTTTTGGATACTTATTTTAGTTTTTAGTTTATTTTTTTATAGTTATTTGTATTAGGTTTTATTTTTATAGTTTTAGTTTTTTTTTTTTCTATTGAACTTAGTTTTTTTTTTTTTTGAGTTAGATTTATTTATTTAGATTAGTATTTCTTATTTTTAGTATTTTTTGTTTATTTTATTTTTTTATTTAGTATTTTAGCTTATGTTATAGTATTTAGTTAGTTATGTATTTAATTATATTTTATTATAGTTTTTTTATTTTTTCTTTCTTAAGTTTTATTTATATTTTTTTGATATTTTGTTATATAGTAGTTATTATTTAATTTTTTTTATTATTTATATTTTTAATTAATTTTTTTTTTTTTTTAAGTTTAGTATTAGTTTTTTAGTATTTTTATTAATTTTATTATTTTTTTATTAGTTTTTATTTTATAGTGTTTTTATTTTAGTTTTTATTTTTATATTTATTATTAGATTTTTATAGTGATATTATTTTTATTAATATATTACGCTTTTTTTAAATTAATCTATATATTTGATTTTTTTTGAATTTATATTAGTATTTTTAGTTCGTTATTATTAGTTTTTTTTTTTTTTTTTTATATTTTTTAGCTTATTTTTTTTGTTTATGTATTTTTTTTATAGTCATTTATGATATTTTTTTTTAATTTTTATTTTTTTTAGTACTTTTATATTTAGTTTTTGATATATTTTTCTAGTTACTTATATTTTTAGTTTATGTTTTGTTTTTTAGTTTATTTATAGACTTAATTTTTGATTTTTATTATAGTTATTCTTTTGAAGTAGTATTTATTTGATACTTTTTTAGTATTTAGGTTTTTTTTTAGTTTTTTTTTTTTTTTTTTCTTTTGTTATATATTAGATTTTTATATTATTAAGTTTATTTTTTATTGTTAGTAGATTTTTGATTTTTTTTAGTTTTTTATTTATATTGTTATTTATTATATATTTTTTATCTTTAGGTATAATTTAGTTATTATAGTTAGTATTTTTAGTTATTTTTTGTTTATTTTTTTATTTTTTTATTTTTTCCTTATTTATTTATATGTATATTTATTTTTGTTTTTATATTTATTTTAATTTTATATTATTATTTTTAGTTTCAATCATTTATCTATTTTTTTATAGTTTCTATTATTTGTTTATATTTTATATATTTTTATTTTAGTAATTTTTTAGTTTTTTTTTTTAGTTGTTTTTTTTTTTTTTTAGTTTATTTATTTTTTTAGTTTAGTTTTTTTATATTTTTATAATTGTTTGTAGGTATTTATCTAGTTATTTTATATTTTTTTTTAGCTTATAGATTTTTTATTTATATTTTTATTTTTTTTTTTTTTGTTAAGTTTTTATTTTTTTATTATAGTATTTATTTTTTATTTTTATTTTTATTAGGTTTTTGATTAGTATTTTAGTTTTGTTTAGTTATTTTTTATTATTTAGTATTTTATTATTTTAGTTTTTAGATTTATATCTTAGTTTTTTAGTCTGTTTATATATATATTTATATTTTATATTTATATTTTTTTTAATTTTTTAGTTTTTATATTTCTTAGTATTTTTATTTTTTTATTTTTTGAGTATAGTAGTTATTTTTTATATTTTTTTTTTTTTTTATCTATTATTTGTTAGGTTTATTATAGGTTTTATATGTTTATAGTATTTAGTTTATTTTTCTTTAGGATTTCTATTTATTTTACTTGTTCTTTGTATATTTTTTTTTTTTATTTTTAGTATTATATAGTTTTAATATATAGTTTTATAGTTTTTATTTATAGTTTTTTTATATTATTTTATTCATAGTGTTTTTTAGTTTTTTATTATATTATTTTTTTATTTTATATTATATTTTTTTCTAGTTTTTTTTTATATTTTTATCTATTTATAGTTTTTTATAGTTTTTAGTTTTTTTTTTAGTTTTTATATTATATATATTTTTTTTTGGTTGTTATTGTTTAGTTTTGTTTATTATGTATTTTAGTTTTTTTTTATCGTCAGTTTATAATTTAGTCTTTTTATTAATTAGCTAATATTTTTTATGTATATATTAATAAATTTTTATTATGTATTTTATTTGTTTTGTATTTTTTTTTTGTTTTTATGTTTAGTTTTTTTTATCTTTTATTCAGTTTTTTGTTTACTTTTTTATATTTTCAGTTTATATTATTTTAATATTATTTGTTAGTATTTTAGATATAGTTATTTTAAATTTATATGTTTTTGTTTTATTTAATTTTTATTTTTTTTTGTTAGTATTTTTTAGTTTTTTTGATGTAGTTTAGTTTTTTTTATTTAGTTAATAGTTATTCGTATTTTTATATATTTTTAGTTTTTTACTTTTTTGTTTTTTTTAGTATTTAGTATTTTTTTTAGTTTGTAGTAATTTTATTGATTTTTTTCTTTTTATGTATTTTTTGTTATTTATTTATTTTAGTATTAGTATTATTTATTGTTAGTTTTTTATTTTAGTTGTTTTTATATTTTTTATTTTTTTATTTTTTTAGTTTTTTTTATTTTTATATTTTATTTTATTTTATTTTATTTACTTATAATTTTTATTGTTATAGTATTTTTTTTTTAGTTTATTTTTGTATTTATTTATTAGTTATATTTATATATGTATTCTAATTTTTAGTATTATTAGTAGTAGGTTATAGGTGTTTATTTAATAATTTTTTTAGTTTGTTTATTTAGTATCTTTTTACTTATTAGCTTAGTTTTTTATTTTATATTTTCGATTGTTTTTGTTAGTTTTTTTTTTTATATATTTAGTTTTTATTGTATTATTATTTAGCTTTTTATTTTATTTAGTTTGTAGTTTTTTTTAGTATTTTTATATAGTTTTTTTGTTCTTATGTTCTATTTTTTAATTTAGATTAGTATTTTTTTAGTTTTTTTAGTGTTTGTTTTTTTAGTTTTTTTTTTATTATTTTAGCTTTATTGAAGTTTTTTATTTTTTTTTTTTTAGGTATAATTTTTAGTTTAGTATTTTTTTTTAGTTTTTTTATTTTATTATTATTTTAGTTTGTCGCTAGCTTTTATTTATAGTTTATATTTTTTATTATTTTATTTATATTCGTTGGATTTTATATAGTTATTTTAGTTTTTTTTTTAATATATTTTTTTATATATTTCTTTATTAGTTAAAAGTTTATTTTTAGTATTATTATTTCTATAGTGTTTTTTTTTTTTTTAGTTTTTTTTGAGTTAGTTTTTTTTTTAGTTATTATTGATAGTTATAATTTTTGATTATTTAAGTCGTTTTTTGGTTTTGTTTATTATTATTTTTTTTATTAAGTGTATTAGTATATAGTCACTCACTTTAGATTTTAGTAGTGTTAGTATAATTTTTTATTTTAGTATTATTATTATTTAGTAATTGTTAGTTTTTTTCTATAGTTTATATAGTTTTTTTTCGATTTAGTTTAATTATTTTTAATGTTTTTTTTAGTGATATTTTTTTTATTAGATTTTTTTTTTAGCTTTATTTTTTATATTTTAGAGATTTTTTTTATATTCTCATTATTCTATTTATTATTTTTTATATATTTTTTTAGTTTATTTATTTTTTAGTATTTTATTTTTTAAATAATATTTTATAGTTTTATTTTTTTTATTTTATTTTGATTATAGTATTTTATTTTAGTATTATATTATTTATTTTAGTTATATTTTATTTGTTATTTTATTTTATTAGTTAGTTTTTTATTTTATTTTTTTTTTGCAGGTAGTTGGTTGATTTTGTTTTTTCTTAAGATTATTTTATAGTTATTTTTTATTTTTTATTTTCTTTTTTTTCTTCTTTCTTCACCTATTTTAGTTTTTATATATTTAGTATTTCTTTAGTTATTTTTTTTTTTTAGTTTTTTTAGTTATACTTGTATATTATTTTATTATTTTTAGATCTTTACTTCTTTTTAATATAATAGTTTGATTTTTTTTTAGTTTATTTTTTTTTATTTTTTTTGATTTTAGTATTTATTACTATTATATTAGTTATTATTATTGTAGATAATATATTATTTTAGTAAGTATATATATATTTTTTTTATTATTTATAGTTTTTTAGTCAATTTTTTCTTTTTTTTGTTTATTAGTATTTTAGTTTATTATATTTTTTTTTTTATTTTATTAATTTTATTTAGTTTTTATATTATAGATTATATTATTTATATTTTTTTATATAGTAAGTATGGAGTTTTTATTATTTTTTTTTTATAGTATTTTTTAGTTATTTTATTTTAGTTTTATATGTTTTATATTATTACATTATTTTATTTAGTTTTAGTTTTTCTGGTTTTTTAGTTTATTATATAGATGATTTTTTTTTTTTTTTGTTTTATTAGGGTAGTATTTTATTTTATTTTTTGAATAGTATTTTTTATAGTTAGTTTCGTTTATTTATATTTTTAATTTTTTTTTTTTTTTTTTTTTTAGTAGTTTTTTTTGTTTGGGATTTTAGTTATTTTTTTTTTTTTCAGTTTTTCTATTTAATTAGTATGTTTTCTTATATATTGTTTTTTCTTAGTTTTATTAGTCATATTTATATTGAGTATTTTTCTTGGTTAGTTTTTAATATTTCTTTGTTTTATTTTAATTTAATTTTTTTATGGTTAGTTTTGTAGTGTTACTTATTAGTTTTTTTATTTTATGATTTATTTTATAATATTATATTATTTAATTTTTTATTTATTGAATTTAGTTTTTTTTTTTTCTTAGTTTGTTGACTTTTATTATTTTTTGTTATATATTAGTTTATTTATTTTGTAATTTAGATTTTTTTTTTTTAGTTTTTTTTTTTTTGATAGTTTTATTTTTTTTTATATTTTTTTTTTAGTTTTCTTTTTATTTTTTAGATATTATTTAGTATATTTTAGTATTTTCTTTTTTTTATTTTTTTTTAGTTTTTTTTTTTTATTTATTTTTTTAGTTATTTTCTTTTATATATATATTAGTTTTGTTTGTTATTTTTTAGTATTTTTTTTTTTTTTTTTTTATATAGTTTTTAGTATTTATTAGTAGTTTTTTAATTATATTTTTTTTTTTATAGTTTTTTTAGTTTTTTGTTTTTTTATGTTTATTATTATTTTTTGTTTTATTTTTATTTAGTATTTTTCATTTTTTTATTTCTTTATTTGATAGGTGTTAATTTTTTTTTTTTGTTTTTATAATTTATATTTTTTTCATTTTTTTTTTTAGTAGTTATTATTTTTATTTTAGTGAAGTTAGTTATTTATTTTGTTTTTTTTGTTTTATTATATTTTATTATTTTATTGATATAGTAATATTTTATTTCAGTAGTTTAGTTAGATTTTAGTTTAGTTTAGTTTTTTTTTTATTTAGCATTTTGTTTTAATGTTTTTTTTTTTTTATTTATATTTTTTTTTTTATTTTTTTATTTTATTTTATAGTTTGTTTTTTTATTTAGTTAGTATTTGTTTCTTATATTATTATTTTTTTTTTTTATTATAGTAAGTTTTAGTTTTTTTTTTTTTTAGTGTTCTTTTTAGTAGTCTTAGTAGTTTGTTTTTTTTTATTATTTTTATTTATTTTAGTTTAGTTAGTTTATTTAATTATTTATTTTATTATAGTTTCATTTTTTTTTATATTTTTTTTAGTTTTTTGTTTTTATATTTTTTTTGGTATATTTGTTGTTTTATATTCTAGTAGTTTTAGTTACTTTTTTCGTAGTTTTTTAGTTTAGTTACGTTTTATATTATTATTTATTTTTTTTATAGTTTTATTAATAATTTATTAGTTTTTTTATAGTTTATTTTTTTTTTTTAGTGTTTAGGATTAGTATTTTATTATTTTATTATTATTAGTATTTTTCATCTAGTACGTTTATTTTTGTGAGATATTTAGTTTTTTGTTATTTTAATATTTATTTTATAGTAATTTATTTTAGGTATTTTTTCTTTATATAGTTTTTAGTAGTTGGTTTTTTTTTTAGTTTTTTAGTTTATTATTTAGTTTAGTTATTTAGTTTGATATATTTTTTTGTTTATTTAGTTTTTATTTTTTATATAGTTTATATATAGTTTATATTTTTTTTTTAGTTTTATTAGTTTTTAGTTTTTTTTTTTTTTTTTTTTGTATTTTTTTTAGTTTTTTTTTATAGTTTTTGATGTTTTATTATCGTATTTTGTTTATTTTTGGTTATTATGTTTTATATATTATTACTTTATATAGTTTATTTTTTATTTTTTTTTTTTTTTATTTTAATTTTTATTTTCTAATTTTTAGATCTTTTAGTTTCTAGTATTTCTTAGTTTTATATTTTTTTATCCTTTTTTTATATTTATTTTATTTTTTTATATATTATTAATTTTTTTTATTTAATAGTATTGTATTAGTTAGTTTTTTTATATTTAATATTTTTTAATTATTTTATATATATTATTTTGTTTATTTTATTTAGTTTAATTTTTTTAGTTTTATGTAATTTATTTTATCGGTCTTTTTAGTTTTTTTATATTTTATTATCTTATTTAGTTTTTTTATTATCTTTTTATAGTTTATATATTTATTATTGAGTTTTAGTTTTAGATTTTTTAATATAGTATTTTATATTTTTTTTTTATATAGATTATTTTTTTTATTAGTTAGTTTTTTTTATATTTTTTTTATTCGTTTTTATAGTTTTTATTTATATTTTTTTGTAAGTTTAGTAGTTTTTTATATTTTTTATTTTTTGTTTTTTATTATTGATTTTTATTTATAGTACATTACCATGACATATCGAACTTCATAACGACAGGAAATACAATAGATGTAAGATTTTTATACTGAAACAGAACATGCAGCGAAAAATATACAAATATGACTTGTAAGGAGGTCAGGATATGATCAGGTTCAAGGGATTTTGTTGTTGTATTAAACATTAAATATTACCCTCTACTATATTAGGATTATTTGAACTGTTTATAGGTTATTTAATCTTTGTTTTTAAATTCTTTACGGTGTATACTACGACGTTAAGAATAGTGTCGTAGATGAAAATTTTCATCATAAGAATTGGTTTAATGCACTGTAAATATCCAGGTGTTTATCATGTATCCAGCATCTGGATCGAAAACATCAATATATAGCTTTGATGCAATTACATACACAGGTAATGTATTAATCGAAAGAAAACATCTAACATGAGATGTGTATGGACTATCTCACTTATTGAAATGTAGTTAGGGCAAAATATTTGTTTAGCATGAAGTTGGTAATTCTTTAATTAAAAATATCTACATCAATTGAAAAAGATTTAGATAAATGAAAAACTTATCAACCTTATACTCCTACAAAACCTTTTGTCTCATGCAAAAGGAGAAAAATCAAAATAGGAGACATACTACCGTTTTACACCCAAACATATTCTGGTGCATAAATAAATGCAGTTTGATAATTAAACGGTATATTGAACAACGCCATTAGTTATGGCGTCCTTGAATCAAAATGTCAAAATTGATAACATGTTCACCCTACACTAAAGAATATGTATTTGATATATGCAATTTCTAGTAAAAGTGATTGATGAGTACATATACAGGGTTTCATTTTGACTTCAGTTCAATCATTAGGGACAGTTTCAAAGCAACCTTATAACGGTAATAAAGCTTCGTCTGATTTATTGTAATTGAATGTATCTGAATAATGTTTTGTGTTGTAATGATTGAATATCTAATGCACTGATATATCAAGGGATAACGAATGAGACCTATTGTAAAAATTAAAGAAAGAACTACGCAAGATAATGACAACGTGGATTGCTTGTAATCACGACCAACGCACGGTTTGATCCACCGCTTGTAATCACGACCAACGCACGGTTGATCCACCAAATGTCGGTCCTATGTCACGCCAAAATCACATTAATGAGTTATACGTAGTTTTTCTCAGGTAAACCCATTTTTTCAGATGAACCTAGTTTTTCTCAGCAACCCACATTAACTGGAGAAAAACCAAGTTTAACTGAGAAAAAATGGGTTTAATTGCGCCAAAATCACAAAAATGAGTTAAACCTAGTTTTTCTCGAGAAAAATCTAGTTTAACTGAGAAAAAATATTTTAATTGCGCCACAATCCAAGTTTTTCTCTGTTAAACCTAGCTTTTCTCCAGTTAACGTGGGTTACGAGAAAAACGAAGATTAACTGGAAAAATAGGCTAAACTAGTAACTCACATTAACTGGAGAAAAACTAGGTGTAACTAAGAAAAACTACTGTATTTCGAGAAAAACTGGAATTAACTCATTGTAATCTCGGCGTGCTTCATCGGTTATAGACAATTGTTTTTCACTAAAAGTGGTACCCGGAAATTTAAATACCTAGTGATGGGTTATCATGATACTTAATTTGTCAAACACCACTCTGATTATACACATAAATACACCGATGATATGCAAAGGATGGTGGAATTTCTAATAGACAATATATTTATTATGTTCGGAGACGTGGTCTTTCAACAAACTGTCGGCATTTCTATGGGAACCAATTGTGCTCTTTTATTGGCTGACCTGTTCGTTTATTTATATGAATACGGCTTCATTTAGAAACTGCTGAATCAAAAGAAGAAAACGTTTGCAGTGGTTTTTTTTTATTAATTTGATATTAAGATATATCGACGACATTTTATCAATTAATAATGACAATCTTCATACATATGTCAATGCGATATATCCCGGCGAAGTAGAAATTTAAGATACAACAGAATCAAGCACAGCCGCTTCATGCCTAGACATTTTACTTACTATAGACACAGACGGGGAATTAACAACTAAGCTATACGTCAAATCTGACGATTTCGGCTTTCCCATCGTTGATTTTCCACATTTAAGTAGTAATATCCCTAACCATCCGAATAGGAGTTTATTATACACAAATGATCCTTTATGCCAGGGCGTGTTCAACATATGAAAATTTCATCTGCAGAAGTAAACTACTCACTGGCAGATTTTTGACACATTGATATCGAAAACCGCATTTGATGTCAACGTTCCGCAAATTTTACGGTCGGTATAGTAGTCTTGTTTGCGACTACTCTCAGCAAGACGTCTGTACCAATTACGACGAGAAATCATTCCTCACGTATTTCATTTTAAATTTACTGTGAACTCACGGCGGGTTTGACCGGTCGACAGTGAATGATTACTCCTCCGTGGCACCTGATCCCATCTGATTTCAAGAAGTCGGTGTTTGCCCATTTTTTTTTACCAGATTTATACCTATATCCTGGACATCCTAATGATTTATACCTTGGTATCTGAGAGTTTTTATATATTTGAACCTAGATTTTCTCAATGAAACCTAATTTTTCTTCAGTTAAACCTAGATTTGGTTTCAGTAACCCACATTAAGTGAAAAAAATGAATTAAACCTAGTTTTTGATCGACAAAAACCAGTTTAACTGATAAAAACTAGGTTTAGCTCTGACACAATCACATTTATGAGTATTTCGGGTAGTTATATCTAGTTTTTGTTATTTAAACTAAGTTTTTCTTCAGTTAATTTGGGTTCCTAGAAAAATTAGGATTAACTGAAGAAAAATTAGGTATAGCTCGACACCCACATTAACTGGAGAAAAACTAGGTTAACTTAAAAAAAACTAGGTTGAACTGGAGAAAAACTTTCATCTGATAAAAACTAGGTTTAACTCATTAACGGTATTTTGCGTGCCGTACAGTTCCGCTCTCTATATAAAAACTAAAATTCCACGTAAGAGGGAAATAGACATTCTGGATAGATACTCATAAACCACACAAATCCCGCGATGACACAAAAAGAAATGTGATTTACAAATTGGCAGATATTGTGTGTTGACATCCTACCAACTGATTAATCGACATTCTACTATTAGGTAAAATTGTAAAACAAATCACTCTTCACTAATCTATTTTTCAATCTACACTTATTTATTATAACTGAATTTGGTTGAAAAACATCCTTCCATTTTGTTATTTTAAATATTTGTGATGCGATTGTGTGGATTTCTGACTTTTCCCCCAGTCCAGTACAAATGTAAAATCTACGTATCTCCGTAGAGGTAGGATATATTTAGATACAATGATATTGTTTCAAATCTGTGCATTTCAGAGTATATGCTCTGTTTGAAACTTTCTTAATATGATAACGGTCCGATTAAAATCAAAATGAAGTAAATGAAATGACAATATATCTTGAAAGAAAGTACAATAAATAGTCAAGATACAATACTAAAACAGTTAAAATGACTGCTGTATTTGTGTTGCAAGTCGACTACTCGTGACCCGTGGTAATACGACCAGTTTCGTAATATCCGGGTTTTGTCAAACACTATTGATATTGTCTTACTTAAAATTAACACTTTGGCATTATTATTTTTTTTATTAAATTGAAATTTGTAATATTTGTATCACTTCTAATGTTTTTGATTGCCAGATGATGTATTGGCATCTACTGACTTTAATTTCCTTTCAGTAATTTAAAATAAATATATAACATAGTTTCTTTATTACAACAAATTCATTTTCTATCGTGATTTACAGCCCATAAATATGTAGATTTCTACATCGATATAATTATTCTGCTCTGCTCTTGACAAAGTATACATGGACACACATATTCATTTCTATTAATTATAAAAAACGACCTTTTTTCATTTGCTGTGAACGATATATCTACTGACTTAATAACACGTTGCTGAAGCACTGCCAGTAAAAATATGCTTTGGAACTAATTATTAATCTATTTCATGATCTGTCCAATCATTGTTTAACTTTAGGTTTTCTACTCGAAACTTCTTAGATAGATGTTAAAAGTGCGTCAAATATAACTATTTGTTACTTTCTTGCATACTATGTAGATAAAATTTGTCATTTTGAACGATAAATGGAGTTTTTCATTTGTCATTAGATCCTTGCCAAATTACGCCGTCAATAAGCTGAGCACACGTTAGCATTTTACAGAATACAATGTGTAACATTAGCTTTACCTAGCTGCACTCTCTCTCATAGATATAGTTAGACAATAGTCAAAACGGTTGAGAAAACATCGAATTACACATAATAAGCTGTACAAATCGATATGTTTTATATTCCATCTTTCGAATTTTCACTCATCATTTCCTGACTTTGTAAAGTAACAAAAAAGAAACTGTTCGACCTCTATAAGTGGCGTATTTTTTGTCATTAGAGTTTGAGAGTTCAGACTATTGGAGAAAAATGAAAAAGCAGAATAACTCTAAAACATAAGGCTGGTAGGTGCGATACTCTGTTGTCTTAAAATGTATACCGGTACTAAATATGAGAAACCTAGGTAAATAAATAAGTTGGATATGGACTAAACAAATATAATAAAGAAAGGGGAATAACTGTAAAAATTGGGGTGTTATGAGAACATAGGTTCATATGTGACACATCTTTATACATATATTTACGTATAATAAATATGGGAAGTCTAGTTAAAGAAATAAGGAAGTTATGACCTGAACAACGCAAACGGATAGACAGTCGGAAGTACGGATCGAAGGTGAATGGAAGACAGATGGATGGACGGACAGACTTAAGAACGGATGACACAAAACTGTAGTCCCTCTCAGGAACCGGCGGGGGACTAATTGTATTTATCCTGTTGCAATAATGTTGATATGATTGAGGTCAATGTAAAATTGCTTTTCAATGTACTTGAGCGATTCCCGTCACCTAAATACGATAAACTAATCTGTAAACAATAAATGTCATCAAGTAGATGAACAAACAAATAAAATGTTAATTGACGGGCTACAGGTCAGTTTCAATACAATATATCTAATCAATCAAGTTGGATAGAAGGTATTAACAACAAGTGACAAAAGTTAATTACAGTCTAAAGTATCATGTCTGCAATTTGTAATCAACATGATCAAATCATTGTTCTGGGGTTGGTAAAACTTCGGGAGCTTAAAAGAACGCTTACGATATAATGATCTGATGTCAACACTAAATGATTACAGAGATGTAACAAAGAATAAGATTAACATAATCTACCCCTACCTCGAAGGTATGACAAAGAAATCTCAATCCGAGGGTAAGATTCTTGAAACCCCAGGCTTGCCGATTATTGCTTTGTTATTTTTCTCCCATGTTTTAAATACATGTATATATATATATCTACGTAAATAAAATCTGACATTATGCACGGCATTCTAGATGCCACAGATATGCTACATAATAAATTGCATTGTGATGTCATATCGCGTGTAGCTTTTAAATACCCTAGGGGTTGACAAGGAAATCATTCCCCGTTAAAATGAAGAAAAAATCTGTCAACAATGGGAGAAAATTGAATGTGTATTGCAAAGTAAAAAAATGGTTAATTGAAAAAAAAAATGTTTGATCAAAGATTAAAAGAAGATACGAATTCCTGTACTGACAAAACCAGCCTGAGTCAGAGTGATCTTATTGTATCAAAGAGTTTCAATCATTTATCGTCACAACAAATCAACTTTAGAATACGTCTGACATGCTGTATAGCAGGTATTAAGTTTTGCTTTTGATTTAAGGTCTTAATCTGCATTTTCTTCCCATCTCAGTATATGTTACGACCTAAGATTTGTGTTTAGAAGCAATAGTGATTTTTAATTCACATTCGGAGTTTTTGATTATGCGTGAGTTCCTTTGTATGCATAGCTGTAAATCTGTTTATCAATTCGAACTGGTTATATTTAATTTTAGAGAAATAAAAACACTAGAACATATATTGATGCAGCTTTGTATTGTACACTTCATTATTTTGTGTTAAAATGATAATGAATTTTCTTATATTCTGATATAAAATCAGATAATAAATTTCCCAAATTAAAACAGCAAGGCATAGGCACGCGATATTTGTATTTTCAAGTTAATAATATCGTGTTTGTTTGCTATTCTTCGTCTGCAGACTTAAACAAAATTACCCTGATTCTCTTCTGTCGGGTGTTTCTCCAATAAATCGCTGAATCATGCTTGTTTTTCCAGTATTTTATACAACAGTTCATTAACTTGTATCGATAAGACAAACATTTCCTGCCACAACCATGATTCTAAGAGTCAAGATATTAATGAAAACATCGACATACTTTGTAAAGATGCTTTACTTTTAATATATATGTAAATGTCATGCTTTTTGTACTTGGTGCAAGTATTATTTTCGATAGAAGGTAAGTTTAACTGAATAAATATTAGTTTAACTCATTAATGTGATTTTTGCATCGCAGTTTGAATCTATGAAGGACAAATCTAGTTTAACTGAAAAAAGGTTATTATTAACTGCTCCAAAATCACATTTATAATCATTTTTGACCCAGTAAATGCACGTTAATGACAAAATATAGGTTTAATTGAAAACCGAAGTTAATCAGAGATTACGTGTCAGATATATATGATCATACTCTGTTGTAATATTGTATTATCTCAACCTGGAGAGAACAATGCCGTCAGACACAGATTCTCTAGAACTGTGAGCATTTTATTTAACCACATGTTTATATCGTTAAATCATGTTTCTTCCATTAATTGAGGTAAAACCACAGACATAAATGTATCTGGTCAAAATAATGATAACGTGCTGGAAATAATATTGATCTAATTACATAATGAAGACTCGTCTTTTTTGTATGGAGATGTAATGAAGCAGTGTAATGATTTGAGTCCTGTCTACATTAGTTACATGGTATTATGGCGAAAATAAACTGTAATCAATGGTGAGTGTATTGAAGAAATTGACTGGCACTGTTTGTAAACTTTAAGATGTTATCCGCGATGAACTTATTCCATGTGATAATTGCTGCGTCTCAGATTACGGAATCATCAAAGTTAGTGAAGAAAGTAACCTATCATCAGTAAGATATAAAATTGTTACAATAGATTAATGGCAATAATACTTCAAGTACCACCCATCTCCTGTTGGAAACGTAATCACATTTTATTATAATATTGTTGATAAACGATTCATAACTTAGCAACATGTCGCTTACTTAATATAAATTAAATTTCTTATACCAATTTCTACTACTGCTCCTAGTTATTCCATTGATGTAGTTTGAAAAAAAAATTATTTATTTTGTTTTTAATGTAAAATTGAAGAAATACCAATCAATAATCAAAACTCAAGTCCATTATAACACGACGAATTAGATGTGCAAATGGTCTCAACATGAAGAACAATTACGAATCCCAAACGGGATAAGACCAAGTGTCCGGAAGGAGTCAGTGTCTTCTGCTGCCATGCCACACCCGTCACAAATGTTCCATGGAAACCTTTCTAGTTCGATGAACGGATCAAATTCGGTAAAAAGGTCAAGTTTAGTGATGAGGTCAAGTTCGGTGAAAAGCATGATTGGTGAAACGGAGTCACTGTCTGTGGTCGTGATCCAGAATACTATCTGATATCTCTGAGAGGGGGACATCATAATGTCTAAAAAGATCCCCGTATCGACCATGACACTTCTTAAACGACGACTCCAAGCGTTCAACAACGTAACTTTGTGTAAGTAGTTTTCGTCTAGCTCTCAGTATAAAACATTCATACGAAGAACATGCCCTGGAATAACGTATAAGTTGTGAAATGAAAATGCATAGGCAGGAGAAGATGGAATATTACTACTCAGAAACTGGAAGTTTGTGATATGGAAATTGAAATCGTCTCGTTTGTCATAGAGGGATGTGTGAAGTTGACCGTCTTTTCCAATCGAGAGGAGTAAACCTAGGTACGAAGCAGATGTGTTGCTCTCTGTCGTCACAGCGATCTCTAGCTCAACAGAATACATCTGGCCTAGGTAATTCTGAAACGTGTATGTCAACAGTCAAGAATTGACAAAATTATATTCTTGTACGTGACGTTTTAGCGCTCCTTGCCAAAAAGGTCCACGTAGGCTATTTTCAGCACTTTGCGTGCGTCGTTGTTGTAAACCGCTAAAACGATTTTGACTTTACATGGAGAAAGCAGTTCATCAAGTTTGTGATTTATCAACATCGTATCAGGGGTAGATCTTTTGTGAGGCAACTTAGATCTCAGGGTTATTCATGTCCATGAAAATCTTCCCATTCACTCCATCATGTAAAACACTAATTCCGTCTGAGTGATCTACACGGGGGTATGATTCAATTTGGTTTTCGTAGAAATCGGAAAATTAATTTTTGACGTTTTGACGTCTTTTTAGAGGCATTTGACACTTTCATTCATTGGTGTATTTTCCCGCCTTTTCACTATGATACAATCATTTCCATGTGTTTGACCTTTGATAAGAAGAAGACAGGGCATTTTTGCTTAAGTCTTAAATCTTAATATGCTGTCTTTATCTATAGTAAGCGTAATGTCGAAGTAGGAAATTGATGTATTTGAATATTGATAACATATAGAACATAGATAATAAAGGTAACTTACATTTTAACAAACGGCAATTTTTAGGAAGCACACTATTTTCTATTTTTATAACTGTCAGACATAACAGTGTTGTTTGCTTTATCCTTGGTCTTTATTTGATATGAAATAAAATTTTATGAACTTGCAAAAAATATTTTAAAGTTGTCGACAATCGGATAGGTAATACAAAGTTACATATAGCAATGTGTCAATGTCCATTGCATTGTGACAAAACAGATTCAGTGTTTCTATCAATTTTATGAATTCAATTTTTTGGTATGAATATGCAAATTTTTATGTAAATCAATATCTATCATGCATACATCTGATCTACATTAATCTTTTGCAGTATATAAAGTTTACAGCAAACAGCATGGATGTCTGAATGTGAATTTAAGATTAAAGATACTGCATAGTCACGCCGACTGAAGGTTTTACAGGACACTTACTATTACATGATATATATAACCTGTCTCACAGCAAAACAAACTGTCACATTTATTTACTTGCCAACATATTTTAAGTATAATTTCCTAGAGAGTCGTTTCTCTCGGGATCATTCCATCTGTTACACAATAATAGACATTTCCTGCATCGCAATTTCCTGTTGATATATGTCAAGATAACTTAAAATATCGGTATCTACTGTGCTATTGTGCACTTACTGTTAAATAACATTTCTATATAAATGGTGCAAAAAACAAAAAGAAAAAAAAACGAAAAGAAAAAAAAACAAAAAACAAAAAACAAAAAAAAAACACAAACACACACACAAAAAAACCCCAAAAGGACAGCAATACGAAACTGAATTTTTATTATAATAATAAACGACAAATTATGAATTCACCATGACCTTTGGGAAAGAACACTAACATCTAAACAAAAGAATATGACCAACTGTCTTTTTATAGGAATAGATCATTGATATTTGCCTGGATGAAATTGCTAAAAATGGACGCGGCTTTGATTAATGTATGGTATGAAATCACCAGTTTAACATTATCTTGTGGGATGAAATACTCAAAACAAAATGAAATTTTATTAGTTCACTAAAACCATTATATCAACATATATCATTATGTTTAATTACAATCTTGACCGCCTGCGGTGGTCTATGGGTTTTGATTCGCGGTATCATTTCATACCAACGACCTTGTAAAAATGGTAGTGATTGTTATTCCACCAAACGATCGGCATATGATATAAAGTAACGGATAGTAGTTCGGATAAAAATTAAAAGCGAAGTTCAGTACAGGTAGGCGTGGCACGTGGTCACAAACCAGTAAAACGTCTTCGAATGTTAATGATGATAAGCAAAATGTCATAGCAATGGTAATACTTAAGAATATGATAATACTTATATCAGATACCTGATCATGGTCTTTAAGTATAACGAATATAGATGTCATTTGAAAAAAATATTTTGCCCTTAAATAAAAACAAAATAAACTGCCAGAGACGATCGATTTGCTCGAGCCTAAAGTAGTTGAGACTAATAAAGAAGATGCCGAACCTGATACTGTTTTTGAGTGGATTAAGTCGATCAGTAATGTTCGTAAACGAAGAATTCGACGACTTAAACATTGTGTCAACACAAAACACAATTTAATTTTTCGTGACCCTGATGTTGTCAGAGAACATTTCCGTCTCCATGAAAATTGTATCATCGTTCCTGCTGACTAAGCATCAAATAACTTCGCATTTGTCTGCAGGCGATACTACTCCAGCATCCTACAAGATGAACTTGGACTAAACACACTTCCTGGAAATCCTACATACTCTCTACTCGGTTTCTCTACCTCTGAAATATTAGATAATCATAAATCCGTTCTCGCTTCGTTTGGAATACCCACAAGTGACACGGAGCTTGAATTGTCATATATTTATTGGATTCCGACGATGCACAAAAATCCCTATAAACACCGCTGCATTGCGGGGTCATCTAAGTGTTCCACCAAGCCTTTATCTATTTTGCTTAACACACTTCTAAAACATATTAAACAAGTTCTTCAGAAGTACTGTATAACGGCCTTCTCCAGAAGCTGAGTCTATCAGATGTGGATCCTAAAGAATTCAAAGGAATTGTTGGAACATTTAAAATCTCAAAATTTCAAACATATTTAAAACATCAAGTCTTTTGATTTTTCGACCCTTTACGCAACAATCCCTCATCAAAAACTTAAAAAACAAATTTACATCTATTATACAAAACTCTTTTGTATACATAAATGGAAATCGCAGATATAAATATTTGGTGTAAGGTCACGAGGAACCTTATTTTGTCGACGAACACTCTAATACCAGTAACAAGTACACTGAAGACGATATTCACAAGATGCTGGGGTCTCTAGTAGACAACATATTCGTGGTTTTTGCGGGAAAAAATTCCAACAGATTGTCGGCATTCCAATGGGTACCAATTTTGCACCTCTTTTGGCTGACATATGTTTGTATGAAGCGGAATTTATACAGTCTCTGCTCTCAAAAGGGAACAAACAGTTGGCATCTCGGTTCAATTTTACTTACTGGTATATCGACGATGTTCTGTCCGTAAATAAATCAGAATTTCAGAATTACCTTGGCCAGATGTATCCTGTTGAGCTAGAGATCACTGACACGACATAGAGCAACACATCTGCTTCTTAACTAGATTTACTCCTATCGATTGGAAAAGACGGTCAACTTCACACATCCCTCTATGACAAACGAGACGATTTCAATTTCCATATCACAAACTTCCCGTTTCTAAGAAGTAATATCCCATCTTCTCCTGCCTATGGCATTTTCATTTTACAACTTATATGTTATGCCAGGGCATGCTCTTCTTATGAATGTTTTATTCTGCGAGTTAAACGACTAGCCAATGAAGTACTTACACAAAGTTATGTTGTTGAACGCTTGGAGTCGTCGTTTAAGAAATTTTGATGTTCGATACGGGAATCTTGTTAAACATTATTAAGTCCCCCTCTCAGAGATATTAGATAGTATTCTGGATCACAGACAGTGACTACGTTTCACCAATCATGCTTTTCACCGAACTTGACCTCATCACTAAACTTGACCTTTTTACCGAATTTGATCCGTTCATCGAACTAGAAAGGTTTCCATGGAACATTTGTGACGGGTGTGGCATGGCAGTACAAGACACTGACTCATTCCGGACACTTGGTCTTATCCCGTTTGGGATTCGTAATTGTTCTTCATGTTGAGACCATTTGCACATCTAATTCGTCGTGTTATAATGGACTTGTGTTTCGATTATTGATTGGTACGTCTTAGGTTTTACTAATATGAATATGATCATTCGAACCCAGGACCTTCAGTATGCGAGGCGAATTATCTGCGAAAATGAACACCAACCTCTGAGCGTTATACTAAAATACTTACTCGTGATTCAAAACCTTTTATGACGTAAACAGAAAAAAATGTTAGGGTATGAAAGATCATAGGATTAAGAACCTCCGAATAATTGAAAGATAGATCAAATACTTGTTAATTTGTATCTGTATCCTGGAATAACAACAGATTCACAGATTTTCTGTCAAGGAGATAAAAAGTATATTCCCCCATGGAAACCCTGTAAACACGTTAGGGAATTTAATAAATTTCAAGCTAAAAAATTTATTCCTTTTTGCTGAAATCATTTATATAAATCCAAATAATCATTCAGTCATAGCAATGATAATACTGTCTCCTTTACACTTAGAATGATACGCATATTCACAAGTCCCTGTATATACACAACATGCTTTTTATGCAAACGGATAAAGCAGATATTACTAGATAATTGTGATGTTCCACACTTTTCTAAACACACACACACACACACACACACACACACACACACAAATTAAAGTTTACAGTCTATTTTACCAATAGTTCCGGTTAATCACAAGACATGTTATACTAAATTCAGCATAAGTAAAGAAACCCGACTGGAAAGCATAGTTTGAATCTCCTTTATTAATTAACAATTCTCCTATCAACTTGTAAATATTTCAAATGACCAAAAAACAAAGAAATATTCAGAAACTTTATTTCAAAATCCTTGTCCAATTAAGATATAGATATTTAAAAACATCATTTCTCATTGAAATGGAATACATGTATTTTGTTGTTGTTTGGTGGACTATTACATTTTACGATCCAGGGTATTTGCAATCAAATATTAACTATTTATAAAATCTTATCAAAACTTAAAAAAAATGCAAGTGGGAGTGGCCGAAAAATGAAATTTCTTGAAACGTTAAAATGCTAAAACTTTGTAATGACATTTATAACTTAAGAAAACACTGTCTGCTGACATGGTTTATTTTCATCTTTTTATTGCGTTCTGGTTTCTGCCATTGGCAGCTGGAATCACGAACACCGTAGTAGTTATATAGAAAACACCAATTTGAACTCTAGATCACTATCGGGATCTATATTTCAGGTATAATAACAGCACTTAATCTAAGAATGATATCAGGTTTCTTGTTTTGATTCCTGTCTGATGGTGTTATTTATTAAACAATATGAAATCAACACCAGCTAAATGTGGTTTTATATAATTATAAATATTGGCTATGTAAACAGACGTTGATAAGGTTATTATCAGCCATACTTACTTTGTAGAAGGACTTTTACTTCTAAGCCAAAAACGTTCAGCCAGAAAAATGAGCGAAGATGATATGTTGCTGACACTTCCGCTATTGTGACCACGTGTGATAGTTTTTGGTAAATTGAAAGAGAAGTTACTCCAATAGAGACGGTTACCTTGATCTTGACCTGGGCCCAGGGTCATGAAACTATTCTCAGACAATTTTTTTTTCTCAACTTCAAGATTCTGCTCAAATGTTGAGAATTTTCTCAATTTGGGTAAAGTTGTGGACCATAACGAAATTCTTAGACAAATTTCTTTCTCATGTGATAAAAAAGTTAAGTACGGCATGAAGCTGACTTTAGTAATTCTTAATAGCGAAATGGCTGCCCCCTATGTTCGCCTCGGGATAAATAAACGCAAATGTCATTGTCATTGTTACCCTAGAGTATTTCAGGACATGTTTAATCCTTTGGCTTTCGAAGACAACATGTTATTTGAGCGAAATAGGTTTAAGAGACAAACATTTTTTTCTCTGTTGGCTTGTTCTGGCCATACGACGTTTGTTTACATTAACAATAGGGACGGTGTAAATTAAGTCGGGTTATTGTACCCCAGTGTGTGTTTCGAGTCATTCATCTTATCTAATTGAATATCGTTTATCTTATACATTATACATATTATGTGTATAAAGTACTGACTTCGGTCATGTACTGGCAATTTACAAGACGTTTTTAATGATTTTAAAAGGTATATATCTACTCCCCATTTTATGCCACACAACTTGCTGTCTACTTGATTTTTAACGCGTTTTATACCTATTGGTTGGTTATTAAATAATTACTCATAGATTGTGATAAGAATAATATTCAAACAACGAAGTTATGTGAATCGGGACATAAAATGAGATAAATGTCTTGGACAAGATTTACACTGCCCTTGACAATCTTACCTCAGTCGACAAAATTCATTCATTTTATGGCCCGCGAATTTTCACTTTTTACTCAGATGAAAAATTCTTAACTTTTGAGAATGAAATTTGTCTCAAAATTTTTTTGTTTATGGTCCGGGGAAGTGTTTACATAAAAATGCTTATTTTGATAAGTTAGGTGAATGATATAATTATATATGTTATCATTATATATGCTATCGTCTGGCATAATCTTCGACAGAATTCATAACTATACTGAAATTCTGACGCCAATTAAAGGAACGGGCTTCTCGGTATCTTAAAATAAGATTTTTCAGGCTTTCATTTTCAACAATAGAAACGTCGCCGGTGATGACATGCCCGATAGGATTGTATTTGAAAGGAGATGAAGCACATGAACATGTGACAGTGTTGTGTAGACGATGGTTGATGTCCAACCACTGCAAAACCTGTTTGTAATTGAATAGCTTGGATGCGATGCTAGGTGTATAGCTATATGAAATGCAAGGATTGGTCTTCAATTTAAAATATGGCGGAACACAGGTCTGAACTTTCTTGTGATTTAGAACATTGCTAATGTTGAAAGCGTCTATACCTTTATTCGTAAATTTAAGTTTCTGTTCAGATCAGTCATCGCTAGTAACGCGTGTAGCCTTGAACAGTGTGTTATAAGCAATGTCCATTATAACGGAGTTCAGTGTGTATTCCGGGGTTGAAGAATCCGTTTGGGGTTCATTCTTGCTTCCTGAAATAATCATCAAGAAGTATAAACAATATCAGATACCAAAGTATAAATCAATAGAATGTCCAGTACATAGATACAAATCCGGTAAAAACGGACAAACACGGACCTCAGATACCAAAGTATAAATCAATAGAATGTCCAGTACCAGATACAAAGAAACACAAATCCGGTATAAAAATGGTCCACATAGATACAAATCCGGTAAAAACGCACCCCTCAGATAAAAGTATAAATCAATAGAATGTGGACAAAGATACAAATCCGGTGGACAAACATGGAAACCAAGGATCAGTAAGCATAAGCATCCCCTGTCGATCGGTCACACCCGCTGTGAATCCACAGTCAAGTTCAATGAAATATGTGAGGAGTGAATCCTCGTCACAATTGGTACAGAGGTCTCAACAACGAAAAGGCAACTCAACATTTCACTTAGTGAAACAGATTAATCGCAAACAAGACTAATATACCTACCCCTGTATATGAAATCTTCCTATTTTTGTACAAACCTTGGTATATCGGATCATTTGTGAAATTTAAAATCCATATGCGGGTGACTGAGGGATATTTCTACTAAAATGTGGAAATTTACGATGGGAAAGCCGAAATTGTCAAGTTTGTCATATAGAATAGGTTACCCGCCTTATTAACCTCAAATCGATGACCATATATTATTTTATTTATCCTAAAGATAAATAATTTTGTATTGTTGTTTTTTATAATTTGTGTTGTTTATATAATCTAACTTACTTGAGAACCAACAACAAAACCACAGTGGATACGTTTCCTTGTAAGCCTAGGAGTAGACGTAGTAATTTACATATTAAAATTACTCGGTACATAAGCCTTGCTGTAGGTGTAGTAATTTACATGTAAACATTACACCGTACATAATAAGTCTAGCTGCGGGTGTAGTAATTTACATGTTAACATTACACCGTACATAATAAGTCTAGCTGCGGGTGTAGTAATTTACATATTAACATTACACCGTACATAATAAGTCTAGCTGCGGGTGTAGTAATTTACATATTAACATTACACCGTACATAATAAGTCTAGCTGCGGGTGTAGTAATTTACATATTAACATTACACCGTACATAATAAGTCTAGCTGCGGGTGTAGTAATTTACATATTAACATTACACCGTACATAATAAGTCTAGCTGCGGGTGTAGTAATTTACATATTAACATTACACCGTACATAATAAGTCTAGCTGCGGGTGTAGTAATTTACATATTAACATTACACCGTACATAATAAGTCTAGCTGCGGGTGTAGTAATTAACATATAAAAATTACCCGGTATATGCATCTCCTTGGTCAGGCAGGAGTAATGTTGTTGAAGTGAAATTGTGAACAAGACAATCTTAATTCAATAAAGACATATCTGTATGTACTAATGACGTATTTATAAATTGAATTTATCAAGAGAAGGTTACCTTCTTTTTATCGAGACATTTTTTCGTTGACAAACTCTCAGGATGATTTCAAATGTGTTTTTCTACTTGTCGTAAAACGTGGGAATACCCGTACGACTATGCCTGACAATCAATCCCACCCAACATTATATTTGTGATAAAATAATCCAAATCTTGAATAAGTTCACTGGAAATTGGATGATAAATTATTACTGAAATTAAGCAGGTAGTATATTTGATTTCTGGAGTAGCATTATTATAACTGTTCTAATGCTTTATATCCTTTAAACTAGATAGAACATGTTTGCGAGATAAAATGTTTTGCCAAATATTCTATGTGGTAACAAATCCTGCTTATCAAATAAATATATCAATATAACGAATTCTTAAAAGATATTTCAGTTGAAACATTAACAGTTTTCTGTACCTACATGGAGCACATTGCTTTGCGCATGAATTTATTTTTCACATTAATTTTGAAGTTGACATCTGTGTTCTAACGTATAAGCCAATGTAACTGAATTCGGGGGCAGTTAAATTTAGTTTGTCTCGGTTAATCATAGTTTTTCTCATTATATCACATTTACTGCAGAAAATACTAATCGGAATGAAAATCCAAACGTTTTCTTCTTGATAAACCTAGTTTAGCAATGAGAATTTTATCTATCAGTTTTCTTCTTGATAAACCTAATTTAGCAATGAGAAACTTATCTATCAGTTTTCTTTTTGATAAACCTAGTTTAGCAATGACAAACTTATCTATCGGAGTCAAACTAACATAAATGATGAATATTAATGTGATTTTAGCGCATTCATGAGTGAAGCCTAGCTTTTCGAAGCTCAACCTATTTTTGCAGTTATGCAGATATTTCCTCCGTTCAAATTCGAAACTCGCGTTAACTGGAGGAAAACTAAGTCATTGTATGATTTAGGCATTCAATAAATATTATATGAAATCATTGTGATAAGGATCTGTAACAGGATAATTGGCATTGTTTTAAAATGTTGCGTGACATATCAGTCCCTTATCAAAGTGAATTAGATTTAGTTATCACATCTCCAACTAGATTCAGCCAATCACATTATTCCAGTCACATGATGACGTACTGTGAGCCAGAAGTAGGTTACTAAATTATTACGTAGTGAATTTACTAATGTGTGCCAGTGTATACCTCCTTTTTGTTATTGTGCATCAAATACAAGTATGAAAATTTCGAAATATGTTTTACAGCTAATGTTCTTTTAAAGAATGCGAGCATTAAATATACATGTTCTTGGTCATTGAAGAAATGGTTTTGTTTTGAGATATCATCTTACATGTATAGAGATGTATTTAAAAATAGACGCATGCAGTCATCTTTCATGACGATTTCAATCAATTGTTTTTTTTCTTTTAGAATATGTATGTTTATTTTTGTTTTGTTTTTATTGTTTTTATCGTTAAATCAAACCATACTCTTGTTTATGTCTACTTGTTCGTTTGCTCTCTTAGACAAAAATACAAATACCTCATTACAGAACAATGTGTTCCCCGAGAATCAAGTGGGTGATGTGATGCTGCAGGTACTTGGTAAGTCAAATTTCGTTTTATTTACTGATGGTATGCATTATTCTTTATGATTTTGTCTATCACCTGTGCTTTAAGATATTTCTTATTGTTTATTTTCAGATGTTTATATACCTTTTCCTCAATTTCTATTTTCCAGGACTATTTGTAACCTGATTCGATGGGAAGATCTGTGTCAAAATCTATGCTTATCCGGAAATTTTTATTTTTTTTTTATCCTTTTTCATTTTTCCCCAGTCCTTAATCCTATCCCGTTTGGGATTCGCAATTGTTCTTCATGCTGAAACCATTTACATATCTAATTTGTCGTATTCTTATGGATTTCAGTTTCGGTTATAAATTGGTACGTCTTCGCTTTTAATTTGTAACGCTGAAATATTATTTTATAGTAAATATATATCCCTTTTTATTTATTTTACATTGCTGGACTTTTTACATTACCGAGGATGTCTTGTTTCACAACAAAATGTATTCCATTTACTAGAATTCATATTGAGAGGAAGTTCTGTATCGTACAATAAATAAAGATCATAGTGTTAAAATTAGTAAGAAACAACATATCAATACAATTTAATTCACATTTCTGACATCACATACCTGCACTGTATCACTGCGCGCAGTTGATTCTGACGGTAATGCAGAAACCACATATGCGCCAAAAGTGTACTGCGCATAACGCGTCGAGAGATGTAGCCGTCTTTCGCTTTTGGTTAATGAGAGAAAGTAAAAAGGAAACAAGCTACAAAATATTAGAAATAATACGACTAAAATGTATACTCAATATTCTCTTCGTTCAGTTAGAGAACAGGGACATACCTGTACTGTAACTTTTTGCACAGTCAATACTTTTTCACTAACATGAAGATGTCACAGGTATAATTGCAGCGTTACAAATGCGTCCCGTGCCCTGGACAAAATGTTGTGTGTGTCCCGTGTTGTGGGCAATGTTTTGTGTGTCCGTGTCCTTGGCAATGTTTTGTGTTCCCGTGTCCTGGACAAAGTTTTGTGTGTCCCGTGTCCTGGACAATGTCGTATATGTCCCATGTCCTGGTCAGTGTTGTGTCTCATGCCCTGGACAATGTTGTATGTGTCCCATGATCTGGAAAATGCGTTTGTCACGTGTCCTGGACAATGTTGTGTCCCGTGCCCTGGACAATGATTTGTCTGCTTCGTGTTCTGGATGATGTTTTATTTGTCCCCTGTACTGGAAAATGTTTTGTGTTCCATGTACTGGTCTATGTTGTGTGCGTCGCATGTCCTGGACAATGTTGAGTCCCGTGTCCTGGTCAATATTTCTTGTGTCCTGGATACTGCGTGTCCCTTGTACCGAACAAAATTGTTTGTACCGTGTCCTAGACAATGCTTTGTGTACTTAACAATGTGTCCTGGACAAACTTGTGTGTGCCCCATATCCTGATAAATGTTGCGTCTCGTACCCTGGACAATGTTGAATGTGTCCCATGTCCTGGACAATGTCGTTTAAGTCCCATGTTCTGGTCAGTGTTGTGTCTCGTGTCGTGGTCAATGCTTTATGTGTCCCATGTCCTGGAAATTGGTTTGTCCCGTGTGTCCTGGACAATGATTTGTTCTGAACAATGTTGTGTGGTTGTGTCCCCTGTAATGCACATTTTTTGTGTGACCCGTGTCCTGGACACACTATTGTGTGTGACCCGTGTCCTGGACACAAAATTGTGTGTGTCCCGTTACCTAGACAATGTTGTGTGTCGCATGTTCTTGATATTGACTGTGTCCCGTACCCATTACAATGTATCCCTGACATGTACAATGTTGTGTCCCGTGTCCTGGACAATGATCGACTTATTTATTTAAGCTCATTTGATGCATTACATATGTTGGCGGCCAGTTTTTAATGGTAGAGAAGTTAACCCTGTTACAATGTATCCGGGCAAACCTACTCAAACAGTCAGCATTGGATCTAGCAGGATGAGTCCTGCTAGATCCATTGTATAAAGCGCGATGCTCTTATCAGTCGGTCGCAGATATCCGATGACGTAGATAACGCCAGATGATTAGCTAAATTATATAACTACACAAATTGACCGGTTACCTGATTGTGAGCTGGACATTATATAACTACACAGACTGACCGATTACCTGTTTGTGAGCTGGACAATATAAAACTACATCGATCGACCGGTTACCTGTTTGTGACCTTGGCATTATATAACTACACAGATTGACCTGTTACTTTCTTGTGAGCTTGGCATTATATAACTACACCGCACCACACTACACGACCTGGTACCTGCGTGTGAGCTGGGCATAATATAACGACATCAATCGAGTGGTAACATGCTTGAGCTAGAAATTTTATATCGACTTATTACCTGCTTGTGAGCTGGACTTATTCTATATCGACCTGTTACATGCTTGTGAGATGGACATATTCCATATCGACCTGTTACATGCTTGTGAGCTGGACATTTTATACCAACCTATTACTTGCTTGGAAGCTGGAATCCTATTTCAGCCTGTTGCCTGCGTGTGAGCTGGACATACTCTATATCGATCTGTTAACTGTTTCTGAGCTGGACATGCTATATCGACCTGTTCATTCCTTCTGAGCTGGACATGCTATATCGACCGGTTACTTGTTGTGAGCTGGATATGCTATATCGACCGGTTACTTGTTGTGAGCTGGACATTCTATAACTACACCGCTCGTCATGTTACCTGCGTGTGAACTGGACGTTCTATATCGACCGGTTACCTGCTTGTGAGCTCGACATCATATAACTACACCGATCAACATATTACCTGCCTATGACTTGGACATTGACTTGTTTTGAAAATATTGTAAACATTACTCATGATAAGTAATTCATGATCTGGTAATTTTGTTTTATTCGCTGCATGAGACATTGGCTATTAGTCTATTTGGTAAGCATAAGAATAACAT
The DNA here is from genome assembly GCA_030159075.1 of Atrina japonica. Lineage (NCBI taxonomy): Eukaryota > Metazoa > Mollusca > Bivalvia > Pterioida > Pinnidae > Atrina > Atrina japonica. Next base: position 62,560 of record BROG01000638.1, read on the forward strand.
AACACTGCTGTTGTTAATTACAAATGTTTCTCGTTATATCAGTAAGAATCATATGCACAGATGGGAATTGAAATTGGTATCCAATGAGAGTCTTATGCATTATTTATTCTCAAGTCAGATTAATAGAATCTAGCTCCACTTTGAGTTCCAGATAGAAAAATATCACTCGAGAGTGATATTTATTCTCTCTGGAACTGAAATGTGGTGCTTGATTATTTTTCTCGCACATGGATTGCTTGAAATTCCGTTTGTTTACATATACATGTATTTATCAGTTTGATTTATTTTAGTCACTTTTCTTTACCCACTGTCTGCAAACAAATATAAACCCATGTTATACAAACATATAGTCACTTCCTTTCAAACAATTTTGGTGCAATTATTTGGGTAATTATAATTAAACTTTAAAAATGTAAAGTATCAACACGAAAATCACCTTGATTGATCATGTTTACTAACAATGCAGACGACATATATAGTAATACAAAGTATTCTGGATCAGAGTTCCGGAAGGCAATACATACATACATACATACATACATACATACATACAGACACAGACACAGACACACACACACACACACACACACACACACACACACACACATACATACCTACCTACCTACCTACCTACCTACATTACATACATACATACATATGTACATTAGATATTTCAAGCTGATTATTTCACTATTTATTATCATTTCATTATTTTATACCTGTTACATACTGATATATTGGTGCTTATGTACTAGCTTCGTTCCTAAAATAGGTGTACTAATTGAAAGTACTACAGTAACAGGATATCAATTCTATCTGGTAGTAGGACGTTTGTAATGTTTCTATTTCATCAAATATCTTTTATAAAATAACGCTTTAGACATGACACTGGAAATACAGTACGGAAAATGAATATAGAATTGGGCGAACTTCAAAGCGAGTTTGCTATCCATGTCTAACTTTGGCATGATCTTTGAAGCATATTCTCGTAAAGGGATCAGTGTTACTGTGCATAATGAAGTTATTACTAATTAAAGGAATTGTATTTAGGATCTTGACGGTTTTTATGGCTATGTGGCGAAGGTTTTTAGATATTGCCCATAGATCGTAATAGCTGATCGGGATCTACCTCGTATATTATGTAGCTCAAAGTATTAACCCTCAATGGAAAAAGAAAAGCAAACTTCAGATTGGGTCGTAACCTACCAACTCATAAGGCCTCGGTATTAAAGAAAGTATATAAATGATACTTAAAATTAATCTACACAATAAATTACACTTTTTCAGAAACTTCAAAAGCATAGTCGCAGTCAAGTGCTGTATTTAAATCAAAACCTGGTTTGTTTACATTTCACAAGCCATACAGTACAGTAGACTTGTTCAGAACATCAGGTAGCCTAAATTTAGAGCCTGACGCAACTTAACTGAAAAATGTAATTAATCGAATATTTAGCAATTGTTTTTAAATAACATGTTTATTACATTTCGTGAGGCAGGATAATAAAAATTTAAAACTCGTGCTACGCACTCGTGTTAAATATGCATTCTCCTGCCTCCCTCGATGCACTAAACATGTTATTCAAAAACAATTGTCAAATATCCTCTATGTATTTTTAGTTCAGTTTGAAAAAAAAATATGGTGATTTAATTTATTATGCATCAACATAATAAAATCATTTCAAACACCTACGGCAGCTGCTCCCAGGATCCGAGTGTTTTTTTTACGGTTATTCAGACCACGGGCAGATAACACCTACGGCAGCTGCTCCCAGGATCCAAGAGTTTGTTTTACGGTTTTTCAGACCACGGGCAAATAACACCTACGGCAGCTGCTCCCAGGATCCGAGAGTTTGTTTTTACGATTATTCAGACCACGGGCAGATAATCCATGAATAGATAACACACTCACTTGTACTGAATCTGTTTAAACCATGAGATCCATACCATTCATATCTATTGAATCGTTCACAGCCAAACATAGAAACAAACATTCTACAGGTCTTGGAGAAGTCATATTATTATTCCTAAGCCGTATATGCTGGAACATGCAATGGTCATGCATCATTACATAAGGCATGCTTAAATCACAACCATGAGTTGAATCTGATTTTTCTCAGGTGATTTCAGTTAATGCACGGTTCAAGAAAATCAAGGTATAAATGCTGATAAACTATGTTTAACTCATTAAAGTTATTTTTTCGGATTTTACCTGGTTTATCTAGTTAAAGTTAGATGATAAAAACCTAGGCTTGACTCTATTTTTGGCTGGTACTCAAAACCCACATTAAAAATTAAACCTAGTTTTTCATCAGTTAATTGTAGTTTTTTGTCAATGAAACTTAGAGTAAAGCTAGATCAACTTGAAGAAGCTAAATTTAAGTCATTAATTTTGATTTTGGCGTACCATAGATTCACTAGGTTTACCTGGAGTAGAACATGGCTTTTATGAGGAAAACTATATTTAGCTGATATCGCACGCCAAAACCACATTAACGAATTCATATAGTTAGATATAGTTTTAATTAGTTAAATTATTTTACACACTTAATGCAAGTTCGAAAATTTAATTTTTAAATTCAGGTTTATTTCATTAGCGATAAGATGGATACGATGTCTAACTCTGTAAAATAGGGTTAACAGCGCCAGAATGATATTAATACTCATAAATATCATTTCAGCTTAGGTAAACCTTGTTTTTATATAAACTATGTTTCAACTAGTATTTCTGATTGTGTTGAAGACTAATCCATATTTTCTTAATTAAATCTAGCTATTCTCCCCGTAATACGAGTCAATAAGACAACTTAAGTTAAACGGGTGACAACATAAGTTTTAATAAGTGTTCTGTTAAAGTGAATTTCAAGAAAATCTAGGTTTAAATGGCGAAAAACAATATGTAACAGCAAATCTTCAAATTAGCTAAAAGGTCTAGTTTAAATAAAAGCAATTAGGTTAAACTGCGTCACAATTACATTAAAATATAACTTATTTTCTTATTCCGTTTGGGATTCGTAATTGTTCTTCATGTTGAGACCATTTGCACATCTAATTCGTCGTGTTATAATGAACTTGAGTTTTTGATTATTGATTGGTACTTCTACAATTTGACTTTCACTCATCGTGTGATTTTGGCGCAGTTAAATATAGTTTTTTCTCGGTTTCTTCATTTGAGTTGATTAGATGAACCTAGGTTGTCTGCGAAAACTCATAGTGTAAAGTGAGTTTAATGTTATGATTGCAATTTTCTGGCATCTTTAAGTATGTTAATGATAGGTTGGAGTAATATTTCCAATTGTGAAATATTGTAACAGGTATCTCATTTGCAATATTTTGCATAAATCTAAAAAGTAATGAAAAAAAGTTTTCGATGACAAATTAACATTTCAACTGCTCCAAAAAATGCTACGTGACTTATTGTTGTAAAACAATTCAAGAAAATTTGCATACAATGGATATATTATGCCCTTTCTTTTAAAAGTTCTGTTAGAATATAATTGGAAAGAAAATGTTAAATTATCATTGATCATGGAGCGACCTTTGATAAAGGTACTGAATTGTACATCATGACAATATTCATTGTTATGTAATAGATTACCATGGTAATAGTACCTACAACACTTCTTTACAATGTCGAAATAACAATAAGTGAAATCTGAAAAAGTAGCATCCAATCTCCAAGTTGTTCTTAAACAGTCTGTAGGGAAGGGGGACTATAAAAGAGGGACGAAAGAGAGATGTATGAATGAATAGATATATAAAGACAGATAAACAGAAAGATAAATATACAGATAGAAAGATAAATATACAAATAGATAAAAAGATAGATAGAAAGATAGATAGATAGATAGATAGATAGATAGCTGTATTGATAGTGTTCATTTACATTCATGATCTATCAGATACATTATCGCGCACTCTGTGACTGATCGGTGTTGATACAATAGAAACATTCTCAATAACATACAAATTCAAACCTATAAACAATTTGAAACATTAAACATTCACATTAATAAATGTACTTCAAAACAGAAATCTGATAAATAGTTGATCTACAAGTATCATAGACTACTCATATGTACAGGTAGACATGCTGATCTCTTCCCACTGGTAAATACTATATTTGTATTTTTTGTTTTCGATTAAATCACCTTGTGAGATATCATTCTTTTATTTTATACCATAGGAATCAAAACATTTACAAACAATCAAGTATGGAGAGGCACATACAAAGTATTTATTTCCCTGTTAATAACCACCTGTATATCATTTTAAAGCCAGATATGTTAATTTTAAATGAGACAAAATTTAATTTCACATCTTGTAATAATTCTTTGAAAGTTATGATGCTCAATATACGTTTCTGTGAGTTAAATTTCATCAGCTGAGCTCCAATTTAAAATAGATTTTCTAAAGGGAAAGTGGTATCACGAGGCGGCCATTAAATGTATTGTCATCGGAATAACAGATATTTTATCTTACTTTGCAGAGGAAAATGAACGAATATAGGGAATGTAAGATATATTTTGAACATAAATATGTTGACAACACACGTTATACTGTGTTTAACATATGCAGTATTTGCTCTTTTGCTAGAGACTGAAACATCCGTTGTAAATGTCACAAAAACATTGTAACATGCAACATAAAGAGTGTGTATATATATAAACTCATCGTTTATGTATCGTACTCCCTATCAGCGATGTTGATAGGGATCCGACTTAGGTAGACGGATATATTTAGATAACTTCCGGACGGGAACAAAAGGAAAGCATTTATGGAAGAAGAAATAAAAATTTAATAGGTGAGATGTCAAGTTTCCTCTAAATATATACATAGTGATGAAATAAAAAAAAAATTCCGGTGTCAAACTGGAATATATTCCCGAAGTCTTTGTACGACATTATGTATACACTACCTTAAATTACTGTGCACTTGCAGTTTTAAGTATAGCCTGGCAGGTACATTATGCCAAAGACAGTAAGCAGTTCCCACGGACGGGAAATATTCTATGATATTGCTGAATATTTCTACAACGTCAGTCTTAAATAAATAATAAAATGACAGAAAACGGAAGGTTGAAAAGTAATCAGTACGATTTCATGGCGTAAGAAATCTTCATTACAATCACAAAATTTAAATTAAAAGTACCGACAATGTCACTAAACTCGAATACTACTTCATTTAATTTGGTGTTTAGTCTTTTACCAAAACCATTACCCACCAGAAATTTAAACCACTTATACAAAGTCACTACCGATCAAGACTTTAACACAACAAAGGAACATTTAGCGGAATAAAAAGTAAAAGAAAACATTTTTATGTAATTGTTCAAAATGATATTAGCATTCGATTGTATGACAATTCTAAGAATCATTACGTCGTTGGCATAAACTCTGGTGGTTGTAAGATATATTAGTGACTTATATTTACGGTTACATAAATCAATATGAACGGAAAGAACGAAGGAACAAATCACGTCTAATGTTGATTCAGTAAAGGTATGAATGTCAATCCAATTAGAAGGGTATGGGGAGAGAAAGAGACATGGAACACATAGTTCTATCAAATTTGTCTGATATAAATATTTGATATCTTATGTTTATGCTTGACTCTGATCTTAAAAAACTCGTGGTATCCCCGAAGATGATGACATTTAATGTTTTTGAAATATTTCTACGTGCTATATGGAAACAAATATCATTAAAAAGAAAAATTCATATTACGCCGAAAATTTAATCTCTGTTTTATAAACTGTTTGCCAAAGAGTTTGCGAAACCACTCTTTATAGAAAGTCTTTGTCGTTTAATGCAATGCTACCCGTTGAAAAAGAAGTATTTCTAGGGGAAAGAAAGCTCAAGTACAAATGTGAATCTGATGTCTTCTGAATAATGGGATAATATAATTGGATCATGAGTATGTTGAGTACACCGGGAAATTATCATGGTAACATTCTGAATGTCTAATCCGAGGGTTTCCAGAATCTTACCATCCTAAGTAAGATTTCATTCATTAGAAAATATATTTAAAATATGAGCTCAACAAATAAGATATATAATATTCTAATTGACAGAAACAATCGTCTTGAGCATTTTACCTCATTCTTTACACCCATAAAGGGTTCTATTAGTCTGTGATACTACAACTGAAATACATTACATTGTAAGTTTAGTTATTGCATACACGAATCTTATGTCTAGAGCAGTGAATACTTGTGATTAAGCTAAATGTCAATAGTTTCAATAAAGAGTTAAAGTACGAGATGTAATGACGGATGGAATCTAAATGATATATTATATATCTAAAATAACAAGTGGAAAGGGGGAAACTAGGGAAATAGCAATATACATCATTATCTAAGATTAATTGAATATCCACGAAATAAGTAAATGTAATCAATGGATGTGTAATGTAAGTAGCCGGCTTATAGATGTTAAGAAGAACCTAAGTACAACATGCATGTGTATAGTTGTCAAGTACCACACATAGATTTAGGAACTCAGGAGGAAGTAGTTAGTGTTTACTCTACAGAACTAGTTTTAACTAATTAAACGTAAATTATCGTCTATTGGTATGCAATGTTGGAATGAAGGGCCAAAAGTCATATATAGCTTAGTAAGTTATTTTAAACAATATTAAATTAGCGCTCGTGTATACTCCGAGATGTTAAATATGTTCAGACACACTTAGATTAAAATGTTTCTGTAAAATATATTTCACTTACCGAAAAAACAAAAGGAGAACACTCCACTGTAGGCAATGATAAACACCAACTTCGTATAAAAACATTTAAACGGAGAATCAAACGATCCGGTGTAATTACTCATGTCAAAGTCGGAAAAGTTAAATGTTATATTATCACTGTAAGTTCCATACATTGTTTGTTTTCCTAAATAGCTTTTCTACAGTTCTGAATACTTTCCAGACACTTTTTCTTTTGCTACTACTAGTTGCAATGATGAGAGCTTCATGACCATTGTTTATCTCGTAGCCATAATGCAGTATGTAGGAAGTCTGATATCAATAACTACCTCAATAAATGCGCAAGATTTTATTCACAGTATTATATATATGTGAATGTAGGTAATATTGTCGAATCCCTGTGGTTTACCTTTGGATGCACAGCAAGAACATCATGCGATCTTATAAAGTAAGTTCGATTTTGTACAACTTAAAATCGATTATATGTTGTTGACTTCAGCTTGTTCCAACAACAGAACAATAAAGTTACTGAAGATCGAGTGTTCTACCGAGACATTAATTATGATAAACACAACTTAGACTTTTCCAATAACACGTGCCCAGTAGTAAAACCGTCCATGTAATTAGTGTCGGGTTAATTTCGGTATAATCAGGAAAATTTGAGTTGGTTTAGTAAAAAAGAGTTAAATATACGCTGTTTTGTAAAACAAAAAACACCAGTAATTTTCGATATATGTCCCGTTTACTTGGTCGTTTGAAGTAATCACAGTTTTATTTTTCTGGTATGTGATGTTTTATCCTCTTTTAGTTGCTGTACTTATAAGATCAGATGAGATAAAACAGTAATGAACGTTGATAGCACTACAGCTCGTATTAAAGTGATATCATTTCAAATGTAAGTCGATATATATATATATATATATAAATATATATATATATATATATATATATATATATATATATATATATATATATATATATATATATATATATATATATATATGATGCTACGCTTTCTTCGTACGATCGAATATTCCATAAACCTTTTGTATTTGTAATACTTGTGGATGGGTAATTACGATACGGTTATTTAAAAAAAAATTGGTGAACTTTAGGGAATTATCTAGTTTATCAACTCTTACAAAATGAAAAATCAGCAGAAGTATAGCAATGTGCTGTAATAGCAAATAATTTGTGAGTGAGAAAAAATTCATTCAATCAGGAAATTCTTCATGCATTTGAACGGGAATCATAACGTGTTCTGTACATTATAGCGATACGTTAATTATACATGTGTTATTCGCTCACATTATGAAGCGTGATATAGTTTATCTGTAAACTTGGGAAAAACTAAAAATAGCATAGGATGTTGCCATTAACCTTTTGTTAATTTAGTATAGAAACATTGAATTGAATTCAAATAGCATTGGTATCAGCATGGTATTGATGTAATGCGATACTCGATATAACATCAAACTCATTGCATACACGAAGTTTTTTTAAGTCCATGATATTTAAGGCCACATATAAGAGCTTCATACGTCAACGTTTCGATATTCCAATTATTCGGTACTCCGACGTTCTGATCGTCAGTGATAAAATGTTGGAAAATGAACAATGTCCATTTTTACCAGATTTGTATCTATATCCTGGACATCCTAAAGATTTAAACTTTGATATCTGAATTGTTTTTTATATTTTTGCCATAGAATATGTATCACTGCTGGTGGACATTTTGTCCCCGAGGATACTTGTCGCTTGGTACATACATTCTATGAATTAACAAGTACCAAATTGCATACTGGATGACAGTATAAAAAGATGTTCTTCTGTCGAGTATACCGGGAGCAGAAACTCATAGAAATTGTTTTGTGCTGAGTTGTCTTCAGCGACATGACCAACTTATACTTTGTACAGACATAATAATGCTTATGTACCAATAAAAATTGTCAGATTCAACTTGATGGCAATTTGACAAATTTATATATATATATATATCATCCATTTTAAAATCTCCCGTCAAAAATTGTATAAATCTTTAGGATGTCCAGAACACAAAGATACAAATCCGGCAAAAATGGACAAACACGGACCTCTTGAAACCAAGAGGTGGGATCAGGCACCATGGAGGAGTAAGCATCCACTGTCGACCGGTCACATCCGCCGTGAGTCCACAATCAAGTCTAAATGAAATACCTGAGGAACAAATCCTCGTCACAGTTGGTACAGACGTCCCAACAACCGCCAACGAAAAGGCAACTCAACATTTCACACAGTGAAACAGAGTAATCGCAAACAAGATTATTATACAGACCGTAAAATTTTCGTAACGTTGACATTAAATGTGGTTTTCGATATCCCTGTGTCAATAATTTGTCAGTGAGTAGTTTACATCTGTATTTGAAATGTTCATATGTTGAATTGGGTCATTTGTGAAATAGAAACTCCATATGCGGGTGACTGTGGGATATTACTACTTAAATGTGGAAAATTTATGATGGAAAACCAAAATCGTCACATTTGTAGTATAGCTGTAATATATTAATAACTGATCATGAATTCCGTAGACAACGTGAAAATTATTGGATTCGACAGCTTGGCACTGCATAACCCTATGGATGTCATGATAGTATCCAAAAGTGTGGGAAATATATCAAGTCCACAGTGTTGTAATGTCAATGTGATGGAACGTTTAAATTCGAAAGTAACACGTAGGCGAAGTCACGGACATTGTTCATATAACAGACCCAACAAACATGGTATCACTTTTAAATCTCTTTTACCTTACGTTAACAAAAATATTGGTCTTCATCACATTCGCAGCAAACTTTATTCTATTTCATTTAAACTTTTCAGGAAACAAGAATGAACCCCTACACGGATTCTTCAACCCCGGAATACATACCAAACTCCTTTGTAATGTACATTACTTATCACATGCTGTTCAAACATACGGGCATTAGGAATATTCTAAATCACAAAAACGTTCAGTCTTGCGTTCTACCATATTTTAAATTGAAGACCACGCCTTGCATTTCATACAGCTATATACCCAGCATCGCATCCAAGCTATTCAATTACAAACGGGGTTTACAGTACCTAGACATCAACCATATTTTACATAACACATTTACGTATCATGTCCATTATCTCCCTTCAAATATATTCCATCAGGAATGTCAATACATGTGACGTTTATACTGTTTAACACGAAAACCTTAAAAATTTTATTTTAAGAGTTTCAAAATACAGCGAAGACCATTCCTTTAATTGTCGACAACATTTCAATTTTGTTATGAATTATGTCGAAGGTATTGCCAGACGATGGGCCAAACATAAAGACTTGGTACCTGTCTAAATGGTTAAAAGCTATACGATGGTTGATGCAGAAGTTTTAACCGAGCTGAATAAATCACATGACCAATATGTACTGGTCCCTGCCGAGAACGCCTCAAATAATATAAAACATCTCAGACACTAAAGTATAAATCAATAGAATGTCCAGGACATAGATACAAATCCGGTAAGAATGGACAAACGCGGATGTCTGGAAACCAAGAGGTGGGATCAGGTGCCATGGAGGAGTAAGCATCCCCTGTCCACCGGTCACACATAATAGTTTTTATTTGTATACCCACACGTACCCAATTTTCAAAGGACGAGACCCTTCAATTCCGCGTATCCGTATTACGTCGTTTTGATGTACGTACAACCTATACTGATTTTGAGCACCATATTTATATTGGATCCCTGGCCTTCACAAAACTTCATATAAGCAGAGGTACATAGAAGGGTCAAGCAAATATTCTATCAAACCCTTATCTTTACTGTTTACCAAGTAATTAACAGCCAATAAGGAGAAACTTCAGCAATACTGCACAGTTGCTCACACCAGAAGCGGTGTAAACTAAACGTGGATACTTAAAAATTCTTAACAATTTAAAAATAAAAAATGAAAACATAGATTTTTTTCTCAGAATCAGAGTATCAAAACATACGACTTATCGACAGGGGATGCTTACTCCACCATGACACATGATCCCACCTCTTGATTGAAAGAGGTCATTATTTGTCTTTTTTACTAGATTTGTACCTATATCCTGAACATCTCATCTCATAAAACATCAGTTTTATACTTTGGTATCTGAGATTTTTTCATTTTATCAGAATATTTAAAAAAGAATTGAGATATTTTAAGTGGAGACATACCAATGCACTATTAACTGAAGATGCACTCACTAAGACTCAGATCGGAACAATATTGAGTAAGGTTGAAGCTTAATTGAAAGTACGGCTAATCACACAAATATATTTGATATTTAATAGTTCCGCTGAATTCAATAATTTTGCTTTTTGTTTAAGGAATTGTGTCTACATTATTTCATGTATCAGCGTCTGAAAGATTGTTTAGCTTATGCGATAAAACAATTTAAACCGGTCAATCATCTTTCCTTTGCAACAGATTCACGGCAGACGTGACTGGTCAACAAGAGTTACTAACCTATCCTTGGAATTTGGTACCCATTTCACATTCTCAATATGTCCGTAGTTCTGCAATATTTTAGGTTTTAGAGCTGTTTTGAGAAAACCCAATTTAACTGATCTGTCACATCAAAATCACATGAATTACAAAACCTAGTATCTGATTCGTCGTGTACTAATGTACTTGGGTTTCGATTATTAATTGGTATTTCTTCATTTTTACTTCTTCTCTCTCTCTCTCTCTCTCTCTCTCTCTCTCTCTCTCTCTCTCTCTCTCTCTCTCTCTCTCTCTCTCTCTCTCTCTCTCTCCTAAGCTTGTCTTTTAGTAACAGAAATCGCAGGTCGCAAATTGTACGGTCTTTACATATCTTATTTTGTAACAACTTTACTTCACAAAATAAAAAATTAGATTTTGGTTATAATTCATTTATGATACATAGTTTTTCTCAGTTCAACCCAGGTTGTTTTGAAATCAATGCGAGTTTTTAGAGAAACAAGGTTAAACCAGTGAAAACTGTTTAGTACAGTTTATGAAAAAAAGGTTACAGCTGGAATGTTTTTTATTTGTAGTTGAGTGCCACAAAAACTCTTCCGTATCACATACATGTCAAGATAAATTGAACCGAACAAAGTTCATATAATTAACTGATACAGAAAAAAGACACAGTGATTCCTTCACGTATTTAGTTTTTTGACCTGTTAATACCCCGTTTACTGAGCTACATTCCAAATATTTAAATCAAACCAGTACTTGTTCAGTATTTGTGGTTAAATCGTTCACTCAAATTATAACAAGGGGTTATTCTTCACATCTTTCATTATTTTTTCATTTTAATTCAACTGTGCACTCGCCGCGGTGGGTGGTGCTAAAATCTTCATGTTACCTGATACCTGTGGGTTCTCAGATTTTCTGTGTTTTTTCAATATTCATTAGATGCGTATTTTGTTTTTTGAACCTTGTGACCATGAAAATGTTGGTATCTGTGATTTTTAATTTTGTTGTATCTGAAACGTGTAAATGAACTATTTTTCATGATATAAAATGCTTTGTATATCACTAATAGGTATAATGCAAATGCCTTTTGTTACACGTTTTTTATATTAGTTTTGTATATATATAATGTAAAATAGAAATTCCATCATTTTTTTATATCCACTGCAGTGTACTTAAGTTTACTTTATGTTGGTGTCAGACGGAATAAATGATAACCAGTTACTAGTATCTCTCAGTTTGCCAGAATAACTTTTACTAGAACAAAACCAGTTGTCGATAAATCCAAAATATTCTGCATGCATAATTTTTGTACAAGTAATAGATAGGTTGTATGTTTCGATAGTATGACCTCGAGGAACATAGCTGTTTTATTTTCGCGTATCTAGTACTCCGCATCAGGGATCAAATTTCTCCTTAACTCATTGTTTTGGTAAGGAATATAGATAAAGGTTTAGTGTACAATTGGCTATATCAAGCTATCGAATTTAAGTATCCTGTGCAAATATGCTAGCTCAAAATCAGTATTTGTAGTGTATATACCAAAGTAGTGTTAAGTAAATCTTATGGCACGCCAAAATCACATTAATGAGTTAAACCTAGTTTTTCTTAGTTAAACCTAGTTTTTCCCCAGTTAATGTGGATTACGAGTTAAACCTAGTTTCTCTTCAGTTAACCCTAGTTTCTCTCTTAACCCACATTAACTAAAGAAAAACTGGGTTAAACTGCTCAAAAGTCACACAAATACTCATTTAGATAAGGGCACACATTGTATTTTTCTACACTTCTGTTAAATCTTCTTGGCGATTTGAAAATGACTAGCCAAAAGACTCAAATTAACACCAAAAATGAGTGAATGTATGACACGTTGAAAATGGCTCGCCAAAACACTCACATAATCAAAAAAATGAGTAAAAGTGTGAGGGGCAACCCAAATTAACACCAAAAAATGAGTTTAAGTATGACGAGTTGAAAATGGTTCGTCAGAACACCCACATATACACAAAAATGAGTATAACTATGACGAGTTGAAAATGGCTCGCCAAAAACTCAAATTAACACCAAAAATGAGTTATGCTATAATGAAGAAGTACAAATGGATATTCACCATGGCAGAATACGTTAGATCCTGTACACGCAAATCTAATCAGGCCAATCTAATTCATGTTTACTGTGCCAAATACAAATATATATCAAAACATTAATCAATACAGGACCGAAAAAGAAATTGTCATTATTAATTGACAAAGCGTCTTCGTTATACATGTAAGTGTCAAATTAAAGGACACCGCTAGATTTTGTTTCTATTGATTCAGCAGTTTCAGAATGAAGCATGCTTCGCATGAATAAAGAAACAGGTCAGCCAATAAAGGAGCACAATTGGTTCCTATAGGAATGGTCATGTAATCTATCCAGCTCGATTACCACTTCTGGATAACAAAATACAGAGTGATAACGTGTGCCAGCATCTATTGTAAGAATTATGTTAAATTTTGCTTAACGGAATTATCTTCCGTAAACCTTTAAAGTCAATGTGCTATAGAGGGCTGTAAATCGACATAGAATTTGGGATTATGGTATTGGATGCGCTTAATCTGTTCATGCCTTTATATATGGGTAATATGTTCAAATAGGTAGCGAAATCATTGTTAACTTACTCTCGCTCATGAACTATTGCTAAACAATTCGAGATCATATTACCCTCCTAAACAAGCATTGATACGTTTAGTTCATTACGTGATGTAATCCAAATACTATGTTGATTTACCGTCCTCCACACACACACCACACACATACATACACACACACGTATATATATATTTATATATATATATATATATATATATATATATATGCGCGTGTGTGTATGTGGTTAGCAGTTAGGATACCAGCATTTACAATACATTAGTCAAACGATTACGAAATTTGAAAATACCTGTGTGCTATTGCTAGAAGTAGTAGTTTTCGTTTATAGTGCAGAAGATTGAGATGATATTGTTAGTATTTCAGGGAGAACCCTATATTTTGCTGTAACGTGGTACTTAAATCAATACAAATACTGTTTTATGGTGCCTTTGTATCAGATAAGCTACTAGTACCGATAGAAAAGGACACATACTTGCACACTGTATGGTAAAGACAAAACAAAACGCCAGTTATTTGTGAGTTTATATCACCGTTACTTCAGAATCTTACACATACATACTAAATGTAAAGGTACACAGACCCTAATACCGTTACTTCAGATTCTTACACATACATACTAAATGTAAAGGTACACAGACCCTAATACCGTTACTTCAGATTCTTACACATACATACTAAATGTAAAGGTACACAGACCCTAATACCGTTACTGCAGAATCTCACACATACATACTAAATGTAAAGGTACAATGTAAAGTACTGCAGATTCTTACATATACATACTAAATGTAAAGGTACACAGACCCTAATACCGTTACTTCAGATTCTTACATATACATACTAAATGTAAAGGTACACAGACCCTAATACCGTTACTGCAGAATCTCACACATACATACTAAATGTAAAGGTACACAGACCCTAATATATTCATACTCACACATACATAAAAATGTAAAGGTACACAGACCCTAATACCGTTACTTCAGATTCTTACATATACATACTAAATGTAAAGGTACACAGACCCTAATACAGTGACTGCAGAATCTCACACATACATACTAAATGTAAAGGTACACAGACCCTAATACCGTTACTTCAGATTCTTACATATACATACTAAATGTAAAGGTACACAGACCCTAATACCGTTACTTCAGAATCTCACACATACATACTAAATGTAAAGGTACACAGACCCTAATACCGTTACTGATTCTGCATACTAAATGTAAAGGTACACAGACCCTAATACCGTTACTGCAGAATCTCACACATACATACTAAATGTAAAGGTACACAGACCCTAATACCGTTACTTCAGATTCTTACATATACATACTAAATGTAAAGGTACACAGACCCTAATACAGTGACTGCAGAATCTCACACATACATACACAGACCCTAATACCGTTACTTCAGAATCAGAAAGGTACACAGACCCTTACCGTTACTTCAGAATCTCACACATACATACTAAATGTAAAGGTACACAGACCCTAATACCGTTACTTCAGAATCTCACACATACATACTAAATGTAAAGGTACACAGACCCTAATACCGTTACTTCAGAATCTCACACATACATACTAAATGTAAAGGTACACAGACCCTAATACCGTTCAGAATCTCACACATACATACTAAATGTAAATGTACACAGACCCTAATACACAGAATCTCACACATACATACTAAATAAAGGTACACAGTTAATACCGTTACTTCAGATTCTTACACATACATACTAAATGTAAAGGTACACAGACCCTATACCGTTACTTCAGAATCTCCACATACATACTTGTAAAGGTACAGATTAATACCGTACACAGATTCTTACATATACATACTAAATGTAAAGGTACACAGACCCTAATACCGTTACTGCAGAATCTGATATATTACTGTTTATCATTATCATCAATTCAAAATACTGTTTTTTATTTAAACAATTCAAAATCATGATTAATAAAAATTGTAATAGGTATTATCGTTTTTATTCATCCAACATTAACTTTTTCTCCGGTACCTTATAATGTTTATATTATCTGGTCTCTATACGTCGCTGTGGATCAAGTTGTGTATACGTACCAAACCAATAACTTTGTCTGACTTGTCTTTAATTCGTTACTTTAGAAGTGAGGACATTCATATCATAACATGTGGTCTCAGTTACAGTTTGTTTATAATTTAACAATTTTCTCGTATGAAAAATTAAACTGATTAATTACATGCTTGTGAACTGTATATTAGACGGCTAAATGTAAAGATAAAGTAAATGAACTTTGTTGATATCAATATTTATTTTCGACATGTAGGTGAGTTATACTCAAACTTCATTACTTCACACGATTGTTCTATGCAACTGTAGTTAGACAATGACGAGTGATTTCGAATTTTTTATCGGTTGTGGGGGCATTTTTCTATTCAGAAAACTGAACAAATATGGCTACAAATAGAAATAAAAAACTGAGGATATTTAAAAAACGACATCATTATTTTTATTTCTTTATAACATTGATTTAAAAGTTGAGATGGCAGATTAAATACACCCAAATGATTAATACACACATCATAGAAATCTAAATTTACATTTGAAATTAATAAACGATTAAATCCAAGATGTGAAACCTTACTAAGATGTGTGTTATTTACCCCAAAACAGAAATTAGTTTGGGAAGTGATACACGTTCACGCCACTATAAAATGCTCATTCATTTTGGACCGTACATAGTGAAACAAAATAACAAAAACTTTTAATACTTTAACGATTTATCATAAAATACATTCCGATTATTATTGACTTTATTTGTTTCCAGAATAGAAGTCACATGGGTAACAGGCACTCAAAACCTGTTACTTCAAACGATAGCGAGTCTATTGATATTCATTGAACTATTTAAAGCTAGCATACAAATGCTGGGTTAATGTTATTAAAAAAGTATATTGCACTGGAAAATTGATGTTTCAAGAAATATTTGGATGGAATATATCTGATTCACCCTTTTACATTTGGAACATTTTCGGTGCGTTGGTCACTGAGGTTACTGCATATTTACTTCATATGTAAAGAATGTACGTTATTCAAGAAATTGTTTTTAAAGAAATCTTGTCGAGTAATACAACTGATCTCCTAAATTTGATTTTAATCCCTTTCTTGACTAATAAAATGAACATGTTTTGGCATGTGATATTTTCAAAAGTCTAAAATAAATACATAAAACACATCTACAAAGAACAATGTTAATTTATGAACGTTAAAACGATGACATTTTTATTTTTGACATTAAAATGATGTTTTGTTCATAACGCATATTTTAATGAACATTAATCATCTGCACATTGCGATTTTCAATGACCCCAGACATTGCCCCCTTAACGCTATCGATGTTTGTTATATATAAAGATAACAAAACAAAACATATACTCTATTATATGTCATATTGAAATTATATCATAATTACTTTTCGTTTGACGAGAATTAAATGTAAAGCAAATACTAAACATAGATATGAAATTATCTATTAATTTTGTACGAGAGATTAGCGATGAAAGAGAGTATGATAAAAACAATGTATCGACTGATACAGTGGTGGTTATGTGATTCACATATACCTAAAAGTCGGAAGAATTGCTTATATTGTGCGAATTTTTTCACTGCTAATTTTAATCGTAGTAATTGAAGGAATCCAATCGATGCAAATTGCAACAGTTTTCAAAACGCTCAGAGAAGATATATATTACAAAATGTATTTTGTGTTAGATTTAGTAAAACGTGCGCTTCACAATTAAGTGTATTTAAGTGACAAGACGACATAAAACAAAATAAAGGTTATGTAATTACTTTGCACCAGTTGTATTTTTACTTTTGTTAATTAAACAACCCAACTGCGAATGAATTATACGTTTTATCATCATCCATTAAACATACAAACAACCTTCATTTATTGAGATCTTTCTTGACCATATTTCAGTAATCACATGAAGCACTTTGTATAAAACTATGGGGATATTCCCAGGAAAACAAAATAGATAGTATGCTAATAGTGACTTCAGTTTAAAGTTGTTTCATATTTCATTTACCCTTGACACATGGCCGGTCAACAGAGGATGCTTACTTCTCCATTGCATCTGATCACACTAATGAATTTCCTGGGGTCTGTTTTTATCTAATACTCACCAGATCTGTATCTGCAACTTGGGCATCCTTTATCATAAATATTTAAACTCTGGAATTTGACATTATCAAATTCATATTATCTGAGCTTCAATGGTCGAAGAGTTTGAGTATCACGATTTAAACCATGTCGCCGACAACCGTGTTCATACTTTGACCGAAGATCAAAGATCACAACTGCAAAATTGTTCTATGAAATTAGGGCATGGGATGTGACAAACTGGTCAGCTGATCGCCTTTCAAACTACGTCTTGTATTGTACAAAGTAAAAAGATTCTACACAAAACAGCCAAATGAGTTGTTGACAAATTGAATAAGTCGCTAATAAATAAATAAATATACAAGTGACTCTTGATGACTCGAACGTCGAAACGTCGAAGTCTTGTACAGGCCATGATGTTTTCCCTTCATAAACTAAGTAAATTAACTCTCGATCAATCGAGCGTCGAAACCTTGGAGTTTTTTTGAAAACTCGAAATCGATTCGAAGTTCCAATTTGTATATTCCTTTTTACCTCATTCCCGAAACCTCAAAATTCGAGTAATTATCTGTGGATTTATAAGAAGTTAATGTCGTAAGCCAGAACGACACCGGAGTCTTTATATGGAATATTAAACAAAAAGGTGGTTTGATAACCGGATGAGTAGTGATGGATAGGATTGATAATTAATTAAAATCAACAGAAAACTGGTCTGATTTTTAAGTTGGAAAAATAGGGCTTTTGAGACCAAATTTTAACTTGACTTTCTGACTATCTACAGAATAGGACCCAACAATTGAGCAGTAATAATCAACAGTAGGGAAACTATGGACAGGTTTACACAGGGGTCTGTCCCAGGGCCTTTTATTTTTTTATTTAAACACATGACCTACCAGACCGACTTCTAGGACTGACCAAACTGTTCATTGACGATACCTCAAAAATCATTCCAGGAATACTGAAGAGCTTTTAACTTGTATAATATAAAACATCTCAGATAACCAAAATATAAATCTTTAGGATGTCAACGACACAGATACAAATCCGGCAAAATGGACAAACATGGACCTCTGGAAACCAAGAGGTGGGATCAGGTGCCATGAGGAGTAAGCATCCCCTATCGACCGGTCACACCCGCCGTGAGTCCACAGTCAAGTCCAAATGAAATACATGAGGAACGAATCCTCGTCACAATTGGTACAGAAGTCTCAACAACCGCTAACGAAAACTTTTCTGCCATCAATGCCTGGGCATATAACTGACTTGTCAATTTCAATCCAAACAAACTAAAATTTTGACATTTGAAGATGGGAAATACAGAAAGATGCTTTACAACTTACGTTTGACAACTCTGTAATTATTCCAATTACTGGAAAATACCTGCTTTGTTTACATCATGGGCGCAAACATTTTGGACACTCAAAGTTGTGCAGAGGGTAAAATCAGCACGGCGATCTGATTGGTCATTAAACGAAAAATAGTTTTGCCATTAATAAGTGAAGATAAAAATACATGAATATTAGTAGTACTTTGCAAATTATAGGATTGATGGTTGAAAATTTAAAGGAAGGGCTAATTTGAGAATAGATATTTTTCCTGAAGTGCAGAATACTACGAGTTGTAAACAGGTGAAAATTCAAAGAAGAAATGCAATGACAACCTATACTTTTGATTGTATATTTGGTTATAAAAATATTGATCTTTCAGCACAGGTTACCAATTTGACCCAGATTTAATCAACATGGGAGTGACATTGAGCTAATATATTTGGTGGTGTCTGTCCTACTACACACAAGCACTTGGTTATAGGTTTTGTCGATAATGGGAAATGGACAGCACACAATGATAGTATTACAGCTACAGTTTCTAAACAAATTGCTGTTTTGAGAAAAAATTAATTTAATTTAAATTGGGAATTTCGTTTTTTAATATGTATTTAACATTAAACACACAATGTAATACGCATGTGAGGTATGGGACGATTTAACTCAATTTGACGCGGACAGACTGGGCAATTTTCATCTCGAAGCAGCACACATTGTCACCGGACTCCCATCATATTGTAGTAGATCAATACTCTACTTCGAAACGGGATGGGAACTACTTTCTAATCGCAGGGAGAAATGAAATCTCACTCTTTTATACAAGATAAAATTGGATTATCTCCAAACTACTTATCAGAATTACTACCACACATTTTATATGACAATTTGATAATTTAATCTTCGGTGTTACGACGACATTCAATACCATATTGTAGGCTAAACATCTTTAAGAATTCATTTTCCCGTCGGTCATTTCATTGGCATGTAGCAAATACGATGCAAATATAGCTAGAATTAATCTAATACTTTATAGCTCTTGTACTGGTGAAGATGCTCTTCATTACGTTTTAAGTTGCCCCAATTATAATGATGATAGAGAAGAATTCCACAGAAATGTCACCGGTACTGACTCAACATTTGATATGGGAACATTGCTGTATAGAAATACGGACCTTAGTCATTATGAAAATAAAGAAATATTCTTTTCAGTGTATAAATACATAACAAACAGTTGAAGATTTGAAATTCTCTCAACTCAACTACACTTCACCTTCTCCATCCTTCTAATCTACACTTTCCAGTATTTTCTTTTTTTCTTAGTTTTTTCTCTTTTCTTTTGTTACTCACTTCAGAAAATATTTGCGTATTATTTAAATTGTTCCATGCATGCATATTATGCTTTAGAAAATATACACGGAGAGGGAGTTAGTGAGTTTAAAAACTTGTACCCAATCCATTTGCATTATAATTCACAAAAACAATCTAGGCCGTATATATGTTGACGACCGTTTATATCCGGATTCATAAAAAGATCAAATATTTACACAGTTTTATGTCTGAAAACTAGGTACTAATAGTGTGTATGACACAATTCATACAAATTACGAAAATAAAATCCCTTATTTTATATAGTAGTAGGATCCTACATCGGTAGAAATCGATTACCGGAAATTTCGGAAGTCGAAATATCGGTAAATGCACAGATAGATGAAATTTGTTATGTTTGTTATAAATCAACTTTAGGACTTTCAGTAAATATTGTAGATTCCCGATATATATCTCCACTTATTACACAAAATCAAGTCATGTTTTGGGCATTCTGTTTCGTTGACGTCACATTTTACCACATCTATTCTTCAATGGTCTGTTATTCATATGATGTATATTTATAGGAAATGACATTATCAGAACATTGAATGAAAATTCTTGATATCTTTCTGCAACCGTTGATCAAATAGTCTTTCGGAAACCATTTGGTAAGAACTCACATTACTTAAGAAAAGAAAAGCAATTTAAACTTAATTATGTAACTCAATACGGCAGTACTTTAGAGAAATTGATACAATTGACTTTGGCATTTCAAATGTCCGCATGCTTGAACTGGTTTGACTCACGAAGGGATAAAAAAATAAAATGGAACTTTATAAATTCACCACAATGCCGCAATTGACTATAACTAATGTATTACACAATTACAAACCGCATGCAGATTACATTACCCGGGTAAGATACAAAACATTAAGGTGCAGTATTTAAACTAAGAGCGAATTTATTGACAGAAAAAATATTTTGGATTTGGTTTCTGATTCTGAACATGGCTAGAAACTTATTTCGTTAGGTTTGTAGTTACACAGTAATGGACAGGTTTGCATTTTCCAAATGACGGATACACAAGAAGCTGCGTGTTACAGTGTCTTGAAATATTATCTTATCTTTAAAACAACATAGTATCAAAATTATTCACCTGTCTCATTTCTGCTGTGTCTTTACGGCCATTTTGTTTGCTTTAGACTGCCTGTAAACCAATACAGAGGTAGTTGGTAGTTGGTTGGTTTCCCAAACTGGTTTGAAACTCTTATTGATAAATGAGACAACCGAACTTTCAATCCAGTTTGGTGGAATAAATAAAAGGATCACCAAACTATCTGTAAACCGGATCCAGTTTATAGTTGATATATTCAATTAAAATGTCATTGACAAATATTGGCCAGAGTCAACAAAGTCAGTTCATCCATGCATGTGTTTTTTTTTTTTTTTACAATTTTCACTTTAATAACTAAGGGTCCATGTTATATTCGGGTGGTTAGAAATTTGCGACATCTTCCGTATGGATTAAATTCGTGGTTCGCTTACCTGAAACTGATTGTATGTGTAAGTTTGCAATGATAGGTCTTTTCATAATATAAACTGATTTTCTGTGCATCTAGAAATTGTTCGCCAGTCTCACCTCATCTATTTTCTTCCTGTTCATTGGCACCTAAGGTCCACATGATCGCCACAGTATAGCTGCAAAATTGTTTAGCGTGATGTTGAAATGTATGATTGAAATCAAACAAACGTATACAAATAACGGTAAACAATTTTCTCTCCTTCAATGTTGTCGGTGAAGTATGTTATAATGTTTAATTTTTGGATGTCCAGGATATAGATATAAAAATGGAAAAACACGGACCTCTGGAAGCCAAGAGGTGGGATTAAGTGCCACGGAGGAGTTAGCATCCCCTGTCGACCGGTAACACCCACCGTGAATCCACAGTCAAGTCCGGATGAAATCCTTGGTACATAAGTATCAACAATCGCCAAGGAAAAGGCAACTAAACATTTCACTTAATGAAACAGAGTAATGTCCAACAGAATATCATACCGACCGTAAACTTTGACATCAAACGCGGTTTTCGATATCCCTGTGTCACTGATGTGTCAGTGAGTAGTTTACAAGGGAAAAGGTCGATATGATTTTTTTCAAAATATATTATGATGTTTTATTTGATCAGATATAATTAGATATAATAAAGAAGGTCAATTTTAGTATCGACATAATCTCTATAATCGGAACGCTCAATAAACTGTTGCAGTTAAAGATCCTCTCTGAATTAATGAAAATCCTCAAACCTCTTGTTGCATACTTATCTATAGTATTTGATTCCTTTCTATTGTACTGGACATATGCACAAAAAATGTTTTTGAAATTGACGTTTACAGCCACAATAAGGATTTAAAAATGCTTTGGTTTGTATCGAACTAGACTAATGTTTTACTTGTATATCTAAATTGACAGAAAACCATATCAATCGTCCCCTCTCTCTCGCATGTTAAATGCTAATAACAGATGCCCAGTTGTTTACATTTTCAAATATTCTAAAAATTCAGAGAAGCGGTGTTTTGTACGTGTTACACGAATATCCACCTCAAAGAATTCTTAAGTGCATAACGGTGAGTTGATCGATGAACTATCTTTACGACAACTTAACTTCTAAGGTCATGTCACGTTGATATTGAAAACTTTATCAAATATCTTGAATGATTGTCTTTGGTTCGTCTCGCAATAATTGGCTTCCGTTATGAGTCGGTAATTAACATTTTAAAGAAACTTCCTGTCATCCTATATTTGCTTTACAATCTAAAAAGGCAATGTGCAACAGAAATAAAACAGATATATTGAGTTTATATAGTGATATAAACCAACGTACAGAAGGTAATTTTCTTAATCAATATCACCATATTTGAATCAACCTTTGTTAGCTAATAAAAGATCGAAATACAATCGACCATGACAGACAGATTTTCACGATAAATATATTAAGAACATTGTAGAACATCACGATTTTATATTAATAATAAAGCAAATATTAATAGGTAATGTAATGTTTTACATTTTTCTTAGTATATTTATCGCTGTACTAAGAAAAAATCTGCTATAATCCGCAATACTCATTGGCCTCGACTACACATGTGAGGACGGTATATATCCCTTATACTGCTTCAACAGAATGGATATAAACGTTACATGACGTCACAATACAATTCAAATGCTTCACATATTGATGACGGCAGTATTATGCGATGAAATGAAATATAATGTGAAGACCCTATAAAATGCTTTTATAAATTGCTGTATATTTATGATGCATCATTTAAAATGCTAGGAAACCTTACAGAAAGGACAGTGTACAGATATAAAAATCACAGTCTATGTTTGATCTAACATGGGATTTACACTATCAGTTAATTCAAAATTTACTGACAATAGGCAACCACTTGCCAAATGTTTATAGACATTTTCATTTTTACTATATATTTCATATGAAATAATATCTTTTTCAAAACAATATTGTGAAGCCACTGCTGGTGGTCCGTTTGAGATCCAAGGGTACACATGAACCTAGAATATGGTATTTCAGTACCAGCTGATAATCTTATACTAAGTAATATCCCTCAGTCACCTGCATATGGAGTTTATGATCCGATATGCTAGGGCGTGCACAACATATGAAGATTTCATATACAGAGCTAAACTACTCACTGACAAATTATTGACACAGGGATTTGGAAAACCGCGTTTAATGTCAACGTTCCGCAAATTTTACGGTCGGTATAATAGTCTTGTTTGCGACTACTCTGTTTCACTAAGTGAAATGTTGAGTTGCCTTTTCGTTGGCGGTTGTTGGGACGCCTGTACCAATTGTGACGAGGATACACTCCTCACTTGTTTCATTGGACTTGACTGTGGACTCACGGCGGGTGTGACCGGTCGACAGGGGATGCTTACTCCTCCAGGGCACCTGGTCCCACCTCTTGGTTTCCAGAGGTCCGTGTTTGTCCATTTGTACCGGATTTGTATCTATGTCCTGGACATTCTATTGATTTATTCTTTGGTATCTAAAATGTTTATATTTCACACTGATAGCAGCATTAAAAATCTAAATTCAGATAGTTATCTTTTTACACTATTTACTCTTAGACGGATTTTGGCTATACGTTTAGATTTACTATTTGACCTTGTATGATTAATTTCACTTTAGAAAACCTGATCAGCTGATGGAGTCTAATTGACAGAAACGATCGTCTTGGGCATTATAACTTTGGTATTACGTTTATATTATTTATATTCTTATCGCATTTCAATAGGATTTTCATCGTTTAACTAAGAATTGGATACACTCTCATTTTATATTTTCATTTTAATTTACTGAATCAGAAATTTTAAAAAAAATCATCAATTCAAACAGAAAGTTTATTTTTTGTGATGTAAATTCCTTCTTTGTGTAAGTGAAATTGTGATATATAAAAATATCTCAGATACTAAAGAATAAATTTTTAGGATATCCCGGATATAGATACAAATCTGATAAAAATGGACAAACACGGACACCTGGAAGCCAAGAGGTGGGATCAGGTGCCATGGAGGAATAAGCATCCCCTATCGAGCAGTCACACCCAAAAACGTCTTTTCCTTAAACGTTTAAACTTAAATTTACAAATAAAGATACAGACGCTTTAAACATTGACAATGTTCTAAACCGCACAAAAGTTCAGTCCTGTGTTCCGCTATATCTTAAATTGAAAACTACGCCTTGCATATTATATAGCTATGCATCTAGAATCGCATCAAAGCTATTTAATTACAAACGGGTTTTGCAGTGCCTAGGCATCAACCATCCTCTATACAACACCGTCACATGTGCATCATCCCTCTTCAAATATAATGCTATCTGGCCTGTCATCGTCGGCGACGTTTCTATTGTTGAAAATGAAAACCTCAAAAATCTTATTTTAAGAATTCTCAATACCGCGAAGTCCGTTCCTTTAATAAGCAACATAATTTAAGTTTAATTATGAATTCTTTTGAAGATTATGCTAGACAATGGGTTAAACATAAGAACGTGGAACCAGAAACTTTGTCTGAACGGCAAAAAGCTTAACGATGGTTGATAAAATCTTGTATTCGAAATTTAAAGGAACTATGAAAAAACGTTTTCCCTCTGTATTTAGTTATCCAGGGAAATGACCTGACCAATATGTACTGGTCCTACAGCCGATACTAAGTTTGAGCTACCATATATAAGCAGAGGTACATAGCATGTACATAGCATGTATTTATATAAATACATCGTCAGATCCGTTTGTCTTTTACATTAGGATAAACACCTTTCACCTTTATCTTTACGACCGAGTTCTCATGGTCGGAACTCTACTCACCGCTATTGAAACATTCGTTTATTTGAATGCCGAAATTATCAATTGTGAGTCAAGGTCCATAGTAAATTTTCAATTACGTAGTGATATTTATGTTATATATTTATGTTATGTTACACACACACACACACACACACACACACACACACACACACACACACACACACACACACACACATATATATATATATATATATATAATGTAATACGAGTGCTTATTACATTAAATAGTATTGCTCCAGAGCTATTGGTCATATACATACATACACATATACATACATGTGTGTGTAATAAAACACTCGTATTATATGTGCCTTAAACCATGAATCAAAAATTCAGAAGAATAACAATTTAAGTGTTGAAGAGACAATTAATATTTTAAAGGTTCTACTATTCTTTAGATTCTAAATAATATCATAAATCGAGTGACACGCTGCTTGTTAACACAAACATATTTGCGACACAGCTATGTTAGAATCGGAGCAAGGAACAATCCCTTTCTTTTTTGGAAAATTGAAAGATTCCGGATGTGCGATTTTAGCTTGGTAAACCTGGTTGATACTGTCATTTTAAGTGCAGTTTCTTGATAGGTCTATCCCCATCACCCACCGTCTCCCCTTATTTACTATTCAAAGCAAAAGATGTATGAAGACATTTGACTTCTTTACTTTGAAATGCTATTGTTGACGTGGTTACACTGTCAACAAATGATTATTTGCAAGCAGGCGACTTGTTCAGACCACTGTCAAACCCTATAAGCAGATTAGAATAAAAATGCTATATGAAATGTCAATATTTACGACCAGTTAATACGTTCGTGGAATGAGACATTCCCTTAGGTCTTCAATTTTGTACACTCTTGAGAAGATAATAGCACTCATTTGAAGACAAACACATCAAAATGTTTTAATTGAAAAGAACGACAAACATATAGGAAGTTGATTAACCTTTTAGAAATTGTAATCCCTGCTGGATGTTTCCTAAATTCAATTTAATAGTATAGCTTATTGCATTATCTTAATGATGATGACGACGACATCAACAATGATAATAACATTGACAAAGACTCCATGACGAGTAGTTAAAATATTGCGCTTTAATCCATGAAGTCTCTTACCTCTAATCAGCGTGGGTTCGAGTCCCGCTGGAACCTAAACCGATATACATACAAATCACAACAACAAAATCAAAATACCACATATCAACATATCAGTATTGTTTATTGATTTGTAAGTTTTAGTTAAGTTTTTGTTAAAGAGAGCAGATAAAATGATGAGGTGGGTGTGTTGTGATTAGTGCTCATTTATGGAAATAAGTCAGTACGATTGAGGTCATCAGGTCAAGCATAATTGATGCAACTTCTTCCCCTTTAACGGATTTTATCTATTATTATTGGTAATACTTTCGACTTTATAATAGATAAAGAGAAGGAAACACTGACACGGATCGATATGTGAACGTATGGCGCCCCTTAAGTGACATAGAATACAGTATATTCTTATCATATTGCGCTCACAGTTTAGTTATATCGTGCGTACAGTTTAATAAATATTATATTGTGCGCACAGTTTAATTATATTGTGAGCACAGTTTAACTATATTGTGAGCACAGTTTAACTATATTGTGAGCACAGTTTAACATTCAATATATTGTGCTTACAGTTTAGTTATATTGTGCGCACAATTTAGCTATATTGTGTGCATATTATAGTTATATTGTGCGCCGTTTAGTTATATTGTGCGCATAGTTTAGTTATATTGTGCGCACGGTTTATTTATATTATGTGCACAGTTTAGCTATATTGTGCACACAGGTTGGCTATATTGTGCGCACAGTTTAGCTATACTGTATGCAAAGTTTAGTTATATTGTGCGCAGAGTTAAGTCGCTCACCTTTTTGCTCAACATTGCATAAGAAGTCAAAATGTTTAAAAGATGATATTTTCTGTTTAATAAGATGATTTTCAAAGATGTTCCTAGTTGTGACTCCTTTGGTAGCCTCTCTGTATCTTAGTCCCTTTTCCTTTGCATTGTGCTGCTTAATATGGGGATAGTTTCTGCAAATGTGTGTTTGTTTACTTACGTGCATGTGACCTAAATCTTCGACCCCATGATCTTGACATTTTGTCAAATTGGTTTAACTATCTAACTATATTGTGCGCAAAGTTTAACTATATCTGAATATCTAAGAATATTTAAGGCCCAACGAACAACTTTATGATATATATCTTTGGATACAAATTTCTATAGTAAAATTCATATAAACTGGCGATTGGAGTCTAGTGAAACCTCAATTTTATTTGAAAAAAAAATTGAAGCTATGGAATGGACAATTATGTATAACAAATTTGAAAGAAACCTAATCATCCATTCGGTCTATGAGAAGATTACCAAGTTTTTATACCTCTTTCCCCCTTTGGAGCCATATGGATCCTAGCCTCTTGATATTTTCAAAAGCTATGTGGCTTCATACGATATTAGTTTCCGGCAAGTTTGGCTGAAATCGGTTCATTGGTTCTTGAGAAGAAGTAAAACAAAATTGACGAAAACGTATTTTCTGTTTACCTAAGTGCCTATGGCCTTAACCCTTGAGCCTGTGACATTGACACATTGTCACAACGATTTT
Source organism: Atrina japonica (assembly GCA_030159075.1). Lineage (NCBI taxonomy): Eukaryota > Metazoa > Mollusca > Bivalvia > Pterioida > Pinnidae > Atrina > Atrina japonica. The sequence continues at coordinate 91,195 of BROG01000638.1, forward strand.
TTAGATAATTCCTTAAAATGTCTGTATATTTTCGTCGACAAAAGGTCAATCAGTTTTGGGATAATAAGTTATTTGTATAAAACCATGCTATGGGTCATTTGAATATAAAGATTTCAGATACCAAAGTATAAATCAATAGAATGTCCAGGACATAGATACAAATCCGGTAAAAATGGACAAACACGGATCTCTGGAAACCAAGAGGTGGGATCAGGTGCCATGGAGGAGTAAGCATCCCCTGTCGACCGGTCACACCCGCCGTGAGTCCAAGTCAAGTCCAATGAAACAAGATAGGAGTGTATCCTCGTCACAATTGGTACAGACGTCTCAACAACCGCCAACGAAAAGGCAACTCAACATTTCACTTAGTGAAACAGAGTAGTCGCAAACAAGACTATTATACCGACCGTAAAATTTGCGGAACGTTGAAATTAAACGCGGTTTTCGATATCCCTGTGTCAATAATTTGTCAGTGAGTAGTTTACCTCTGTATATGAAATCTTCATATGTTGTGCAAGCCCTGGCATATCGGATCATTTGTGAAATATAAACTCCATATGCGGGTGACTGAGGGATATTACTGCTTAAATGTGGAAAATTTACGATGGGAAAGCCGAAATCGTCGCGTTTATGGTATAGCTTAGTTGCTAATTTCCCATCTGTGTTTATATTAAGTAAAATGTCTAAGTATGAAGCGTGTGTGCTTCCATTCGATCGTTTATGATCGGATTTCAATTTAGGATTATTAGTTTGACAAAGACATGGTCATAAGGTAGAAGGTTAAAGACAGAGGTACAAAAAAAAAGAAAGTATCAGTTTTAATCAACCTTTATGCATTACAAATTATAACAGAATTTGGTTGAACAAACTTTTGCAGGAACTATCCCTATATAAAGTTCGTATGTTTGCAAAGGGGCTAGAACACATAGGGACTTCAAAAGGAGTTACAATTGGAAATATTTTTCAAAATTAACTATTTAAACAGAAAATATCATTTTTAGACATTTTTACTTCTTATGAAATGTTGAAGAAATTTTCCAAGAGAGCGATTTAAGGCCTCACTTCTTATCTATTCAGATAAAGTTAAACTATGTGTACAAAAGGGTTATACTTTGTGCATAATATAATTAAACTGTGCGGAAAAAATAACTTAACTGTGCGTACAATATAATAAACTGCGCGCACAATATAGCTAAACTGCGCAATTGTCACTAAACTATGCGCACAATATAGGTAAACCGTGCGCACAATACAATTAAACACAATATAACTAAGTTTTAAGATTTTTGGTACCTGAAAGTTAACCAGTGACCTTCCATAGGCGAGTTCAAAGCTCTACCATCAAACCATCGGAAGCGGTCAAACTTTTCATGAGCATTGTATTGGTGTGAGTTGTAAAAGTAAAATGTCAAAAATACAAATCTTATTTCTCATAACAAGAATTATATTTTCAGCAGCAATATTACACAGTTCAAAACACTAGTACCGGTTGAAATATAATCAGCGTATGTATTTGATATGAAGACAAGTGCATTGCGTACGTCTAGTTATGATTAATCTTCAGTGTTATTATATCTTTTCATTGTCTTTCGGTAGTGCTTTGGCTATCACTGAGCGTTCCAGAATCATTACGCAAATTTAATTCCAGTTATGAAGGTAGAAGTTGTGCTATTGTATAATCGTGTGAAGTCGGCAGCAAACCATATTATTTAGGGATTTATTATGTTGACATCAAATGTACTATCAATATCTTGTTATATCATTGCTACGTTTTTACAGGTTGTTGTGTGATGGTAACTATACAGAAAAGCTACAAACGAAAAACAAAACAAGAGAAACAACACATAGGAATTATGTTTCATGTAAAATGTAAAATAGTAAATTATGAAAATTATTATGATTTCGGTATTTATATTTCACTATTTTCTATTTTATTGAAATAATAAATTAAATAGAAATAGCATTAACTATAATTCGCCGAACTTTGTTCATGTCATTTCACATAGAAAGAGTGAACTTTCTTTATACCGATTTCACGAAGAAATAGTGAATGTTTCGTTCAGTCTGAAAGTGAAAGCTCTTTATACCATTTTCACGTGAATGGATACGATATTCTGACATTTATTTATGAGGTTCTAAATGCCATGTCTTTTTGGGAGCAATATAAATATCACATATGTATGAATTGTGACTAATTGCTGATCACATAGTCTGATATGGATTAGAAGCCCACTTAAAACGTGATGATCAGTGATTTTTGCCCGTGTTATAGAAACCTTTCGCAGAATGTAAACACAGTATACATAATAATTATGATATCATTGAGTGTAGTAACTATAGTGACCATCATTCTAAAATATGGGTAGGCTTCAAAACAATCGACCACACCTCGGTTTATCCAGTATTTTTCTTCAAGCAACAAAAAAGACATATGAAGTTTAAATATCGAGCATTTGGAAATTCCCGATATCAGATCTGGCATACTGTAAATGTTCCTATTTGTTCGGAAAATATGAAGATCTGAAGTGACCACGTGACCCCGGGAAGTGAGGAGCAGAATGGTCATATAATTGTGTTGACTTTTTATTTGGAAATATTCAGTACGGTTTCATCCTCATCCCTTTTCATAGGTCATATCCTGCTCGTGACCGAAGGCGTTTGGGTAAGTGTTCGCGCATTTCCTCAACTAATATAAATTATATAGTTTTAATTATATTTAGAGATAAATTTTCAAATTAAAATTTGACCTTGATCTTTGATCAAATGACATTGCAACTTCACTTAGCTTCATCAACACTAACATAAATCGAACAGTTCGAAAGGTACCACAGGTAAACATATATAATTCATTCACTAAAAGTGGTACCCGGAAATTTAAAATACCTAGTGATTGGTTATCATGATATCATGATTTAGAAAGAGCATCACAGGTGATTTTCCCATCTGTTCAGTTGACAATCAATACTTTCCATATCATTATGAAGTAAAAATTGCATGTCATCGCACTTCACCGAAAATAATGGTGTGCAAAGAAGACAAACCCATCCCTATACACATAAATCCTTACCAAGATCTAGCCAATGTCTAATTAAACATATCGTGTTGAAAATAATAATCATCAATGAAGTGGGAGGCCATCTAGATAACAGATGACAGTGAGTAAATGACTAAAAATTAAAAAAAAAATTGTTAATGGTACGGTAAGTTTTTGAATATGACTGACATTATATACTACAACCCTGTTACAAGTGAAATACTGTTCATAAATATTTCTGGGAAACGCCCATTTAAAGTATTTTGGCAACATGCCAAGTTTAAGAAATCTATATCAGGTCATTCATAACCTTGTCATCTTTGTCATCTTCAAACAGAAACAGACGAGGAGCAAATAAAGAGCGTAGAGAGAAAATGTGTAGTAGCAGCTCTTTTATGAATTTTTACAAAAATATCAATCATACATGTTTAATCTGATATGGGAACTCAATGTTCACTTAAAGTAATACGGGGTAGGAATCCAAAGTTGGTTAATTTTGCAGTAACCAACATACAACGACACCATGTCGCGCAGAATGATTTAGTACACTCAGACAAATGCTATGATGCATGACACCTGGGGAACCATAGGTCTATGGTAAATCAACCATTACAGCAATATTATGGGGTGCAGTACGACCTTATATTATTTATGTACCTACAGTCAATATATATATATATATATATATATATATATATATATATATATATATATATATATATATATATATATATATATATATATATATATATATATATATATATATGTCTTAAGTTAAAGTTAAACTTGGTACAGATGATTATATAGGCTCTTCAGACCGAATACATGTTGTTCTTAACAACTTTATTATTTTTATTCTAGTTTCTTACTATTTTAACAGATTTAGTTTATTCCATTCACGTTTGTTTATTTCATTCACATTCCGTTATATCATCGTTAATAGCTTAGTTTCATTATACTAACGCTTGTTTGAATTCGATCTTGATCATCATTAAACATGAAGCTGTTCATTTCTATTGCAATTTTGTGTATGGGTGCGTGCATGCATGTGAGTGTCTGTGTGTATGGGTGCGTGCATGCATGTGAGTGTCTGTGTGTATGGATACGTGTATGGGTGAGTGCATGCGTGTGAATGTCTGTGTGTATGGGTGCGTGCATGCATGTGAGTGTCTGTGTGTATGGGTACGTGTATGGGTGCATGGGTGCATGCGTGTGAGTGTCTCTGTGTATGGGTGCGTGCATGCGTGTGAGTGTGTGTATGTGTTTTCATGTTATTTTCATATCTTTGTCCCAAAAAAGTAACAGGTCTTCCCGAAAGCTTGGATCAGTCGGTAGCGACTCTGGGTCGTGAGGTCGTGAGTTCGAGTCCCGCCGGCGGCAGGTTGGTTTCCTGTCTTTCAGTAAAAACAGGAGGTCCCGTATCACAGTAGGTGTCGACACGTTAAATAACCCTCACTGCTCAATGGCCGTAAGTGCCGAGCGAAGGCCAAAATTTGAAGCCATTCACCGGCATTTGGTGACGTCTCCATATGGGTGAACGTCACATTCAATCACTTCAGATTTATTATTTTTTATAGAATTTATTGGCAAAATGATTAAACTTCTTGTTGTTGCAGAAACAGAATGTATGACTGAATACCTATCTATTAAAATTTCAAATACCAAACTATCTATTGAAATATTACACATAAATATAAAATGAGCATTAAAAAAGATATGAATTGTTATGTATAAGCCATATAGTGACCGGTCTCTTATTGCTATGGTTGTAAGTAGCAGGATGGTATATTTATTTGGCTTGTTAACCTTGGAAATATCAAAAACACTAAATCGTGACATATTAACGATTTGTCATAAAATAGGTTGATAATAGTTGTTGACGATGTCCACCATCTGTTAGGGTAAATGTAAAGGTGAAATGATTTAATTCCTAATATTTTTTTTTGCGATCTTAAGAAAATACTTCGTTTCCAAGATCCTTTGACAGATCACTATTTGTCCTGTGACTTTCATCACAATGTGACAAAATTTAAGGCATATTTTTGATAAAATGGTGGGCACCTACAGTAGTCTTCGTATGAGCTGATAAATGATAAAGTTTAAATTGATACAAAAGTTCCTGTAATAAATGTTTTAACTTATAAACATTCTCCTATATCTTAGACTTGTTGGCTACGTGTATACTCCTGATTTGACTCAAAGTTTACATCATTGTCGTAGACGGCGTACCATACTGTCATAGACCTAATTACGCTTCAGTTGTAGGTTCAAAATTTGTATTGGGAAATTCGTTTTTAATGAATTGTCGTCCATCCACGGATATTTACCTGGCTTATTTTTCTCTCTGGAATCCGAATTATAACAGGGCACCACATATCACCGCGACCAAAGTGCCCTATTTTTTTTCTCAAAGTCACATGATCAGTGCGTTGTAATTTCTGAACCGTTCAGGATCTCGGAAACGACGTATTCCCAAAGGTTACTCTGATGTGTAATGCTCAAGCTTTAATTATCTGTTTAGCTACACACAACTACTACACAACTACTTACAACAGGCATTGCTGCCTCTGATGCTTAGCATTAAAGAACATACCCGCAATGATTCTTTACAACAGAGTACAGCGATGTGGATTGCATTTTGCTGACAATAATTAGAATAATTCAAGATTTAACACACACACACACACACACACACACACACACACACACACACACACACACACAAACCGAAAGTCGACAACATTATCAAAGTAATAATATCGTCTTTGCAATTTATTTGCTGTAAAATGTTGCATTTCAGTTTGGTATGGAGAAGTTTCTATTCATGGTGTATACATTTAATATCATAAATTTTGAAATGCATTTGTTATATTTCTTAATTTGTATTTGATATTTTCAGGTAGAAGACATTTCATTACACTTTATTTTGTTTTAATGAACACCTACATAACGATAATTTAGTTCTGAAATGTAAAATGATTCCTTAAATTATGCTTTAAACTCTGGCGTTGGTCTCTTGGTAGAATTTACGACTCGCTAACGCTAAGTTTTACCTTTGATCATATGAATTATGTTCACTGATTACCGGTTCACTTTTGTGATATGCATGACCTTAAAACTTGAGTTTTGCAAAGGTATTTTTACCATATGGCTTTTTAAAACATTTTCATCAACCATGCCGTTTATACTGTTGTTAAAAGTGATAGTGTGCTATCAGCTAACAGAGGATGTAGTTACTGTGACGACTGGTAGTCGGAGTTTAGAGGACTTACTGGTAACTTTCAGCGGCATGAGAGAATGTGCACATCAAAACATTATGTGGAAACATAATGCTGAACAGGCTTCGGGTCATCTAACTAAACGGGTCATCTAACTAAAGCCCCATTGAAAACCGGTATACTGACCTGTATGCACAAGATACAAAAACGTCGTTAAAAGCCGAGTAGCTGAGTTAAAACAAATGCATCATCAACAGGAACACATCAATACAAATAATTTAATCGGAAGTTTGAATGATGGAGAGATATCGCTCTCCATTGAGCCATTGAAAAAGAGCTATCCTTAGTCATAAGGTTAAATATTACTCTAGTGCTACACAGTCAAAGCCTACCAGTCTGAAAGATGACAGCAACTTATGTCCAAGCTATTTATATTCTGTCAAAGTAAATAGAAAATTTGGAAGATTTTTCCCAACACGCAAATCAGAAACATCCACCAACATCATCATATGATAGGGTGTGTAAATTTTGTGCCAACTGCTGAATTAGTAATAGTTGACGGGTGCTTATTGTTAACCACCTAGTGCATCTAAACATTTGATGATTATGTCAATAAAGTTTATTTTACCATACAGTGATGTTTATTTGTGCCAATAACAGGGAGATAAAGATAGAAGCGTTCTGTTGCAAGACGAACGATAACAGAAAACACTTAACCACAGAATTCAAAATATACCTTTCTTAGTTCAAATGAATAGTGTAACAAATTATTTGGGTTTTTGTGGATACAATTGTTACTATTATCACAGCAGCAGCAGAAGCAATGAGATCGTCTCAGAACAGTCAGTTTTGTAACATTGTTCCTGTATACGAAATTAGAAGCATTAATATACCAAATCCAGATGCAGATGTTGTTGTTCTTAGTTTGTGTGTTTGTTAATTATTCTTTAACGTCCTATTCAACAATATTTCACTCATATGGAGACGTCAACAAATGCCGATGAAGTGCTTCAAATTTTGGCCTATGCTCGGCACTTACGACCATTGAGCAGTGAAGGTTCTTTAACGTGCCGACACCTATTGTGACACGGGACCGCGATTTTTACTGTTGTTCTTAGTGGACTGTTAATACCCATCTATGCATTGTCAATTACATTGCTACACCATTGAGTCCTCAATCTAGATCACCTTGTATTCACAGGTTTTGGCATAGTTTGCTTTCTTCATGTGAAAGGGAAAAAATAACAACATGAATTTCATGGAATGTGTTTGAGGATGCCGAAGGGGTTTTCCATCGTCTTTGTGCTCCCGTGGATTCTGTTACAAATAATGATGAACACCATTGAAAAAATACGTAGTAATTACGTACGATCAATATAGTGCAGCAAATATGAGAATAAAACTTGTCTTATGAATCTATAAATCTAACCGGAAGTTATGTCATATGCAGGTGCCATCTCCAGCTGCATGGGGTTGGATAAAAAGATTGTAAGATCTCTGCTCTGTTTATTATTGTCATTATAGTTTCATAGTGTCAAGAATGTTTTTATTGTAAATAAAAATGTGTACGATATAAGCTATCAATTACTGTTCAACTAACTGCACCTGTGGAGAGATTTAAAAGTCAAAACATCTATTTAAAATTTTTATGATTACGCAAAACGGGCATGCACAGTTGGAGCAAATGAAATACATCATCATTATTTATTTAAGTCATTAAACCTTTTTAGATCATTTTCTATAATTAACGATGGCAGCCATCCAGAAAAAATTGAAATATTACGTGACAAATTATTTTATTTCCGAAAGCTATCAACAATAATGTTCTATCCAGATCAGGTGCATGTATCACCAATTGAACTGTCAACTTCCCACTCCACTATAGGGATGTGTAACACAGGACGGCTGTCAGAATTTTGAACACTCTTATCATGCATTGATTTAAGTGGATAACCTACTCAAATCTAACATTTTCATTATCCAATCATTTAACATGTTTCAAGTCCTTTTAAAAATTTACACTGATTTTGATGTAGATACATGTAGACAATCTATCAATCCCACTGTGTAATGGTGTTATTGTGATGGAACTTGTTTAATTCTAACGTAAGACGTAAACGAAGTCACGGACATCGTTCATACAACGGACCCTACATACATGATGTCACTTTTTCATCTCTTTTACCTTACGTTAACAAACAATTGCGTCTTCATCACATTCGCAGCAAACTTTATTCTGTTCCTTTTACAAATCTCAATAAACTTTTTCAAGAAGCACGGATTCTTCAACCCCAGAAAACATACTGAACCCAATTATAATGGACATCGCTTATCACAGACTGTTTAAGCCTGCACGCGTTACAAACGATGCCTTTTCTGAACAGAAACGTTTTTCCTTAAACTTAAATTTACAAATTAAGGCATAGACGCTTTAAACATTGGCAATATTCTAAATCACAATAAGGTTAGTCCTGTATTCCACCATATTTTAAACTGAATATCACGCCTAGCATTTCATATAGCTATACACCTAGCATCGCATCCAAGCTATTCAATTACAAACAGGAACAAACAGTGCCTAGACATCAACCATCTTCTACACAACACTGTCACATGTTCATATGCTTCATCTCCTTTCAATTTTCAAATACAATCCTATCGTGCATGTCATTACCGGCGACGTTTCTATTGTTGAAAATGAAAGGAAGCCCGTTCTTTTAATTGGTGTCAGAATTTCAGTTTAGTTATGGATTCTGTCGAAGATTATGCCAGACGATGGGCCAAACATGAAGACGTAGATCTAGACAGTTTGTCTGAATGGCTGAAAGTCATACGATGGTTGATAAAATGTCGTATTCGAAAACTTACAGTGACTATGAACTCGTTATCCCTCTGTATTTAAGGATCCAGAAGTAAGTAGTAACTGAACTGGATAGATTACATGACCAATATGTACTGGTACCAGCAGACAAAGCCTCAAATAATATAGTTTTTATTTGTAAGGCACATTACTTTAATTATTTATTTGATGATCTTGGGTTTATTACGGATTCTGGAAATCCTATACACACACGTAGCTCACTTTCAAAGGACGATATTCTTCAAAATCACGTGTCCGTATTACCGTCATTTCATATACCTACAACGGATACCGATTTCGAGCTACCACATTTATATTGGATACCTAAACTTCATAAAACCCCATATAAGCAAAGATACATAGCAGGATCCAGCAAATGTTCTACCAAATCTTTATCTTTACTCCTTAACAAGATATTGACAGCCGATAAGAAGAAACTTCAACAATACTGAACAGTTGCTTATTCCAGAAACGGTGTAAAACAGACGTCGAAACTTAAAAATTCTAAACAGCTTTTAGAAAATTTGAAGGCACACAATTTTTCTCGAATTCATAGTATCAAAACTTATGACTTCTCTACTCTTTACACAACTATTCCACATAAAGTATTAGTAGAAAACTTTTTCAGCATCATAGACAACTGTTTTTTCACTAAAGGTGGTACCCGAAAATTTAAATATCTAGTGATTGGCTATCAGCATACTTATTTCGTCAAACACCACTCTGATTCTACACATAAATACACTGAAGTTGATATAAAAAACATGCTGAAATTACTAATAGACAATGTATTTGTAATGTTCGGAGACGTGGTCTTTCAACAAACTGTCGGCATTGCTATGGAAACCAGTTGTGCTCCTTTATTGGTCGACCTGTTCCTTTATTCATACGAAGCAGACTTCATTCAGAAACTGCTGAATCAAAAGAAGAAAAAGTTATCGGTGTTCTTTAATTTGACATTTAGATATATCGACGACGTTTTGTCAATTAATAATGACAATTTTCATACATATGTCAATGCCATATATCCCAGCGAACTAGAAATTAAAGATACAACAGAATCAAGCACACACGCTTCATACTTAGATATTTTATTTAATATAAACACAGACGGGAAATTAGCAACTAAGCTATACGACAAACGCGACGATTTCGGCTTTCCCATCGTACATATTCCACATTTAAGTAGTAATATCCCTCAGTCACCCGCATATGGAGTTTAAATTTCACAAATGATCCGATATGCCAGGTCGTGTACAACATATGGAGATTACATATACAGAGGTAAACTACTCACTGACAAATCATTGACACAGGGATATCGAAAACCGCGTTTAATGTCAACGATCCGCAAATTTTACGGTCGGTATAATAGTCTTGCGACTACTCTGTTTCACTAAGTGAAATGTTGAGTTGCCTTTTCGTTGGCGGTTGTTGAGACGTCTGTACCAATTGTGACGAGGATACACTCCTCACTCGTTTCATTGGACTTGACTGTGGACTCACGGCGGGTGTGACCGGTCGACAGGTGATGATTACTCCTCCATGGCACCTGATCCCACCTCTTGGTTTCCAGAGGTCCGTGTTTGTCCATTTATACCGGATTTGTATCTATGTCCTGGACAGTCTATTGATTTATACTTTTTTTATATACCAATATAGAGTGTCCGGGTAGCGCAGTGGTTAGCGCACTCGCTCTTCACCAATACGAACCTCGTATTTGACAGAGGAGTATGTGAGATGGTATGGCGGTAGCCAACTCGGACACGTGGGTTTTCCCCGAGCACTCTGGGGGGGGGGGGGGTATGTGAGATGGTATGGTGGTAGCCAACTCGGACACGTGGGTGTTCTCCTGGCACTCCGGTTTCTCCACCCCCACAGCAAATCACCCCCGCACGCCAACATTGGAGAGCTATTTATAAAAGTTGCTTTAACTTGTTTGTCAATCGTTGTAGAATAAATAAAGTTTAAACTTATACCAATTCAGTTCTGATGTACTGGACTATTCCACAAAATGTATGAAGATAAATAAAATACATGTTTCATGGTAGACTGATGACACCAATTTTTTTAAGTATCGAAGCACCTGTAACGAAAACCTTAAAGTTCTTTGTTTCTAACAATTATATAATCATAAAACATATTTTCGCCATAGTTAGGCAATATTCAAAACTGTTTTTGTTTGTTTATTTCTTTGTTAAAAAATTAAATGATATTGCATTTATGTTCGTTAGTTCTTTATGGACGCAGTCCCTTGGTTTTGATCTAGACTGTAGGTTGTAGGAGTACACAACTACACAAATATCAACAGAGGAGTTGGGAGTAATTGATAATTCACCGTGGTTTGTGGGAAACCTAAAACCGATGGTTAAATACTTAAACTAAGAATGTTTATATATTTCCTTAAGAATAAAATGCATCGAGGAAATACCCTATTAACTGTTTTACCCAGGTGATGAAATCACAAATTTCGGCGAACTCTATGCTAATCGAATATCAGCAATTATCGCAGCCGGATATGCACAGCACAACAGTGTATATTCAGCAAAACTACATATCTATACTTATTATAACTATATTTTCTCTCCTACATCCTTACCAAAGTCTCACATTGGTGAGAAACGGATATGTAAACAAATATACGCTAATTATTAGTATAACTTAATTAATTACCATCCTCCTCATCATCATTTATTATTATTATTATTATTATTATTATTATTATTATTATTTATATGATCCGTATTTTCATTATTATACGTAGTGATAGCTGTTTTAGTCATCCAACATCTCAGTAACGATCAGTTTAACCAACTGTATGTGTCCTGTAGATAACCTCAATATTTAGATACCTTATCTGGGAACTACTTACAACTGTCACATGCAACCATAAATAATTGCTGATCTTCAACGTATATGCCACGCAGACACTTTAGACAGCTATTTCAAGATAAGAAACTTTAGTTCTCCGAAGAAATGATCACTGAATTATCGGGAATAGTTTATTGTCACGTTCGTGAGAACAATAACCAATAAATATCAATCAATCCATGAAATGATTGACGTAATGATTCATGAGTAGTTTCCCTTGGCAGAAAATAGTCCATGCTATTTTCCTCTTAGCAAAGTTTCTCTTATTGAGAAGGTGACAAATAATATTGTTTGTCATACTTTTTGTCGATGCTTTTTATTTTTGCTTCTATATTCGAAATTAAGCTATTGGGATTAATCACAAAATTATACAGACTTTCACGTGCCACATGTAGCAATAAATATATGTCGTTATAACGACATTATCTTGTTAAAACGACTTAATATTTCGTTATAACGAGATATGTATTATCTTGTTAAAACAAGATATCATATCGTTATAACAAGATATTATGCCGCAATCACAAGATATTATGTTATTATAACAAGATAGGGATTTTCTTGTTAACAAGATATTATGTCGTCATAACAAGATATTATGTTATTATAACGAAATGTAAATGATCTTGTTATAACAAGATACCATATCGTGATAACAAGATATTATGTTGTTTTAACAAGATATTATGTTATTATAACGAAATGTAAATGATCTTGTTATAACAAGATACCATGTCGAAATAACAATATATTATGTTGTTATAACAAGATATTATGTTATTATAACGAAATGTAAATTATCTTGTTATAACAAGATACCATGTCGTAATAACAAGATATTATGTTGTTATAACAAGATATGAAATACCTTGTTATACAAGGCATTATGTCATTATAACAATGTAGTCTATCGTAATAACAGGATATTATGTGGAATACTAAAGACACCATATTGTTATAATGAAATAATCTCTCTGGTTATGAAAAGATATTATATCGTTAGAATATAATATTATGTCGAAATAACAAAATATTAAGTTGTAATAACAATATATTATGTTTTACAACAAGATATGAATTATCGCGTTTTTGTTTTAACGAAATATGAATTATTTTAACATAAAAAGAAATTATGTCGTTATAAGAAGATATTATGTCGTAATTACGGAAGCGTATTTGAAGCACGAAAATTCTTATCATTGTTAGTTATTAAGGCTTTATTTGTATAGCTTTTCACATCGTTGTTCTTAATAAGGAATACAATCACCTTACTATTTGGTAATAATTGTGTTACAAGACACTAATAATGTCATATTGTATCATTCTTATTCAATATAATTATTAACGCATACTTAATTATCATGTTTTATTAAAATCAAAATTAAGAGTATTTTATTTAAAGAAACCATAATTTATGAAAAATAAATCACTTCTTATTTTTGATGAAATAGTCCTTTTTATGGCATTGTCTTGAGATAATTGCAACAAATTGTTGTTTAATTTAATCACAACTTTCATTCATTTATTTCTATATATTTTAACGATGTCTTGATTTAAGTTGTATTATTGCTTAAACAGACCATTGTAGCTTGCGAATATTCTCGAAATCATTCCATGAATGGTTTACATGAACAATGTTCATTCACATTCATCATCGATCATTTGATTCTGATGTGGGGGAGGGGGGCTGGTGCGCTGGCAAATTTTGTCGGTACAGATTATTTTCATACCGTCTCGGGATGGAATATCTATTAAATTTGGAATCCTGAACAGGCATTTTATCAGCGTCATGATAAAACTTACGGTCTACCTGGCTAATACAGTGGCGTAGGAAGCAAATCAAAATTGTGTGTGTTCGGGGTTGGGACATAATTGTTTTTCTGAAAATGTTTCCCCCAGTAAAATGTTTTATATACCTTTTGATTGTGCAATAAACATATACAGTAACATCTGAATATAGGGGCCACCAAAGGGGCTAGAAAATATTAGTCTTTATTTGCAGGTGACCCTTATACAGAGATTTAATTTAGTTAATGTATGTAGTCATGGTACTTTTCAAAACTGGCCTTACAGACATCAAATCTTTATATAGAGGTGGCCGCTATAGCAGGTTTTACTGTACAGCAGTGGCGGATCTAGAATTTGTTCAAGAGGGGATGAGTGGGTTTGATACTGGTGACATGGAATTATAGCTGTTAAAATTGTTATATAACGGCAGACTTATGATTTAAGTTGGATAGTATGCAAATGTAGAATATATTCTCATTTTACTTTTGAAAGCTCCGAAAGCCTTTTCTTTTGGATTCCAGATATGTTGATGATATAAAACTGTATCTGAAAAAGTGTGTGTGTGTGTGTAGGGGGGTCGTCTATGTAATATGTCACACTGATTATCTATCTAAAATAAAGTGTTTTATCGAAACATAATTCACCCCACTGATAGACGGATCAAACCTCCAAAATGAACTGAAATCCAAGTACGGCTAGGGAATTCTAGAGTATGTTCCCCAAATAAAACTTGGAATGTTTCCAGTTTGGAAGCCTAATGAAGAATTTTGTATCTGCCCCAGAAACAAATCAGTTTTCACATGGTCCAGGAAGTTTGCTAGTTCTTTCTAGGAAATGTTCAATTTGACAAGTCCAGAGAGTTCAAAGTTCATAATCTATTTTCCAGACATTAAATTAGGAACTGGTTTCCATTTCATTAAATATAAAAATTTCAGATACCAAAGTATAAATCAATAGAATGTCCAGGACATAGATACAAATCCGGTAAAAATGGACAAACACGGACCTCTGGAAACCAACAGGTGGGATCAGGTGTCAGGGAGGAGTAAGTATCCCCTGTCGACCGGTCACACCCGCCGTGAGTCCACAGTCAAGTCCAATGAAACAAGTGAGGAGTGTATCCTCGTCACAGTTGGTACAAACGTCTCAACATCCGCCAACGAAAAGGCAACTCAACATTTCACTTAGTAAAAAAGAGTAGTCGCAAACAAGACTATTATACCGACCGTAAAATTTCGGAACGTTGACATTAAACGTGGTTTTCGATATCCCTGTGTCAATAATTTGTCAGTGAGTAGTTTACCTCTGTATATGAAATCTTCTTATGTTGTGCACGCCCTGGCATATCGGATCATTTGTGAAATATAAACTCTATATGCGGGTGACTGAGGGATATTACTACTTAAATGTGGAAAATGTACGATAGGAAAGCCGAAATCGTCGCGTTTATCGTATAGCTAAGTTGCTAATTTCCCGTCTGTTTTTATATTAAGTAAAATGTCTAAGTATGAAGCGTGTGTGCTTGATTCTGTTGTATCTTTAATTTCTAGTTCGCTGGGATATATCTCATTGACATATGTATGAAAATTGTCATTATTAATTGACAAAACGTCGTCGATATATCTAAATGTCAAATTAAAGGACACTGCTAACTTTTTCTTCTTTTGATTCAGCAGTTTCTGAATGAAGTCTGCTTCGTATGAATAAAGGAACAGGTCGGCCAATAAAGGAGCAGAATTGGTTCCCATGGGAATGCCGACAGTTTGTTGATTGACCACGTCTCCGAACATTACAAATATATTGTCTATAAGAAATTCCAGCATGTTTTTTATATCAACTTCAGTATATTTATGTGTAGAGTCAGAGTAAACGAAGAGATTGTCAATCGTTGTAGAATAAATAAAGTTTAAACTTATACCAATTCAGTTCTGATGTACTAGACTATTCCACAAAATGTATGAAGATAAATAAAATACATGTTTCATGATAGACTGATGACACCAATTTTTTTATTTTGTTTCTGCGATTTTGTCAGTGTTTATCTCCTTCCTCGTGGTAGATTTGCAGATCAAATGGATGCAAATGACAACTGATTAAAGGGACATTAGCTGTGTTGATAAAAAAAAAAATACTTCTATTTTTTTATTTTTCCTTCTTGATGTACAATAAAAATAAGAGCTCTATACGGGCAAACATAATTCTTATATGCCTACATATAGTGTGAAAATAAGGTAAGATCCAATGTAGTTTTCATATACAAATAGTAATGCAGTTTTTCAATTGCAAGTGAAAAAGTGCCAAACCTGGGTTTCTGAAGCAATTTTTACAACATACATAGAAATTTAGAAAGGGAAAATTCTTTTTTGAATGAAACACAGCTAATATCCCTTTAAGGCAGCAACGAAACTTCATTGATCTCAGTTATATATAAATGTCTTCATGTATTAATAAAGAAAGATGAGCGTAGCGAGCCGAAAAATTGAAGAAAGAAATACGGCGAGCCGAAACTTTTTAAAAATTGATTTTCATGACAACTTTAGCAACACTTAATGTCAGATTATTTATTTTCTTGTAAAGGACAGGCTATTTCTATTCAATATTTTCAAGGCCAGAAATTTCAATTTCAAAATTCTGCCACTCCCCTCAGAATCAATCGTCATCGCCTTATATATCCCATTTATTTCCATGTCTAGCGTACAGAATGATGACGAGAATCAACTGCGTGGGAACTTAAAAATTAAAAAGGAAAACTACTTACACAATCTTGTAAACGATCTAATAGCAAAGAGATGTAAACACTTTTTAACATTTTAAACAAAATTGAGCACAAAATCCGGAAGTCCAAAATCATCTTTATAACGGTGTCCTTTAATTTCACACTAAGATATATCGACGACGTTTTGTCAATTAATAATAACATTGTTTGTTTGTTTACTGTTGTTTTACGTCCCACTCAAGAATCTTTCACTCATATGGAGACATCACGAAATGCCGGTGAAGGGCTTCAAATTTCACGGGACCTCCAGTTTTTACTGTCTCATCCGAAAGACAGGAAACCAACCTGTCGCCGGCGGGACTCGAACTAACGACCTCACGATCCAGAGTCGAGCGCGGTACCAACTGAGCCAGGCCGGCTCATTAATGATAACAATTTTCATACATATATCAACGCGATAAAACCCAATGAACTAGAAATTAATGATACAACAGAATCAAGCACAAACGCGTCATACTTAGACATTTTACTTAATATAGACACTGTCGGGAAATCGGCATCTAAGCTATACGACAATTTCGGCTTTCCCATCAATAAATATTTTACATTTAAATAGCAACATCCCAGTTTGGAGTTAATATTTCACAAATGATCCGATATCCCAGGGCCTGTTCGACATATGAACATTTCATATACAGATGTAAACCACTCACTGACAAATTATTGAAACAGGGTTATCGATATCAATGTTACGAAAATTTTACGGTCTGTATAATAGTCTT
Organism: Atrina japonica; assembly: GCA_030159075.1. Taxonomy (NCBI): domain Eukaryota; kingdom Metazoa; phylum Mollusca; class Bivalvia; order Pterioida; family Pinnidae; genus Atrina; species Atrina japonica. The sequence goes on from BROG01000638.1 coordinate 108,464, forward strand.
GTTTGCGATTACTCTGTTTCACTGGGTGAAATGTTAAGTTGCCTTTTTGTTGGCGGTTGTTGAGACGTCTGTACCAATCGTGACGAGGATTTGTTCTTCACGTATTTTATTTGGACATGAATGTGGACTCACAGCGGGTATGACCGGTCGACAGGGGACGCTTACTCCTCCATGACACCTGATCCCACCTCTTGGTTTCCAGAGGTCCGTCTTTGTCTATTTTTGTCGGATTTGTATCTGTGTCCTGGACATTTATACTTTGGTATCTGAGATGTTTTATATAGATTCGAATCACCAAATATATTCCGATGGACATTTGCGGTTTTCTTTTTATAAAATGAACTACATCTCTTTGTCATTTAATCTTGTAAGTCGCATTTTCATTGGTCGAACATTGTACTCCTGCAAGAGGTCACTCGCACGTGACCCTATAGCAGATTGCGTTAGACTCTACTCAACATATCAGAAAACGGGAGCGGTTGGAGATCGGGTTTTAAACAGATTCATAACGGACATCTATAAATAAAGCTTCTTTTAATGACATACTAATAATATACATTTATGATAAATTGGAGCTCAAATGATGAAGTTTTATTAACAGAAACGATAGTCTGGAGTATTTGTTTTGACCTCTTTTGTTTTGGTTTAGTTTATAATATCAGTTAGTAGTTTGGCTATGTAAGGGAAATTAGATCTGGCATATTACATGATCATGATGCAAGAAAAATAAGGTGAATGTCAAATTGAAAAATATGATTAAAAATGTGGGGCCTGGTTTACAAGATTAAAGGAATAGATTGGTTAATAAGGGGCACAATTGTTTCCCCTTCAGAATCTCAACGTTTTTTAGAGAGACTTGGTCTCAAATATTCACCTATACATTGTCTTTCTGCATTCATTTCAGTATGTTTAAAAGTAGAATCAGGGTGGTGTTCCACGAAATAAGTGGCATGACAACTAATGAATAGGTATTTTATGTACAATTTTTCCTTATAGAAAAATCAAGTGTCGATATTGGCAAAATGTTTATCTTTTAATTTCTTGTGCGAAATTGTTGTATAAAGTATAGAAAAGCTTTTTATATAAAGTCTAGAAAAGTAATTTGACATTATAAATTTGTGAAATATTGGGTTTCTAAATATTCTAGTGACCGTTTAGAGTCAAAAACGCTTCTCGAAGAAGTGTAGTATTACTTACGTTTCTTTTTCGCCGTTGTTAGTATATCGGTAAGAAGTATAGATAAAGGTACAATGAATCATTTGCTGAATGTTACAATTCAAATGGACGTTTTGCTACCTTAATCAAATAAATTGCTTAGACGGTTAAAGTTTCAATTTAGCATAATTTGATTTCACGTCTATCGTCATTTTGATGTAATAAATGTTTCACATAGATGAAACCGACGACAGCTGTTACAATATGACATAACCGTATTCTGCCTGAGATGCTAATTATATAAAATCCTGTTTAATAACCGTAAACACCGTCTGTGTGATAATGACAAATTTACATCGAGACGATTCTTTACCCTGATGAGGTAAGTTACACGAATACTATGTAGATATGTTTTATATAATTAACGAATGCCGGTAACCTGATAACGTTAGGAAATGACATATTGTTACAGTAATGTAGAGTACGTATGCACTAAACACGGATATCTGTTTCACTGAGACTTCATTGCTGTTCTTGGATCTAGCTGAATGCAATAAATTGTTTACATTTTGAGTTTGTTTTCATCGTCATCCATTAGTGTTATCAATATTAAATGTGACTGAGATTATTGTTAAAACAATTTGAAACCAGAGACTCCCAGAAACTTGTAAATACTCACCTGGCCTATTGTTGGCAGAACAATGCTGAAAATGTTGACATGAACAATTGCATAATTGGTAAATTATGAAGGGGCTACCCAATGACTAATCTACCGAATATTTCTTCTAATAACTAAGTAGTTAGACTTATGATATTAACCTATAATCGACGTTAATGGTTAACTTGGTTGACGTGATGATGGTTGGATACACATCTGAACGGTAATAACAAGGATACTTCTTACATTAGCACGGAGCAAGTTGTTAAACAGAAGGTAGTTGAATTCAAATAAGGTTTCTTTTCATAATTTAATTTTGAAATACATTGATTTTAAATATATTTTGCCTGCATTCCAGATATATATATATATATATATATATATATATATATATATATATATATATATATATATATATATATATATATATATATATATATATATATATATATATATATATATATATTACCGTGATTGAGCTTTTGCATCGAAAATATATTTTTTTGGACAATTCAAATTTGAAGTTGCGTAAATGCCAATGATAAATCTATTTTATTTATTGATCTATATAATAGTTTTACATTTTCAGATCAGCGATATATCTATTTATCTAGGACCATTTATAGGTGAAGACTTACGTATCTGACGTCCATTGACCAGGGGGTTATATCACCAGCTTTGATCTACATTTGATTGTCAGCTGTGACGTCGCTTACACATCTTTGTCACCTGATGTCATCTCTATCGCTAGTGTATTTGATCACTTTTAATTGTATTCGTATATTGCTATACAAATCATGTTGCTTTTTTTCGAAATTGGGTTTCCCCTAAACTTACGTATGCTAAATTTGTAAATCAATTCAAACATTATAGACATTTTTTATTCCTGTTTGATTCAATTTATATTGCAAACTTCAATATTAATTTGGGTGCGGGACATTTTAACATCAAAAGGAAACATCATAAATCCAGAAATAGGTGAAGAAGTAAAGACACATCAAATACGCACACAGAACACACACCTACACAATCAATGTTGTACGTCATATTCAAATACAACAAAGCTACTCATACGACTTTACTCAATCACGTTCATACCGTACAGATAGATAATAATATTGCTCGTTTCTTCACATTCCCATCAAGGAATAATTTTCAATATCAGATTTCTTTGAATAATTCAGAATGCTATGAGAATCTCTATAAAATTCAAAGTGCCGAAAGAACCATAAACTTGGCTTAAAAATACGCAAGCAATATAATTGCATATTTTTGGGCACAATAATATTAAACTTGACAAAATATCGTCTTATTAAATGACTTAGTACTTGAGATTGGTATTGTGCCAACTGCATGCATAATAAAATTTGACTGACAGAGAGACTAATATGTGTCAATGTGCCGTGTAAATGAAGGGTGTAGTATTTGTTTTTTATAGTTATTGTTCAATGTTGATTTGGAAACAATGGAAATGATGGATACATAACAGAAATGAAAACGACGTTCATGAAATCCCAGCAATGATTTCATGATGCATACCAAATAATTAATACTGATGCAAAATCCATTTCAATTAATTTTATTTTATCAAGACATACCTCAACATAACATACACAACTTATAACGATTAAGATCTACTAATATAGATTGGTTGAATATCTCCATATATATAAGCAATCGATACGAGTCAAGAAAAGAATATATAAAGCACTAAAATGACTAACGACACGGACAATGAAATCGTTAGTTAATATAAATACATAGATATCTGCGCACGTGTGTGTGTGTCGAGAAAAACCTAATAATGCTAAAAAAATTTCTTTTATTTTTAGTGAAATCGATAACAAATATAAATATATATGATATATCAAATCAAATATCGTTAAGAACTTGTTTTTGTCTTATTATCTTCTGAATCTCCTTACGAGTGATGCATTGGTATCAAATTTTCTTATTTTGTTGTCTTGTTAACTCATGTAAATGATATATCAAATCAATTCCAGCCATTTTGATAGGTTATAAACGCAATATATCGCAGAAATTAAAAATAATATTAATCTTACTTCTTGTTGTATCGTACCGACACTATTGGTATTTAGTGCCTTTCAAAATAAGCTTGGTCTTTGTTTTGTTTTTGTTTTTTTGTTTATTATTCGCTTAATTACATATTATATATTACATGAAAAGAGGTCAGTGTTTTGTACCTATATCCATGGACATCCAAATGATTTATACTTTGGTATCTGAGATTTTTTATATTTTACCACTGCGTATACATAACTGCTGGTGGACAATTTGTCTCCGAGGATACTTGTGGCTCGGTACATACAACCAATAATATATACAAGTACCAAATTGCATACTGGATGACACGGCTCGCAGTATGAAACGTCCTTCTGTCAAAACTACCGGGAGCGCAGACTCGCAGAGATTGTTTGGTGCTCCTGGGTTGTCCTCAGCGACATAACAAACTTGTCATTTGTACAGTCTACTGATTACTAATTCTGGTTTGCTTGTTTGTTTGTTTCTTGTTGTTTAACGTCCCACTTAAGAATATTTCACTCATATGAAGACGACACCAAATGCCGGTGAAGGGCTTCACGTTTTGACCTATGCTCGGAACTTACGGCCATTGAGCAGTGAGGGTTCTTTAATGTGTCGACACCTATGGTGACACGGGACCTCGGTTTTTACTGTCTCATCCAAAGAACAGACTAATTCTGGTACAGACATAATGATACTTATGTGGTCGTAAGAAATTGTCAAATTCGACTTGACGACATTTTTTTAACAGTTCATTTTCAGAAAATATACCATTTCAGAATTATTTGTCAAAAACTGAAAAACATATACTATATTTATAACTGATCAGATTCATTAGGAATCTGACAAATAAGTATTACAACACCAGAATCTAGGATCATCTGGATTGTAAATCATCAAACGTTTTTTACGGAATTCAGTGTACCTTGTGTGGATTAATTTATGTTGGGAGACAAAGGGGCCATTAGATAAAAGAGTATCTGGTCATCGATTTGAGGTTAATGATGGGGGTATAACCATATACTTTATAAGCATTTCAACTCCCCTGACCATTTCATTTTGTCTACGAGAGTGCGTAAATTTGAAAATATATACCACTGGACCAACAATCCCAATAAACAATATTAATTAGCTATAGTAATATTAGCCCCAAACCGTATGAAATATATTATGTTTTCAAACGTAGGCCAATACGGCAGACCTCGACGCAATAACTAGGCCAGTTTGGTAATCACTGATTAATATATATATATATTTACCTACCGACTGCAATTCCCTTCATTGCAAGTATTTAGGGCGATGTAGTGGATTTGTCAGTATCTGCAGTCACGTGACCGGAGTGTTACCTGATTTACATTTTGGTGTAGGAATGCATGAATGAATCAATAAAGAATACAATATCACATATTTATTCTTCAAAGCCATACATTACCACAAAACAAAAACAAAAATCGCAGAAACTTCGCTTCGTGCAGCACAGAATTTTTTTTTCCATAATCCCTTTCCTTTACACTCAATGCTTTCCAAAAAATGATAAACAATCCTTAAATATTATATCACTACAACTTTTAACATATACCATGAACCTAATAAGACTTTTAGGGCCCAAAAATAAAAAGACATCTACAGAATTCAAACTTTCGACCAACCGTTTTATGCACGATGCCCTCACCATTCGGCCATCTTAGCAATAAAAAGATTCTATACATGAGAACTCAGTCGTTGAGATGAGGTGAAAGGTATTGTTATATGTAAATATCACTGGATCTGAAAATATGTGTAGCGGTTAAAGACAGATATATAAAGCGCATATATTATAATAACATTGAACATATACCTATGATCTTCGACCTTTCAATTATAACGTCATCAATTACATATCACTCCGTCAATACATGATTTACATATAGATCCACAATTCTAACTATCTTTAAAGGTCAAAAGTTTCTCTAAAAGTCAGTTGGTGTATAATGGGATCTGCAAATACTACGACACAACATGTTAGGTAAAAATAAAGCAATGTTTGTTACAGACAATTTATGTAAAAATGTGAAGTATAAAGTAGATAGTGACATAGTGACAATCATGGTTATCATATCGACTGTACATTTCGCGTTATGTGAATTTAAAGGTAAACGAACGTGGAATTATTTCGTTTATAATTGTGTTTGGCCCGTAGGGTCAATTATTCCAAACCACCGATTTCGAAAATATTGACCTGTATCAGCTATAATTACTTATGATCCGATTGTAAAATGTAAACCACCATCCAGTGGTGCCAAAACACTGAATCACAAACTTATCTATGCAAATTTTGCAATGATTTACGTGATATTGTAAGAATAAATCGGTGGACAGAAATTTTAGGATCTTCTTTGCCAAATGCAATCGGGTCTGTTCTGTCTGATTAGTGACACTATAAATCAGCTCTTCTTTATTTCACTCGCGAACGAACCGCCCTAATAGCACACACGATAATTGCTAATTATTGTTCACCGTGACTGATTTAGTCAGCCTATCAGTGTGTTCTAAATCATGGAAATAACGAGTAACCTAGTTAACATAGTCACACGTGACTAAGTAATGCCGGACTAAAGAGGCAATCGTATGAATATAAACAAGGGAGATATCAAAAAATACCAGCCACCGTTATCGGAAATATTTATTATAACACTTTATTGTTAAAAAGAAAGGCCCAGATTAGTTATAGAATTGCACCGGGAACGGTAATACACTTAAAATTCGGAGAGTAAAATAAATATTACAGTATCTTTAAGGTCTTTGGAGATCATGTTTTCATATCGTTGTAAAGTATATGATCTTTCTGAAATACAAATTTCAAAGCATTGCTTTGGAATAGTTCAATTGGTGTCATTATATGTCTATGTCTATATAAGCAAAGATACATAGCAGGATCCAGCAAATTTTCTACCAAACTTTATCTTTACTCCTTACCAAGATATTGACAGCCATTAAGGAGAAACTTCAACAATACTGTACAGTTGCTTATTCTAGAAGCGGTGTAAATCAGATGTGGATACTTAAAAATTCTAAACAGCTTTTAGAAAATTTGAAGGCACACAATTTTTCTCGAATTCACAGTATCAAAACTTATGACATCTGTACTCTTTACACTACTATTCCACATAAAAAAATAAAAGAAAGACTTTTCAGCATCATAGGCAACTGCTTTTTCACTAAAGGTGGTACCCGAAAATTTAAATATCTAGTGATTGGCTATCAGGATACTTGTTTCGTCAAACACCACTCTGATTCTACATATAAATATACTGAAGTTGATATAAAAAACATGCTGGAATTTCTAATAGATAATTTATTTGTAATATTCGGAGACTTGGTCTTTCAACAAACTGTCGGCATTCCTATGGAACCGATTGTGCACCTTTATTGGCCGACCTGTTCCTTTATTCATTCGAAGCAGACTTCATTCATAAACTGCTGAATCAAAAGAAGACCAAGTTAGCGGTGTCCTTTAATTTGACATTTAGATATATCGACGACGTTTTGTCAATTAATAATGACAATTTTCATACATATGTCAATGAGATATATCCCAGCGAACTAGAAATTAAAGATACAACAGAATCAAGCACACACGCTTCATACTTAGACATTTTACTTGATATAAACACAGACGGGAAATTAGCAACTAAGCTATACGACAAACGCAAGTTCGGCTTTCCCATCGTAAATTTTCCACATTTAAGTAGTAATATCCCTCAGTCACCTGCATATGGAGTTTATATTTCACAAATGATCCGATATACCAGGGAGTGTACAATATATGAAGATTTTATATACAGAGGTAAACTACTCACTGACAAATTATTGACACAGGAATATCGAAAACCGCGTTTAATGTCAACGTTCCGCGAATTTTACGGTCGGTATAATAGTCTTGTTTGCAACTACTCTGTTTCACTAAGTGAAATGTGGAGTTGCCTTTTCGTTGGCGGTTGTTGAGACGTCTGTACCAATTGTGACGAGGATACACTCCTCACGTGTTTCATTGGACTTGACTGTGGACTCACGGCGGGTGTGACCGGTCGACAGGGGACGCTTACTCCTCCATTGCATCTGATCCCACCTCTTGGTTTCCAGAGGTCCGTGTTTGACCATTTTTGCCGGAATTATATCTTTGACCTGGACATGCTATTGATTTATTCTTTTGTATCTGATATTTTTTATATTGAAAGTGAGCTATGTGTATATGTAGGATTTCCAGAATTCGTATTAAACCCAAGTTCTTCTAATAAACAATTATAGTAATGTGCCTTACAAACAAAAACTATATTATTTGAAGCTTTGTCTGCTGGTACCAGTACATATTGGTCATGTAATCTATCCAGTTCAGTTTGTACTTCTGGGTCACTAAATACAGAGGGAATACGTGTTTTCATAGTCCCTTTAAGTTTTCGAATACGAGATTTTATCAACCATCGTATGGCTTTTACCCATTCAGACAAAGTGTCTTTTTCTACGTCTTCCTGTGTCTCATCGTTGCACATAATCTTCCACAGAATTCATAACTAAACTGAAATTCTGACGCCAATTAAACGAACGGGCTTCCCGGTGTTTAGGGCCCCTTAAAATAAGAGTTTTGAGCCTTTCATTTTCAACAATAGAAACGTCGCCGGTAATGACATGCCCGATAGGATTGTATTTGAAAAGAGATGAAGCACATGAACATGTGACAGTGTTGTGTAGAAGATAGTTGATGTCAACTACTGCAAAATCATTAAATATGTCACATAGGTAGCATCAATGTGTGTATTTCTTTTTCTGCCTGATACGTAGGTAACCAATTTCAAATGAGTCAAAGTTACGATTATTTCTGACTATAGTATTTTGGGTATCGAATATTTCACGTCAAAGCAATATTTCCTCTCAGAGGTTGAATACCATACTCATAATATATGACCGACAGGGGATGCTTATTCCCCCATGGCACCTGATCCCACATCTTGGTTTCCAGAGGTCCATGTTTGTCCATTTTTACCAGATTTGTATCTGTGTCCTGGACATCCTAAAGATTTATACTTTGGTATCTGTGATGTTTTATATATGTATATTTTCAGAGTATTTTTTTAACTTTTGCATACAAAGTATTTGTGCTTTTTTGAAATGATAATGTTTAAGATTATTACTCGATCTGGAAAGGAAATGTGGATGTTTTATACAATAAGAGTTTTAATTCTATTTAAATCGATGTTTCTTTTTATGTTTACAGGTTTCAAAAACTAACAATTACTTATGTTTGTGTATGAATGTATTATGTGTAAATGGTATCCAAACTGATGATCATAGAAATATATAGTATATTTCATGTTTGTTGATTTCATAATTTGACGATCACCATTTATATAGCACAAGAGAAACCATTCATATTAACGCAAATTGTGTTTGTGGATTATATTTTTATGGGCAAATTGTGAAGATCTCGATGGCAAATTCCAGCTTGGAAAATGTCTTGGAAATGTCTTGGAAAACTTCTTATGGCTACATTAAAGTATATTACACATTTTTATCTATACACAGCTATCAGATTATATTTTACTACCTTTTAATATCTTTAATAACAAATGTTCACATCAAAGAACACACCGTTGTAGCAGGCAGACCCATGTTGAGACGTAATGCGTATCATCTCACAAATAGCTCTATCGGTGAAGAGTAAAAAATACATTTTATGCTGATGGATTTTAAGTGGCAACATGACGTAGCTGCCGTGGTCTGATTTAAACTTTGCGGACGTTGAGACTTATGCTTAAATAAATACGTATAATTCACATGCATATAAATTAACAGGAAATAAATTGTGCAGCTACTGAGAAATATATCCCACGAAAAACAATAACATTAAGCGTATCACTTACGGTATCAAGCTTTACAGCAGGGTAGCAGCTTTATATATTGCAGAGCAATACCGTGTTTTGTATTTAAAACATATTCGGCAATATTTGCTACTTCAAAGATGAAGAACAAGAAACTGTTTTACTGTTATTTCACGGGCGTTATGAAAGAAGTCATTTATCATACATGATAAACATCCGTAATATCAAAGATCACCTTGAAATTGAATTTTGAAAAAGATATATTAATTGGTTAGTGGGGTATCTTCAAAACAATATAGCCTTGTAAATACCCGTACGGGTATAACAATGCTATTAATGGTTACATGTCTTTTTTTCCACACATTTCCGTTTAAAAAGTATATAAAAACCATATTTGACATAGGATAACAAAAATCGCGTTTGATGTCAACGTTCTGCAAATTTTACGGTGGGAAAAATAGTCATGTTAGCGATTTCTCTGTTTCACAAATATAAAAATTTCAGATACCAAAGTATAAATATAAAAATCTCAGATACCAAAGTATAAATCAATAGAATGTCCAGGTCAAAGATACAAATCCGGTCAAAATGGACAAACACGGACCTCTGGAAACCAAGAGGTGGGATCAGGTGCCATGGAGGAGTAAGCATCCCCTGTCCACCGGTCACACCCGCCGTGAATCCACAGTCAAGTCCAATGAAACACGTAAGGAGTGTATCCTCGTCACAATTGGTACAGACGTCTCAACAACCGCCAACGAAAAGGCAACTCAACATTTCACTTAGTGAAACAGAGTAGTCGCAAACAAGACTATTATACCGACCATAAAATTTGCGGAACGTTGACATTAAACGCGGTTTTCGATATCCCTGTGTCAATAATTTGTCAGTGAGTAGTTTACCTCTGTATATGAAATCTTCATATGTTGTGCACGCCCTGGCATATCGGATCATTTGTGAAATATAAACTCCATATGCAGGTGACTGAGGGATATTACTACTTAAATGTGGAAAATTTACGATGGGAAAGTCAAATCGTCGCGTTTATCGTATAGCTTAGTTGCTAATTTTCCGTCTGTGTTTATATTAAGTAAAATGTCTAAGTATGAAGCGTGTGTACTTGATTCTGTTGTATCTTTAATTTCTAGTTCGCTGGGATATATATCGCATTGACATATATATGAAAATTGTCATTATTAATTGACAAAACGTCGTCGATATATCTAAATGTCAAATTAAAGGACACCGCTAACTTTTTCTTCTTTTGATTCAGCAGTTTCTGAATGAAGTCTGCTTCGTATGAATAAAGGAACAGGTCGGCCAATAAAGGAGTACAATTGGTTCCCATAGGAATGCCGATAGTTTGTTGAAAGACCACGTCTCCGAACATTACAAATATATTGTCTATTAGAAATTCCAGCATGTTTTTTATATCAACTTCAGTATACTTATGTGTAGAATCAGTGTGGTGTTTGACGAAATAAGTATCCTGATAGCCAATCACTAGATATTTAAATTTTTGGGTACCACCTTTAGTGAAAAAGCAGTTGTCTATGATGCTAAAAATCTCAGATACCAAAGTATAAATCAATAGGATGTCCAGGACATAGATACAAATCCGGTCAAAATGGACAAACACGGACCTCTGGAAACCAAGAGGTGGGATCAGGTGCCATGGAGGAGTAAGCATCCCCTGTCCACCGGTCACACCCGCCGTGCGTCCACAGTCAAGTCCAATGAAACACGTGAGGAGTGTATCCTCGTCACAATTGGTACAGACGTCTCAACAACCGCCAACGAAAAGGCAACTCAACATTTCACTTAGTGAAACAGAGTAGTCGCAAACAAGACTACCATATACCGACCATAAAATTTGCGGAACGTTGACATTAAACGCGTTTTTCGATATCCCTGTGTCAATAATTTGTCAGTGAGTAGTTTACCTCTGTATATGAAATCTTCATATGTTGTGCACGCCCTGGCATATCGGATCATTTGTGAAATATAAACTCCATATGCAGGTGACTGAGGGATATTACTACTTAAATGTGGAAAATTTACGATGGGAAAGCCGAAATCGTCGTGTTTATCGTATAGCTTGGTTGCTAATTTCCCGTCTGTGTTGATATTAAGTAAAATGTCTAAGTATGAAGCGTGTGTACTTGATTCTGTTGTATCTTTAATTTCTAGTTCGCTGGGATATATCGCATTGACAGATGTATGAAAATTGTCATTATTAATTGACAAAACGTCGTCGATATATCTAAATGTCAAATTAAAGGACACCGCTAACTTGTTCTTCTTTTGATTCAGCAGTTTCTGAATGAAGTCTGCTTCGTATGAATAAAGGAACAGGTCGGCCAATAAAGGAGCACAATTGGTTCCCATAGGAATGCCAACAGTTTGTTGAAAGACCACGTCTCCGAACATTACAAATATATTGTCTATTAGAAATTCCAGCATGTTTTTTTATATCAACTTCAGTATACTTATGTGTAGAATCAGAGTGGTGTTTGACGAAATAAGTATCCTGATAGCCAATCACTAGATATTTAAATTTTCGGGTACCACCTTTAGTGAAAAAGCAGTTGTCTATGATGCTAAAAAGCCTTTCTTTTAATATTTTATGTGGAATAGTAGTGTAAAGAGTTGAGAAATCATAAGTTTTGATACTGTGAATTCGAGAAAAATTATGTGCCTTCAAATTTTCTAAAAGATTTTTAGAATTTTTAAGTATCCACATCTGATTTACACCGCTTCTGGAATAAGCAACTGTACAGTATTTTTGAAGTTTCTCCTTAACAGCTGTCAATATCTTGGTAAGGAGTAAAGATAAAGGTTTGGTAGAACATTTGCTGGATCCTGCTATGTATCTTTGCTTATATGGGTTTTTATGAAGTTTAGGTATCCAGTATAAATGTGGTAGCTCGAAATCGGTCTCCGTTGTAGGTATATCAAATGAGTGTAATTACGGACACGTGATTTTGAAGGATCTCGTCCTTTGAAAAGTGAGCTACGTGTGTATGTAGGATTTCCAGAATTCGTATTAAACCCAAGTTCTTCTAATAAACAATTATAGTAATGTACCTTACAAATAAAAACTATATTATTTGAGGCTTTGTCTGCTGGGTACCAGTACATATTGGTCATGTAACCTATCCAGTTCAGTTACTACTTCTGGATCATTAAATACAGAGGGATAACGTGTTTTCATAGTCCCTTTAAGTTTTCGAATACGAGATTTTATCAACCATCGTATGGCTTTCAGCCATTCAGACAAAGTGTCTGGTTCTACGTCTTCATTTTTGGCCCATCGTCTGGCATAATCTTCGACAGAATCCATAACTAAACTGAAATTCTGACGCCAATTAAAGGAACGGGCTTCCCGGTATTTAGGGCCCCTTAAAATATGATTTTTGAGGCTTTAATTTTCAACAATAGAAACGTCGCCGGTAATGACATGCCCGATAGTATTGTATTGGAAAGGAGATGAAGCACATGAACATGTGACAGTGTTGTGTAGAAGAGATGGTTGATGTCTAGGCACTGCAAAACCTGATTGTAATTGAATAGCTTGGATGCGATGCTAGGGCGTATAGCTATATGAAATGCAAGGCGTGCTCTTCAGTTTAAAATATGGTGGAATACAGGACTGAACTTTTTTGTGATTTAGAACATTGCCAATGTTTAAAGCGTCTATGCCTTTATTTGTAAATTTAAGTTTAAGGAAAAGACGCTTCTGTTTAGAACAGTCATCGTTTGTAACGCGTGCAGGCTTAAACAGCCTGTGATAAGCGATGTCCATTATAATGGAGTTCAGTATGTATTCTGGGGTTGAAGAATCCGTGTAGGGTTCATTCTTGCTTCTTGAAAAAGTTTATTGAGATTTGTAAAAGGAACAGAATAGAGTTTGCTGCGGATGTGATGAAGACCCCATTTTTTTGTTAACGTAAGGTAAAAGAGATGAAAAAGTGACATCATGTATGTAGGGTCGGTTGTATGAACGATGTCTGTGACTTCGTTTACGTCTTACGTTTGAATTAAAAAGTTCCATCACATTAACACCATTACACAGTGGGCTTGATAGATTGCCTACACTTTGGATATTATCGTTACATCCATAGGGATATGCAGTGCCAAGTTGTTTAACATCCAAAATTCTTCACGTTGTCTACGGAAGGGGGTACTCAAGGTGGGATTGTTGGTCCAGTGGTATATTTTTTCAATTATACGCACTCTCATAGACAAGATGGAATGGTCAGGAGAGTTGAAATGTCGATAGAGTATCTGGTTACCCCCATTATTAATTTCGAATCGATGGCCAGATACTCTTTTATCTAAGGGCCCCTTAGTTTCGCCAACATAAATCAAACCACACAAGGTACACTCAATGCCGTAAACAACGTTTGATGATTTGCAGTCTAGATGATCCCAGCTTCTGGTGTTGTAATGCTTATTTGTCAGATTGCTAGTGAACACTTGATCAGTTATTAATATATGACATGTTTTAACAATTTTTGACAGAACATTTAGAAATTGTTGGTATATTATTTGAAAATGAACTATCAAAAATGTCGCCAAGTGGAATCTGACAATTTTTTATTGGAACATAAGCGTTATCATGTTTATACCATAACTGGTCATCTTTGGACTGCACAAATGTTAAATTTTTAATGTCCCGAAGGACAACCCGAGGAGCGCACCAAACAATCTCTGCGAGTCTGTGCTTCCCGATAGACTTCACAGAAGGACACCTTTTTATACTGGGCGCCGTGTCATCCAGTATGCTATTTTTTGGTACTTCTTTATCCATTAAATGTATATGTACCGAGTGACAAGTATCCTCGGGGACAATATGTCCACCAGCAGTGATACATACTCGGTGGTAAAAATATAAAAATCTCAGATACCAAAGTATAAATCAATAGGATGTCCAGGACATAGATACAAATCCGGTAAAAATGGACAAACACGGACCTCTGGAAAACCAAGAGGTGGGATCAGGTGCCATGGAGGAGTAAGCATCCCCTGTCCACCGGTCACACCCGCCGTGAGTCCACAGTCAAGTCCAATGAAACACGTGAGGAATGTATCCTCGTCACAATTGGTACAGACGTCTCAACAACCGCCAACCTGTTAAACTAGTTTTGAACATATTTTTATTTCGTCATATCCATTTATGTAATATGCAATGGAGCTATATTTTCCTCTGCCAAAATACAATACAGGATACCCCAATACAGGAAAGCTACTGTTTGGCTAATTAGAGCTTTGTATTCTACTAATCGATGTCGTCATATATGAATCCATTGATTTCCTTTCTGTATAGTTTTATAAGCATATTAGACATTATTGTAACATGAATATAAAGTTTTTTTAAAATATGGATAAGACCTGCTGTTTTGCTTTCAATTATTATGTTTTGTTTTGTTTTGGTTTTTGAGTATATGCAGCAAAAACAAAAATGATTTTGAAGTTAACACACATACATCTATTAGTGTTCCTTACTAGGGGATCACCCTTAATTGTTCCTGAAATAATGCGGGAGAAAATATATATTTGAGTAAATGATTAAGTTTCATTCGATAAAGATATAGATTTCCCAATCAAAGTTTTTCGTTAGTTTCACGTTCTTTCTCTAAAGTATATCGTTGAAATTTATAATTGGAAATACTGTGAAATTTGGAGTTTTATTCGCCGCACAGCGACTAATGCCTTCACTGACGGGTATACATTGATATTTAGGTTCCCGTATTTGTTGTCTGTGTAATGTCATTCAATGGCGCAAAGTATCTCATGTCTGTTCAATGTAATTTTCCTCACATCCAGAGCAAGTGATGGCGTATATTTGGTTCGAAATGATGCATGAAACGGAAGAATTCACTGTCAATTCTGTACCGTCTTTGAAATGAAATTTAGACCCCAATGTCAAGTAAGGGTAAGTACCGCCTCGTTTTGCACTTGCTTACAGTAGCTGTCTCCTTATTGATATCAGGGAATTAAAAAATATATTTCACAAAAGGCCACTCTCGTTTACTTTTGATGATTTCAGAATTTTCAAGCATTCATATCCAATTCAAGTATAACACACACACACACACACACACACACACACACACACACACACACACACACAGATATAACTTGAGCTTTTTCGTCTCAAAACTCTTATTGAACTAACAGCCAGAGAGCTTATATGCCTCTAAGTTAAAAAAACACCTTAGAATTCAAAACTCCGTGGGACAAGGGATTGTTGGTGTAGGAAATCTACTAATGTGCTTTATTTTTATGTATACCCGACTCACGGCGGGTGTGACCGGTCGACAGGGGATGCTTAATCCTCCATGGCACCTGATACTACCTCTTGGTTTCCACAGGTCCATGTTTGTCCATTTTTACCGGATTTGTATCTATGGCATGGACATTCTATTGATTTATACTTTGGTATCTGAATTTTTTACATTTTTACCACCGACTATGTGTCACTGCTGGTGGACATATTGTCCCCGAGGATACTTGTCACTCGGTAATATGTATTTAATGGATAAGTACCAAAACATTGCATACTGGATGGCACGGCGCCCAGTATAAAAAGGTGTCCTTCTGTGAAGTCTATCGGGAGCACAGACTCGCAGAGATTGTTTGGTGCTCCCCGGATTGTCCTTCGGAACATTAATAATTTAACATTTGTTCAGTCAAAAGATGACCAGTTATGGTATAAACATAATAATGCTTATGTTCCCATAAAAAATTGTTAGATTCCATTTGACGACATTTTTGATAATTCATTTTCAAATAATATACCAACAATTTCTAAATTTTCTGTCAAAAATTGTAAAACATGTCATATATTAATAACGGATTAAGTGTTCACCAGCAATCTGACAAATAAGCATTATAACACCAGAAGCTGGGATCATCTAGACTGCAAATCATCAAACGTTGTTTACGGAATTGAGTGTACCTTGTGTGGTTTGATTTATGTTGGCGAAACTAAGGGGCCCTTAAATAAAAGGGTATCTGGTCATCAATTCGAGATTAATAATGGGGGTAACCAGATACTCTATCGACATTTCAACTCTCCTGACCATTCCATTTTGTCTATGAGAGTGCATATAATTGAAAAAAATATACCACTGGACCAACAATCCCACCTTGAGTACCCCCTTCCGTAGACAACGAGAAGAATTTTGGATTAAACAGCTTGGCACTGCATATCCATATGGATGTAACGATAATATCCAAAGTGTAGGCAATCTATCAAGCCCACAGTGTAATGGTGTTAATGTGATGGAACTTTTTAATTCTAACGTAAGACGTAAACGAAGTCACGGACATCGTTCATACAACCGACCCTACATACATGATGTCACTTTTTCATCTTTTTTTACCTTACGTTAACAAAAAATTGCGTCTTCATCACATTCGCAGCAAACTTTATTCTTTTCCTTTTACAAATCTCAATAAACTTTTTCAAGAAGCAAGAATGAACCCCTACACGGATTCATCAACCCCAGAATACATACTGAACTCCATTATAATGAACATCGCTTATCACAGACTGTTTAAGCCTGCACGCGTCACAAACGATGACTGTTCTGAACAGAAACGCCTTTTCTTTAAACTTAAATTCACAAATAAAGGCATAGACGCTTTAAACATTAGCAATGTTCTAAATCACAAAAATGTTCAGTCCTGTATTCCACCATATTTTAAACTGAAGACCACGCCTTGCATTTCATGCAGCTATGCACCTAGCATCGCATCCAAGCTATTCAATTACAAACAGGTTTTGCAGTGCCTAGACATCAACCATCTTCTACACAACTCTGTCACATGTTCATGTGCTTCATCTCCTTTCAAATACAATACTATCGGGCATGTCATTACCGGCGACGTTTCTATTGTTGAAAATGAAAGCCTCAAAAATCTTATTTTAAGGGGCCCTAAATACCTGGAAGCCCGTTCGTTTGATTGGCGTCAGAATTTCAGTTTAGTTATGGATTCTGTCGAAGATTATGCCAGACGATGGGCCAAACATGAAGACGTAGATCCAGACACTTTGTCTGAATGTCTGAAAGCCGTACGATGGTTGATAAAATATCGTATTCGAAAACTTAAAGGGACTATGAAAACACGTTAACTCTCTGTATTTAGTGATCCAGAAGTAGTAACTGAACTGGATAGGTTACATGACCAATATGTACTGGTACCAGCAGACAAAGCCTCAAATAATATAGTTTTTATTTGTAAGGCACATTACTATAATTGTTTATTAGAAGAACTTAGGTTTAATACGAATTCTGGAAATCCTACATACACACGTAGCTCATTTTCAAAGGACGAGATCCTTCAAAATCCACGTGTCCGTATTACGCTCATTTGATATACCTACAACGGATACAGATTTCGAGCGACCACATTTATACTGGATACCTAAACTTCATAAAACCCCATATAAGCAAAGATACATAGCAGGATCCAGCAAATGTTCTACCAAACCTTTATTTTTACTCCTTACCAAGATATTGACAGCCATTAAGGAGAAACTTCAACAATACTGTACAGTTGCTTATTCTAGAAGCGGTGTAAATCAGATGTGGATACTTAAAATTCTAAACAGCTTTCAGAAAATTTGAAGGCACACAATTTTTCTCGAAATTCACAGTATCAAAACTTACGACTTCTCTACTCTTTACACCACTATTCCACATAAAAAAATAAAAGAAAGACTTTTCAGCATCATAGACAACTGCTTTTTCACTAAAGGTGGTACCCGAAAAATTTAAATATCTAGTGATTGGCTATCAGGATACTTATTTCGTCAAACACCACTCTGATTCTACATATAAATATACTGAAGTTGATATAAAATACATGCTGGAATTTCTAATAGACAATATATTTGTAATGTTCTGAGACGTGGTCTTTCAACAAACTGTCGGCATTCCTATGGGAAGCAATTGTGCCCCTTTATTGGCCGACCTGTTCCTTTATTCATACGAAGCAGACTTCATTCAGAAACTGCTGAATCAAAAGAATAAAAAGTTAGCAGTGTCCTTTAATTTAACATTTAGGTATATCGACGACGTTTTGTCAATTAATAATGACAATTTTCATACATATGTCAATGTGATATATCCCAGCGAACTAGAATTAAAGATACAACAGAATCAAGCACACACGCTTCATACTCAGATATTTTACTTGATATAAACACAGACGGGAAATAAGCAACTAAGCTATACGATAAACGCAACGATTTCGGCTTTCCCATCGTAAATTTTCCACATTTAAGTAGTAATATCCCTCAGTCACCCGCATATGGAGTTTATATTTCACAAATGATCAAATATGCCAGGGCGTGCACAACATATTAAGATTTCATATACAGAGGTAAACTACTCACTGACAAATTATTGACACAGGGATATCGAAAACTGCGTTTAATGTCAACGTTCCGCAAATTTTACGGTCGGTATAATAGTCTTGTTTGCGACTACTCTGTCTCACTAAGCGAAATGTTGAGTTGCCTTTTCGTTGGCGGTTGTTGAGACGTATGTACCAATTGTGACGAGGATACACTCCTCACTTGTTTCATTGGACTTGACTGTGGACTCACGGCGGGTGTGACCGGTCGACAGGGGATGCTTACTCCTCCATGGCACCTGATCCCACCTCTTGGTTTCCAGAGGTCCGTGTTTGTCCATTTTTACCAGATTTGTATCTATGTCCTGACAATTCTATTGATTTATACTTTGGTATCTGAAATTTTTATATATTACAACTTTGCTATTTTGTTTATACTATCTATAACCACTAGGTCGTTGCCACGGCGTTTGAGTCCACGGGGTTATACATAACTTAGTACCTGGTATTTCAGTACCAGCTGATAATCTTATACTGATGTAATTTTTCGTACTGATAAAACCATTTAAAATTTAAATCTTGAAAAGCTAAGATAGTAGCCCTTTCCATGGTTACTCATAGACGGATTTGGTTATGCATTTAGATTTATTATTTAGCCTTGTATGATTCCACGTTTTCCTTTACAAAATCAATTTTAAACTGTTATTCAATTGATGAAGTCTAAAACGATAATGGAAACTCCAAGTCCATTAAAATACGACAAATTACACATAGAAATGACACGATGGTCAATTACGAATCCCAAACCAGGTGCCCGGAAGGAGTTAGCGTGCCCTGCTATGTATTTCACAAAAATTAATTAAACCTTGTTTTTCAGTTTAATATATATTTTGTCAAGTTAATGTGGTTTACTAAGAAAACTAGGTATAACTGGAGAAAACTAAGTTCAAGTGATAAATCTAGGTTGAAGTCATTAATACGATTTTGGTGTGCCAAAGATATGGTATCTTATTTTATATTATCAAATTTGTGTTATGCAACCTTCAGACGTATCAGTGTCTGACTTGTTTCGGTCATGATGTTCTGATATTATCTCCAACAGCTTGTGCTATGGGCAATTAAATTAATTAATTGTGTCGCATCAATATTTAACGGTACAACGGTATTTATCTACGAAAATAGATACCTCGTGAGCCTTAATGAAAAAATTCTGAGCTGTTTTTACAAAAAATTAAAGCGTTTCATTACAGTTGCAATGTATTGATGGTATTGTTACACAATGAAACGCATGCTACAATGAGTGCACAATGACGTGCATATGTAAATGAGACGCACAAAAAAAGTTGTGTACTGAAGATAAATTGATACTTTTTAGTAATGATACTGCTACCGATTGACGACACATGTTACATTCATGATAATGAATTTATTTGACGAAAAAGTATAGAAAAGCCATATTGAATATATTTCCATTACATTTTAACTTTTAAAAGAGCAACAGTAATGTAACACACTTCAATGTTGCATCTTGGAAATCTATAAAACATCACACACCCTTCATACTTGGAAATTTTACTTAATATACGCACAGACGAAAAATTGGCGACTAAGGTATGCGACAAACGCGACGATTACGGCTTTCCCATCGTAAATTTTCCATATTTAAGAAGTAATATCCCAAAGTTACCAGCATATGGAGTTTATATTTTACAAATGATCCGATATGCCAAGGCGTGTACGACATATGAAGATTTCATATACAGAGGTAAACTACTCACTAACAAATTACTGACACAGGGATATCGAAAACCGTGTTTAATGTCAACGTTCCGCAAATTTTATGGTCGGTATAATAGTCTTATTTGTGATTTCTCTGTTTCACTAAGTGAAATGTTGAGTTGCCTTTTCTTTGGCGGTTGTTGAGACGTCTGTACCAATTGTGACGAAGATTCACTCCTCACGTATTTCATTGGACTCACGGCGGGTATGACCGGTCGACAGGGGATGCTTACTCCTCCATGGCACCTGATCCCACCTCTTGGTTTCCAGAGGTCCGTGTTTGTCCATTTTTACCGGATTTGTATCTATGGCATGGGCATTCTATTGATTTATACTTTGGTATCTGAGATTTTTTATATATAAAAATTTTAGATACCAAATTATGACTCTTCAGGAAAATACATTTTAAATTGGAGACCATGCCTTGCATTTTATATAGCTATACACCTGGCATCGCATCCAAGCTATTCAATTAAAAACGGGTTTTGCTGTGCCTAGATATCAACCATCTTCTTCACAACACTGTCACATGCCCATGTGCATCATCTCCCTTCAAATATAATCCTGGAGTAAGTCATCATCGGCGACGTTTCTCTTGTTGAAAATGAAAATGTTAGAAATCTTATTTCAAGAGGTCCTAAATACCGCGAAGCCCGTTCCTTTAATTTGTCGATCGGTCGAACATGAAGACACGTTGTCTGAATAGCTAAAAGCTATACGATGGTTGATAAAATCTCGTATTCGAAAACTTATGAATTATGAAAACACGTTATCCATCTGTATTTAGCGATCCAGAAGTAGAAACCTAGCTGGATAGATTACGTGACCAATATTACTGGTCTCAGCAGACAAGGCCTCAAATAATATATATATATATTTTGTAAAACACATTACTATAATTGTTTATTAGATGAACTAGGGTATAGTACGAATTCTGATAATCCTATATACACACGTAGCTCACTTTCAAAGAACGAGTTCCTTCAAAATCACGTGTCCGTATAAAGCTGTTTTGATGCACCTACAAACAATACTGATTTTGAGCTACCATATTTATATTGGATACATGAAATTCATAAACCCCATATATATAGGCACTTGGCAGGATCCAGCAAATGTTCTATCAAACCTTTACCTTTATTCGTTACCAAGATACTGACAGGCGTTAAGGAGAAACTTCAACAATACTGTATAGTTGCTTATTCCAGAAGGGGTGTAAATCAGATGTGGATACTAAAAAATTCTAAACAATTTTTTGAAAACTTGAAGGCATATAATTTTTCTCAAATTCACAGTATCAAAACATACGACTTCTCAACTCTTTACACAACAATTCCACATAAAGAATTAAAAGAGAGGCTGTTTAGCATCTTAGACAACTGTTTTTTTTTCACTAAAGGTGGTACCAGAAAATTTAAATATCTAGTGATTGGTTATCGTGATACTCATTTTTTCCAAAACCACTCTGATTATACACATAAATACACTGAAGTTGATATAAAATTATGCTGGAATTTCTAATAGACAATACTTTTGTAATGTTCGTAGATGCGCCCTTTCAACAAAATGTCGGTATTCCTATGGGAACCAATGGTGCCCCTTTATTGGTTGAAGGGTTCCTTTATTCATACGAAGCAGAATTCATTCAGAAACTGCTGAATCAAAAGAAGACAAAGTTAGCGGTGTCCTCTAGTTTAACATTTAGATAAATCGACGACGTTTTGTCTATTAATAACGACAATTTTCATACATATGTCAATACGATATATCCCAGGAAAATAGAAATTAAAGATACAAGAAATTCAAACACATACGCTTCATATTTAGACATTTTACATACAGACGGGAAACTGGCAACTTAGCTATACGACAAACGCGACGGTTACGGCTTTCCAATCTAAAGTTTCCACATTTAAGTAATAATATCCCAGTCACCCGCATACGGAGCTTTTGTTTCATAATTGATCTAATATGCCAGGGCGTGTTTAACAAATGAACATTTCATATACAGATGTATACTACTCATTGACAAAATATCGAAAACCGCGTTTGATGTCAACGTTCCGCAAATTTTACGGTCGGTATAATAGTCTACTACTCTGTTTCACTATGTGGAATGTTAAGTTGCCTTTTCTTTGACGTCTGTATCAATTGTGACGGGGATTCATTCCTTACGTATTTTATTTGGATTTGACTGTTGACTCACGGCGGGCCTGATCTGTCGACAGGGCATGCTTACTCCTCCATGGCACCTGATCCCACCTCTAGGTTTCAAAAGGTTCGTGTTTGTCCATTTTTACCAGAGTTGTATCTATATCCTGGACATCCTAAATATCTTTACTTTGGTATCTTGGATTTTTTATATTCAATTAGATCAGTATAAACTGCGGGTCATGTATTAGCAGACACTGGGTTATTATTATCTA
Organism: Atrina japonica; assembly: GCA_030159075.1. Lineage (NCBI taxonomy): Eukaryota > Metazoa > Mollusca > Bivalvia > Pterioida > Pinnidae > Atrina > Atrina japonica. Next base: position 131,749 of record BROG01000638.1, read on the forward strand.
CATGTATGTCTTAGACTCCCGGAAGTCAATATAGACATTGTATAAATTTACTTTCCTCGGGAAAACACAGATGTACAACTCAAATTTATGTTTGCTTTGTAATACATAAGCGTTGTTTTGGACTGCCATGGCAATGTCTTCATCGATTATTGTTTGTGGTAGAACAAATTCATATGATTTAGGAATACAGTACAGATCGGGTACACATTGACTCGACGTACCTGATGACTATTTTACCGCCTTCCGAATAGTCTATAAAAGGCAGGCGACACGTTTGCACTTCATATCCCTGACACACCAGTAAAAACAACAAAAGAACAACCAGACAGAAACATCAGGATGAACAGCAAAACAAAAATCAAACAACACCAGACAGAACAATAACCGAACAACATTAGAAAGAGCAATAAAACAACAATGGAAAAACACATAGTAAGGGCAACAAAACAACAACGAAATAACAATTTTAGAAATAGCAAAAAAACAACAGGAGAGCATCAACATTAGAAAGAGGAAAAAAATCAACAGCAATACATGAACATCAGAGAGAGGGCAACAAAACAACAACCGTACAACATCAGAAGGTGCAACAAAACAACAACCGAACAACATCAGAGAGAGCAATAGAACAACATCAGAGAGAGCAACAAAACAACAACCGTACAACATCAGAGAGAGCAACAAAACAACAACCGTACAACACCAGGAGCAGTAAAACAACACCCGAACAACAGCATCGGAAAGAACAACACCAGAAGAGTAAAAAAACAATAATCGAACAACAATGCAAAAACTTAGTGAAAATGACAATTATCAATGGATAATGGAAATTCCAAGTACATTAGAAATGATAAGTTGGATATAAAATGGTCTGAACATGAAGAGTAATTGCCAACCCAAACGAGATGAGCCCAGGTGTCCAGACGAATCTTTCGCGAGTTGTTTCATTCCGTCTCTGTTCGTCATAACAGTATGCATCACTTCCGGTTAAGCATTTTATCGTATAAGATTTGAGAGTGATTAGATCTACATTAATAATATCAACTTTGATTCCTATTTCTCAAGAAATATTACAGAATTATGTCCGTCGATTCGTACTGCGTGATCCCTCGTAAAATTTGGAAAGTTGATATTAAAAACGAAAAACGAACACGATCGTGCCACTCTAGATTTATTTACTGTTACTCGTACGTAAGGGCGAGTCCGTTGTTGCATTTTTGAAATTGAGATTGGATGGGATATTTCATTCATAGAGACAAACTTTTTACTAATTAGTTATCGTGACATGGATACCAGCAATTGGTAATTGCGTTTGATGTCAAAGTTCTGAAAATTTTACGATTGACATAATTATTTTGTTATATGTTTTAATAATACAAATGTTGAGTGTTCGTTTGCGGTCGCTTTGCCGTTTGTACCGATTGTGACGAAGATTTATTCCTCACTTATTTCATTCGTATTTGACTGTGTATTGGCAGTGGGTGTGACCGATTAACAAGGGATGCTTACCTATCCATGGTCTGATCCGACCTCTGGATTTCTAGATGCCCGTCTTTGTCCAGCGTTTACTAGATTAGTATATTGTGTCCTGGACACCCTAAAGATTAGTACTTTGCATTTGGTATCTGTGATTCTGTATGTTATTATGCACATACTTTTCAATTGGAGCTCAACTGATGAAGTCTTATTGACAGAAACGATATCGTCTTGAGCATTATAACTTTGGTATTATGTTTATAATATTTATAACCACTAGGTCGTTGCTACTGCTGGTGGACCGTTTGAGTCCCCGAGGGTATACATAAACCTAGTACCTGGTATTTCGGTACCAGCTGTTCATCTTATAATAAAGTAATATTTGGCACTATTAACACCATTTAAATTCGATTTTTTTTAAAGCTAAGATAGTCATTTGTTTTACAGTGGTTACTCTTAGACGGATTTCGGCTATACTTTTACAGATATTATTTGGCCTTAAATGATACCACTTTATCTTTAGAAAATGCACATACTTTTCAAATTGGAGCTCAACTGATGAAGTCTAATTGACAGAAACGATATCGTCTTGAGCATTATAACATTGGTATTATGTTTATAATATTTATTTCAAATACGGTGCAAACCACGGTCTTTGTAGCATGAGGCAACATGTAGTTGCAAAGTTCGAATGCCGTTTACGCTAATCATTCGACATGACGTATTTTGTGATGGAACAATGATTCCAATAACAAGTACACTGCAGACGATATCATCTAGATGCTACAGTTTCTAGTTGATAAAATATTAGTGTATTTTATTCGGAAAGGTTTTCCAGCAGTCTGGTGGGTACCAAATGTGTCCATCTCCTGGCTGATCTATTTTGTATTCATATAAAACGGAATCTATACAGTCTAGAGAAGTTTCCGTGGAACATTTGCGATGGACGTGGCATGCTGACAGGAGATACTGACTCCTTTCGGATACATGGCCACATTATGTTAGGGATTCGCAATTGTTCTTCATGTTAAGATAATTTGTATATCTATTTTGCCGTATTCTAATGGTCTTGGACTTTCGATTATCCATTGGAACTTCTTCATTTTTACCTTGCACGAATGCCATTACCGCATCACGCGCGTGGTACAGAAAGTCCCAAACTCCTATTTTATATTATTATAAAATAAAAACAATAACTGTATTACATTGTAAGTAATTGTAACAAATATGCAGAGTCTTTAGTTTTTATATTTAATTCGACATAATTTAAAGAAATATATTTGATTGCGTTAAGAACACTTAGTGAACATATTAACCTCGGTTACATAGGAAACGGATACCAACATGTAGCAACCGACAGATGTAATGATGTACACATTTTTTTTTTAATTTTTATCCTTAAATTTATACTCGCCATGATAACCCGGTTGTGACCAGTGGTCCAAATAAATGAAAATATATATAGTGTGAAATAGGTGTATGTTTTTTCCTTATAATAAAACATTGGTTCTTAACATTTTATACAAAGGTTATGTACTTTAATCTCTCTCTCTCTCTCTCTCTCTCTCTCTCTCTCTCTCTCTCTCTCTCTCTCTCTCTCTCTCTCTCTCTCTCTCTCTCTCTCTCTCTCTCTCTCTCATTATTTCTTGAATTACTACATCAACAATATATATTATCAAAATGGTGTTCCTTTTTGTCCATTGCCAATAGATGATAAAATATAACTATATATATATATATATATATATATATATATATATATATATATATATATATATATATATATATATATATATATCGTAGTTGTGGTGAGATATATATATGTTATAATCTTGAAAACGAAACAGAACTCACATTGCTTAATCGGTACATATAAACAGTAAACCAAGCGTATTTTACCTAAGGTAAAGATGTATAATGTTCCCAGGGAAGACCAATTACAGCTGATTTATAGTCATATACACTGACTTTCCATAAAATGATATAATTGTCTTCAGGTGTTCTCTCTCTCTCTCTCTCTCTCTCTCTCTCTCTCTCTCTCTCTCTCTCTCTCTCTCTCTCTCTCTCTCTCTCTCTCTCTCTCTCTCCTATATGTTGCCTTTAAAACATTTCTTTCCAAATTATCACAATTAGAATGCATGTTTATTAGCATGATCAAAATCATAAAATGTTATGCTCCATCAACATGTTTATTGAATAAGAATTAAGATATACATTTACATTCTGAACACAACATTGTATAAGTATAAGTATCTAATGAGGTACGGTGTATCTTTCTCCCTGTACATTTACACATTTTTTAACATTTTTTACGACGCTCATCTTTAATTTGTCTCTGACCAGCCTCTTTGACGTATGGACTCTTGCGTCTCTATACATTCGTCACATATCTTTTGTAATCGAAACAAATTCTAAGCTGATTAAACGTACGGCTTACACCAGATTCTTTCCAATATGTAATAAATCAATAACATTCTCTTATATTTGCATTAGCAAGCAACAGTGTAACACGTAACATTATACTTTAGCCATGACTCAGACTGGCGTTGTGATTAAATGAAACAAGTTGACATTTTGTAAAAGGAAAATATGAGTCTAAGGTTAAAGCTTCCTCTAGGCAGCTATTGCATCACTGTATTTCTGGAAGAGAATTTCATTTCTTTTTGTATACTACGCAAAAAATCCCCTTCAATAATATAGAAGAGAAGTAAAGTTGAAATAATCTTGTAATATTTCATATCAAATGTCTGTCGATAAATGACGCTGTGTTGTTTTTCGGGAAAACGAGGTGTTAAATAATTAAATTTTAGTACATCCGGTTTTCCCCCAATATTTATAAGATGTTTTGTTTATGACATTACAAAAATCGAGCTATTAAATAATTTAATTTTAGAACATCCCACCCCCCACCCCCCAACACTTAAACGATGTTTTGTTTATGACATTACAAAAGTAAAGTCTTATATAAAAAATTGATTTGATACATGTAGTTAACATTTCTAAAAATACAAACGTTGACATGGCAGTCCGCTTGATGTTTGTATATAAATGAATGGATGGTCAGATATTGTTATCCCTGCCTGTTATCGAATGGACACGTACAACATAGAAAAAATTTTGACTTCAAGAACTTTCTTCTTTACAGACATTGACATTGGACTATTTCATTTTTAGACTTAATTAGATATAGGCACGATTAACAGAGGAAATTGCAAATAACAACAAAAAAAATCGCGTGCACCAAGTTAGTGAGAATAACATAGAGGAGTATTGAACAGGCAAACTTGATGTACTCGAGGAGATTACTTAGTCATTCTTTGATCTTTTAGCTAGAACAATAACCCATAAATTAAGACAGGTTTTTACATCATTGCTGGTCATTTGCCTCAATATAGGTAATGTTCCCTGACTAATGAATCTAAAATACATCGTGCTAAATGTTTTGCTAAACCAGTACTTTTCCGAAAGTCAGTCTGAATTTTTGTTATCTCGTAATTGATATTGAAAACCGATGAGAGACCGACCATTACATTTACTGGTGTTTACAGAATATTATCGTGTAAATGGTCAAACTGTTATTTTTGTATGACTGTGTGAAGTGGTGGTGTTATAAATGACTTTAACATTGCTACATTTATTGGAAATGATATAAATAATCGAACACATGCTGCATACACCTTTTTCAAACACGTGTTTGTCTTTAGGTGCAGATGTTAGAAAAGGGAAATGGAGTGTGTTCCTGGAATTCATAGGAATTCATAGTATAAACATTTAATTATGTAAAAGGCAAATAAGACAAATGGTGTTGTAATGACGATGATAATACTATGCAGAATGATAAAATAGCAAAATACTGTCTTGCTACAAATGTCTTCAGGGAATCTGTATATTTACATAAGGAAAACAACGTGTAAAACAGTACCGCTGTATCTGTACTTCTTAACTTGCAGTGAAGTTAAAACCATATAATGGATGTATATGACTGATTGTCAGATGCTAACTGCTTCGTGACACCTGGACCCACCACTGGATTACCCGAAGTCAGTGTTGGCGACGGCCAACAGTATTGTATGATATCTTTGAGACTACTTGCCATTAATACTTTGATATTTTTGCTTTATATATCCAGATTAAAAAAAGGTAACTGAATTCGTTGAAAGTGTTCCTTTAGATTGGTCAACTGAATATTGCACCGAAATATATATAACGATTGCCAGTAAGGCCGCCATGAATATCTATCTGTCGCTTACACGACATCCACATTGACAATAAATACTCTCTGAAAAACCCAGGGGATACTTACTCTTCCGTGGCACCTGATCTCACCTCTGGAATACCAGACGTCCATCTTTGTGTGATGTTCTCTAGATTTGTATATCTGTCTCATGGACATCCCCAAGATTAATACTTTATTTGATGTTATATATAATAGCTTTCATATTGAAAAATAAGATAATGAGAATCGAATATACAGCCTTAAACGTGATCGATCCCATCTTGATGGAAGAGTTCAAGATAGAAGAATAAATATTGGTTGATATATCTTTGTTTGACGTCATATTATGAATGAGGATATATTTTGTTTGACGTCATATAAGTGAGTTGGATAATAGCTGATATAAACACCGTCTAAATCAATACTGAATCACTGAAATACGGCTGTGGGGAATGTAAATACATGTATATATTAAAGAACTTCATTTTAACATGTGTACGAAATATGTATCCGTTTCAATATTGCTTGAGATGACATGTGGGAAAAAAGATCCACGACAAAAAGAAGTAGTTGTCACATAAATAGATTAAATATGCTGCGGAAAAGGGATAAATTGATTTATCATCTTATTGCTGTGTTCAACTGGAGAATTATAAAATACGTTTCCAAATTCAAAGTGAAAGTAGCCTTGAGATACAAATAAAATATATAACCCTAATCAAACTAAAGCTTTACGGGTCTACATAATTAAATTCTTGATTGGATTTTAGATGTTGAGAGGTGATACGGTTTGATTACTTTCTTTGGCGTTCAAACAAAACCCTTTTATCGATTATGATGTTAAACTGAGTCCTGATTACCATATAAAAGAGAGAAATCCTGATTACATTATAATTTAGGGCAAAAATCGTAATTTCAACATTTAAGTGAGAGATATGTTACAATAATGCTCCTTTTTCGCAGAATTAGAGTAATTTTTCACCCTGATTATAAAATGCAAAATGTTTTAGCGGAAAAAGACCATTTGTCATGAAAATAATGAGAGGAAATAGTAACTTTACTTTGAATGTGTCCCTGTCTTGGTAATAAAGAGCCAAACTGAATTATGAAATAGAAACTGAAAAAGTAACTTGTTTGTAGTGCACAGAAACAAGTCGAGCAAACACTTAACACTTACCTTTTGGGTGATTCCGTTTGTTTTTCTGTCATAACAATGGAACGAAAAAATAAGAAAACTGATGAAATTTTGAGATACTAGTCTTAAATTGCGGGATGATATCTGGAATATCAAAATTTAAAGTTATTAACTAGAAACAATATCTTGTAAGTTCAAGTTATTTTCTCAAACATTTCGAGATATTCGCTTCCATACAAAAGAAAGCGTCCGGGTTTGGGATATACAAGAGTCCATCAAACGTCATCCAACAGAAAAAAACATGTTTTGTGTGTCTTTTAAAACTCGCTTATTTATATTATCTGAAAATCTCGTAATTGATTTTTTATCTCGTAATGAAGACCATTATGAATGAAGATTATTATCTCGTTACAACAGCTTAAAGTTGTAATTACAACTTTAAATCTCATAATAACGACTTTTATATCATAATTACGACTTTTTATCTCGTTATAACGACTTTTTACTTCGTAATGATGACTTTTTTATCTCGTTATAACGAGTTTTTAAAGTTAATATCTATGCACTCAACTTTAGTTTTATATGATAGAGACGAAGAAAGTCAATGTTGGATGTATTTTTAATAGATCTATGTATTGAAATAAACGCAAGCTTCAAATTTCTTCGAGACCGTGTTTTTGTTTTTGGCGGAAGTACTGCTGTTACAGATAATGGTTACTCCCCCGCATGAACGGCGGCGGAAATTTACATGGAAAATTGCCGTAGACATCGTGTAAATGGCACACAGCATGTATTCTGACAGATGTTGGTGTCCAATTTGGGTTAAACGGGAGTGGACATGTGTACAAAATGCTATAAATAAAAAAATATTGAGAGATACTGGAGACTTTAAAAATCATTATTATAAATAAAGCGGCATGTATATCTGGAACAAACTAGTATTTAGTTATATAATCAATTAAAAACTTCATTTACCTATTCAAAACAAAATGTTGTTGAGTAAAAATTAAATGATAACGTGATGCATTAAATATATCTTAAACCGTAAATACTATGTGTCAGATATGAGAAATGATATCTATTAGCACTGCATGCTTTCTTCTGAAAATTAGATTTGCATTAGCTCAGGGATTGAAGATAATAACATGTCACAAATTTGGGTTAAAGCCACATAAATGTATCATTAACATTGTCATAAATGTTTAGGCAATTTAAATAAAAGAAAATGTAGGATAAAAAGATTTTGTAAAACCACATTTATTTTAACATTGCTAATACTACATGTAAAATATATCCGAGGACATCCTTTCTTCATAATTGAACTGCTGGGAACTGATAGACTACCACTTTGAAATAGTTTGAACTATAATCAACCGTTAAATGTCAATCCAACGAAAAACATTTGAATTATTAACATGTGATAAAAGGAAATTATATACAATATGGGAGAGAGAGAGAGAGAGAGAGAGAGAGAGAGAGAGAGAGAGAGAGAGAGAGAGAGAGAGAGAGAGAGAGAGAGAGAGAGAGAGAGAGAGAGAGAGAGAGAGATGTAAAAGTACATAACCTTTGTATAAAATGTGAAGAACCAATGTTTTTATTATAAGGAAAAAACACAACTATTTCACACTACATTGAAAATATATATATTTTCATTTATTTGTACCAATGGACAATGAAATCCATATCATACCTATAAAATCCAAATTTCATTAAATTAGGACAATGTTGAAATTTTGACCAATCAAAGCCCGTTTTGCTATGAACAGCAACGAAATATTGAAATCGCAATCAAAATAAGAAAATGTTGAAATTTCAACTAAACAGAAACCTCTTTTTGCCATGTACGCCATCTTTGTATGACATCGCAAAATACATTGTGCGCATTTGCACACCGATATCTATAATCCGATGAAGTTATATTACCGTCCATAATGTAGTTTTAGAGAAGACGTGTGAACAACTTTTTATCAACTAGAACCCACGGTTTGCCAAAGACGCAATTTTTAATGACGTCATATATACTTAGTACACATCTGTACGCCCACAACTATCACTTTATGAAGTTTCATTAGTATTTGTTGAGTAATGTCTGAGAAAATGTGTGTACAAGTTCATCATGGAAGGATACAAGAAGAACCGCTCCAGTTTTCTGATATGTCGCATAGAGGATGTAACGCATTGTGGTCATGTTCGGATGACCTCTTGTAGGTGTGTAATGTTCGACCAATCACAATGCCACTTACAAAATTACATGGCAAAGAGATGTAATTTATCTTATAAGAAGGAAACCCTTTGTAAGCAAAGTTCGTCGGTACATCGTCGGTGATTCGAACTTCTAGGGTTATGAGAATAATTCTTTATTTCCGGATTTTGTGTACTCAGTGTATAATGAAAAAATGTTTACATCTCTTTGCCATTAGATCTTTTACAAGATATGTAAGTCACATTTCATTGGTAGAAAATGACACACCTACAAGGTAATTCGAACGTGACCCCATGACAGATTGCGTTAGATCGTATAAAAAACGAGATTGAGTAAAGAACTATTTTAATAGTCGGTTTCCGAGTTTTCGTTTCTTTTCGTAAAATCCAAAAAGTCATTGTTCACGTCACGTTACTACGGACACAGTTAACAGCGAGACGTCACCCACGCTAACACTCTATACTAAATCAACATTTTGAAAGTAATTGGCCTGACTTATAGTGTATACTTTTGGAATCTTATAAACTTAAATTTGCACATTTGTGTTGAAATCTATGGCCTTTCTTTCTACAGAGGTTTGGAATATGTCATTTTTTTCGTTACAACAGCATGTATTTGAAAGTGAAAATCATAATTTGCATTAACATTTCCTATTTTGTTCTTAGTACAACCGTCACAAACACTTAATTTAAGAGGTAATACCGTCGACAATTGGCGTAAGTTTAAGCAACAATTCTAAATTTATGCAGTAGTCAGTGCAACGTCAGAAAAGACGATAAAGAGCATGCTATGACATTACTCCACGTGTAATAAATGTCGTAAACTACGCCATTTTGAATAAATGTGTCATACCCGTGTGCAAAACGCAAGTCCTCATAGGAACATACTCAGAACAGTACATCAGTTTCATTTACATGGGGTAGACTCAGACTATACTTGGGAAAATGAGTTTTTCATTGGAACTATTGGTATAAATAATGACTGAAAAGCTGGTTATCATAATTACTGGAAAGTCCTGGTTATCATAATGACTGGAAAGTCTTGGTTATCATAATGACTGCAAAGTTCTCGTTATCATAATGACTGGAAAGTCCTTGTTATCATAATGACTGGAAAGTCCTTGTTATCATAATGACTGGAAAGTCCTTGTTATCATAATGACTGGAAAGCTGGTTATCATAATTAATGGAAAGTCCTGGTTATCATAATGACTGGAAAGTCTTGGTTATCACAATGACTGGAAAGCTGGTTATCATAATGACTGGAATATTCTGGTTATCATAATGACTGGAAAGTCCTTGTTATCATAATGACTGGAAAGTCCTTGTTATCATAATGACTGGAAAGTCCTTGTTATCATAATGACTAGAAAAATGTCCTGGTTATCATAATGACTGGTAAGTCCTGCTGTCTATTAACAATATGAAGTTTTATTTCAATATTGACAAAGGTGTTATGTGTTAACATTTGTGCGGTGATATTGGCTTAAAACACTCTCACCACTCAAGCGAAATATCAAAAATTTCAGATACCAAAGTATAAGTCAATAGAATGTCCAGGACATAGATACAAATCCGATAAAAATGAACAAACACGGACCTCTGGAAACCAAGAAGTGGGATCAGGTGCCATGGAGGAGTAAGCATCCCTGTCGACCGGTCACACCCGCCGTTTGTCCAGAGTCAAGTCCAATGAAACACTTAAAGAGTGTATCCTCATCACAAGTGGTACAGACGTCTCAACAACCGCCAACGAAAAGGCAACTCAACATTTCACTTAGTGAAACAGAGTAGTCGCAAACAAGACTATTATACCGACCGTAAAATTTGCGGAACGTTGACATTAAACACGGTTTTCGATATCCCTGTGTCAATAATTTGTCAGTGAGTAGTTCAACTCTGTATATGAAATCTTCATATGTTGTACACGCCCTGGCATATCGGATTATTTGTGAAATATAAACTCCATATGCGAAGTTAGTGTCATATTCAGGTCATGAAATTAAAACTTGTGTTCTAGTGAACACATGTGTAAGAACAAATATCTTTTTGACGTAAACATTTTTGATGCAGATGTTGTCTCAGTACTTGGCTTGCACACATCATAAGAAATGAACTTAGCACATACTGAAGTCAAAGTGCTAAAAATAAGAATGACCGAGACGCTGTCACAAATACTAAATCTGTTGACACAACAAAGGCAGTAATGCACAAGTATGAAATTTGTTTAGTTGCACTGAATGTCTACCAGGTGAATGGGAAATAAAGATAGACCCTTCTGTGACACCTGTTGTTTCACCGCCGAGGCGCATACCGCATACATTAAAGTACAAAGTAAAAGAGGAAATCAAGTGCATGGAGGAAATGAGCAGTATCTCCAAAGTTGAACAACCAACTGGGTCAACCCAATTGTTGTAGTAAAAAACCAAATGGCAAAGTACAAATTTGCTTAGATCCTCGTGAGTTCAACAAAGCAAAGGGAACACGCTTATAACTGTGGAGGAATTAGCTGCAGTTGTAGAAGATGCTCAAGTTTTCACTACGTTGGATGCTACTTCAGGATTTTATCAAATCAAAATCATAGAGGATAGCACTTGGCTGACTACCTTTAACACACTGTTTGGAAGGCAAAAGTTTGAACGACGTCATTTAGTATTTCATCTGCATCCGAGACTTTTCAACGAACTACAGCGCAAACATTTTCTGCGCAGCCGTCAGAAGAAATTATTGACGACATTATTATAAGGGGTAAGGAACACAAACATGATGCTAAACTGGCTGAGGTGCTAGCTAGAGCAGATGCAATTGGACTACGATTTAATACACAAAATTGTAAAACAATGTGAGGTTAACTATGATGGACATAAATTCAGTAAAGAAGATACACGGTCTACTGAGGTGCGTGTAAACGCGATTAAAAGTCTCCAAAATCGGAAAACAAGAAAGAATTGCAAAGGGGATGGCGAACTACCTAGGAGATTTCAATCAGAACTCGCCATCCATAAATCAGTCGTTATGCCAGCTGTTAGAAAATAACATTTAGTGACACTGGATGGAGAAACATGACACATCATTTAATTCTCTCATAGATGCGATAACAATTGCCCCAGAACTGCGTTACTATAATGTAAATGCGCCAATCAAACTCTCAGTTAATGCTTTGTCTGACGGACTTGAAGGATACATGTCCAAGAAAGGTCAAACAATAGTATATGCATTACATTCCGAAGTAGAACGCAATAGTGCACAAATTGAGAAAAAAAGATAAGCGATATTTTCATGACAATAATGTAGAAATTGACTGACCATAAACCGCTAGAGACATTGTTTAAAAAGCATTTATCAGCCGCACCACTGCGTATACAAAAATGATGCTGAAAATACAGCAGTATCAGGTACATGTGAAATATGTTGCCGATACTCCTAGCAGAGTAGCTCTACTACTGTCAACGTCGAAGGAGAGGAATTTGAAATTCATGTTTTTGACAGTTTGCTAATAAGTACAACGGAAAAAGGAACTTTAAAGTAAAACTGAAAATGACAGGGTATTAAGTTAACTGAACAAAACTGTTCTAATAGGATGGCCAGACTCAAAATATAAATTTGACCAAGATCTTACACCACATTGGAATGTAAGATACGGAAGTAGTATGTTTGATGACTTAGTCTTTAAAGATGACCGCCTTATTACTCCAGTTAGCTTAAAACCAAACCGGAAATGTTTTAGAATATTCTCAGCAGCCATCTTGGAGTTGAAAAATGTCTAACTAGAGTCAGAGGGCACCTGTATTGGCCTGGTATGACTTCTCAAATAAAGGATAAAGTGGTTCAGTGTGAAGTGTGTAACAAACACCGGAACAAACAAGCAAAACAACCACTATTGCCGCATGACGTGCAAGATCAACCATGGCAGAAAGTCGGATTTGATGTATTTCATCTCAACAGAGTACACTAAGTTATTCTTGTCGATTACTTTTCCAAGTTTTTTTTAGATTTCAAATCGACAACTGTAGTGTAATACCTTAAACAACACTTTGCAAGATGTGGAATTCTGGAAGTGCTATTCAGTAATAATGGACCAGAATATTCCAGTTCCGGCTATACTCAGTTTGCCCGTAATTATGACTTCATGCATCATACTTCATCACCCAAATATCCCAAAAGTAACTTGTTGGCAGAGAGTACAATGCGAAAAAGTTGCTTATAAAAGCAATAGCAGACAACCAGGATCTTTATTTATCGTTACTAGCATTACGAAATATGTCGCTGTCTGACATTGGACCTTCTCCAGTACAGGTCTTTATGGGCCACAGAACTCGTATAGTTCTTCCCACAAAACAGTCATTGTTAAATCAGACGAGTGTAAGGTATTCACCAATGAAGATAATTGAATATAAACAGTAAATTCAGAAGCCTTACTTTGACAAGCTCAACCGATGTCACAGATCTGTAAAAGTGATTCAGTATAGTAATGATAAAACATGGCAACAAGCTAAAGTTGTTCAAAAGGGGGCATAATTGTTTTTGGAACGACACGATGCTGTACACGTGAAAATGGTGCGTTCATTCTGTGTATTTGAGAACTGGATATCATTGATGATTAAAATTTCAGATCTTAAGCTGATAATAACACAAGTGAAAAATGCAAATTTGGTTTACAAACAAATTTTCATATTACTAGTAATTTAAATGCTGATAATTTTGAGTGGTGTTTTACGCTTATTTTTCAGTTATGGTGACGGGCAGATTTTAGGAAAGTCCCCGGTTACAATGTACCCGGGAAGAGACCACCGGTTTTCCGCAAGTAAACAAAAAGCATAGTTTTAGCTTAGGTTTACGCCGAGCGTAGCGAAAACTTAGGTAGGCCTAATTTAAAAGCTCTGGAAAGACTTATACTGGATTCGTGATGATAAATTTTGATTGTGAAAAGGGGGAGCGCCCCCAACCACCCCCTGTCACAGGTTCCTACGCCTATGCAAACGAAAATATCTTTACCGATATGTATGGCAGACAACATATAATACAAAGTCAGTGGCCTAAATGCATAAATTCCAAGATATACAAACAAATCCTGGTTGGATCTAGGAATTGGAGTTAGATGGAAGGAAGGTATAACTATAATTGAATTTGCCGACGGGAGCGAAGAGCAACAATTTTGGTCAGCCTAATTCAAAAGCACTGGGAAGCCTTTTTCTAATTTATGATTAAATAAAAAATAATTGTTTGTGAAAAAGTGCCCCCACCACCCCGGCCTCCAGTTCCCACGCCTATGACTCTACAGGTCGAGGACCAGTAGACGGCTATGTTGCGATCTCGTATTTAGTACATGACGACAATATTTGTTTTCGTGCTGTTTGAGAAAATATCAAACAGCTGATGACTGATAAAAAAAAGTAAAGGAAACCCTCACTGCTCAATGGCCGTAACTCCCGAGCATAGGTCAAAATTTAAAGCCCTTCACCGGCATGTGGTGACGTATCCACATGAGTGAAAGAATTTTGAGTGGATCGTTAAACAACAATAAGCATATGAATTTCTGTTTTATTGTTCATAGGCATGTAATTTTGATATTTACATAATAAAAGTGTGTTTGGCAAAACATTAAAGAAAATGAATTTGGAATAGATATAAATCATCTTTCAAAGTCCATAGACTAAGGAGTAGGATATTAATGAAAGAATAATAAATAGCTAATTAGCACTTACATAATCATCTGATGATCGGCTTTTGATTAATGAAAATCCTAACATCGAAATATATATGATTTATGTTCATATTCTGATAAAGGGAATCAAAATTACATAATACTGCACAGGTAGGAGTTTAATTCCTACAGAGGTAAAGTACATCAAAGTTACAGTTCCGACGTTACTACAGTAGTCTGTATCAGTAGATAATATATAGATAAAACATCAAAGTGAAATAATAAAGGATTTGATATTGACGTATGTGGCTATTTCCGACGGAAATGTAGAGGTAGCAGTGTAAGGTGTAAATTGACCGTCTTTTACTGTTTTCTTAGCTTTGTTCCACGTATAGGAATGGTACATCTATATCTGACAAACAACATATGATGGAACATCATCACAGTTATGTAATGCTAAGTTGTTTATTGGGAACAAGTCAAAGGACATTTTACAGTATTGGGTTAATAACACATTATATTGACGCAAAATTACACATGTATGTGCATTTCAGCAATATAAACTCAACTTCAAGATTGAAATTTCAAAATCACACTTTTATTTGCATATATTTGCTTTCTAAAATGACGAAAAATAATAACAATTTGCTGCAAAATATACGTCTACGAGACTTGTTGAAATATATGCTATTAAAGGTCAGTTCGGCGTCCTTTATGGATTTTAAGATATTATAAATTTGCTTTAGAATGTTACTTTTCAATTAGTTTTACCATTTATACTCTTGTAATAGAAATGCCATTAAAACGATAGACTGAACTGCTAACAATTCTTGCGCATGATTTATAAGCAAATGTGTTTTGGTCAAGTTTCTATTACTGTGTATTGGCAAGATCTGTCTGTGAATTTGGATATAGAAATTGTGTCATTCCTCATTCATGTGATATTAACTGATGGCAACCTTTCAAGTTGGGAACATGTTTTACATGTACACGTATTGACCTAGAGATTTATAATCATATCGGTGATCTATGTAATTTGTTGCATAATAAATAAGCCATCAGTACTCAGATTAAGCCAAATGTATGACTCGATTACTGATTGTTACTTTTTGTAAAACCTAATTTTACCGAATTAAAAGGTATTCGGAATCAGTAGTATGAGTGAATTAATATACCTCATTTAAACTTACGATTGCAATTAATTCGTATCAGTACTTTCAGTACTTTGATTTTACTCGTTATGATGACAAAAGAAGGCTTCCTTGATCCAGTGGTTAGAGCATCGCGCTCTGAACCATAAAGTCTCTCACTTCTGGTCAGTGCAGGTTCAAGACCCACAGGAACATAAGCTGATTTTTGTGAGAAAGTTTGTCAGTTTACTTGCCGATCAGGAAGACCGGTGGTACATTGTAACCGGGTTATCCCGTCTACCAATGACAACTGACCGGCTGAAAGATTGTTGAGTGCGGCGTGGAGCAACATTCAAAATGAGGACGAAAGCAAATGTTGGTCCCCAAAAACAGTATTCCTTGATGCAAATCGAGATGGACAATAAATGAGTGTTTTGATATACATGAGGTGTTGTTCTCACCTGAAAGCAAATAAATCACAAATTTCTGCACAAATGGACCCTTTACGTACCTGCTGGGGAATATACAACTCAATGCTGTGTCTCCTCATTTATTACTATCTTTGTGATCTCCACCCTAGCGTGTATCATCGGTATGTATGATCGACGTGATGTAGAAATAAAGGCATATATTTCAACTCAGTCTGCTAGTATCTTAACTTTAGGATGTCGATAGTCACAAGTACTACGTATTTCATATTGATTCAATTTTAAAAACTACAATTCTGATCATATACTGATGGAAACTTTAAATATCACTGTGGGTTTCCCTTACCACTTTCCATACAATCTTCATACACTAGGTATTATTAGTTTATCGTGATGTTGATAAGCCAAACTGACAGTCGAAATAAAATAATCAAAATCAATAAGATTGTAAAAGATAACATTTATCTATAGATGTCATTGTGTACGATTTGTGGGTGGGAAATTAATTCTTTTTCATTAGTTATTGTGATTCAAAGTATACATGTGCCTTCGCCACTTCTTAACAAAAATGAGGCAGTAGAAGCCAGGGGCGCCATGACCATCGACCCAAAAATCGTTGAAAACAGGCGATAATTGCCATAAATATACATGTAGTCTAATTCACGCTTGCGAAATATAATATGATTAAGGTCCGGTAACACAGTTTGAATAGTTTTTAAGACTTCTTCGTTATATCACCTGGACAACAAACCTATGAATATATAATAATCCACGTTTGCAATTTACTCCCCTAAAGTACTTTTTATATCGTCATACGTAACAAAAACTGCAGTGGTTAACCAGGACAATGCCTATACCTCTCTAAATGTATGAAAACAAACATATACCACAAACGTCAACATTGGACATCTACATAGACTGGAAATAGTTAGGTAAACTTTACAAAATAATAAAGACTTCAGTTATCAAATCATTATAGCACGCAAAAATCAAATTAATGACTATAACCCAATTCTCCTCAGCTAAACCTAGTTTTTCTCCGGTTCTTCTTCTTCTTCTCCTTCTTTTTACGAATGGGCACCCGACATAATTCAATGGATTTTGTAGACTGTATTGATGTTATTATTTTTTGAAGGACTCATTGACCAACAATCCTTGATCTCGTTCTTGGAGAGTTTATACATTTTTCTCATTGCCTGTCCTCTTTGTATTGATGTGTGCGTGCGAGCACGCGCGCACGTGTGTGTGTGTGTGTGATCGTGTGTCCTAGGAGGGTTAATGGGTGCTTGTTTACAATCATTTGTACTTGTTGAGCTTAGTGCATCTGGACCTTTCGTTGTTTGTGTTTGTTGAAGGACATTCTAACTCTGTCATGTTACTATTTTTAGTCATAGGGTTTTCCCGAATCTTCTAGAAAGACCATTTTCATGATTCTTCCTGTCTAGAACTGTTTTAGAGTATATATACAGAGATGGTAAGGTCTTTGAGATATAACAAGTGAAGTTTAGAACACGTTTAGAACAGCTGAGACTATTTTTCAGACCAAGTTATAGGAGAGCAGACCATATTTTTATATTGGGATTTATGTGGGATTAGTCCACATCACTATTACATACAAATTGAAGCCACCTGGCTTTGGTACTAAAATACAAAAAAGCTCCGGTCACTATTATTTGGTTCAATAATGTCATTGTCTATCATATAATGTAACTCTTTGTGCATGTACTGCAGTTTTATTGGATTCAAACGATAAGGATGCTGTTTGATTGGCTGGGCATCGCCTATTTCTACGTCATGAACAGCCGCGTTAGTTTTCCCAGGAACGTCAGGAAATATTTTCACATATTTTCGAATTAAATCTCTTGTTTGTGCTTTGTGGTTCGCATTCAGATGTTTTAATTTGTCATCGATATTGGCGATAATTTTCAAATGGATATTCTGATGAAAGTTCTTCTCCGAGAATTCCACACAACTGTCACTAACATCACTGACATTTACAGAATTTATAGAAATATTGCTAACAGTGGCCAAGGCGGAAATAGGTTTTACAGGATTTCTTTCAAAATACTCTTTTAACATGTTAATGTTACAGACCCTTTTTTCTTTACGCCGACCGGGTGTTTTTACAACAGAAATAAGTCATTAATCTTAGTCTCAATTTAACATGAACGATAGAATCTAGCTTGTAATGGATGTCCAGGAACCGGCAAAAATACAAGTACTTTGTCACCTGGCTTAAAAGTTCGGTTCCTGGCATCTTTGTCATACCATACTTTCATTTTGACTTGAGAACCTGTCAAGTTGGCTTGTGTTAATTTACATGTATTATGTAATCTTTTCTTTGACACATAGTCCTACAAATTCATGTCATTAGTCTCATTCAGCCTCTTCTCTTTTAAAAGTTTCAAAGGTCCCCTGACACAATGACCAAAAACAAGTTCAAAGGGACTAAACCCAAGAGACTCCTTAATTGCTTCACGTGCAGCAAATAGCAAGCAATGGACCCCTTCATCCCAGTCTTTTTGATACTGGTAACAAGAGGTTTTCATCATAGTTTTAAGGGTCTGATGAAAACGTTCAAGTGCCCCTTGGGACTCGGGATCATAAGCACTGGACTTGTTCTGCTTAATACCTAGGCCATGCATAACCTGTTGTAATAACCCAGACATAAAGTTCGAACCTTGGTCTGACTGTATACATGTAAGCAGACCAAAAATTAAAAACTTAGCCTAAAAGTTCTAAAGAGGGATTGGCTTCAGGGAAGCGAGTGGAAGTACACATAATAGTAAGTAGATACTGATTCCCAGAGCTAGTCTTAGGCAAAGGACCTACACAATCAACCAACACTCTACTAAAAGGTTCCTCCAAAACTGGAATGGGTTGGAGGGGGCAGACGGAATTTTCTAATTGGGCTTACCAACCATCTGACAAACATGACATGACTTACAAAACTGAGAAACATCATTTCTAAGCCTAGGCCAATAAAAATGACAAAGTACCCTAGAACATGTCTTATTAACACCTAAATGACCTGACATAGGTGTGTCATGATATCCCCTTGATATATTGGGACCACAATCTGGTGAACAACAGGCTATTTCTCTTCTGGAGATGCATCAGGTGGTCGCCATTTCCGCATTAAGATATCAACCTGGAGAGATACATTCCCCAACTTTGTTTTCTGGTGGGAGCGCCCTCACACGGAGCTTGAGTGTCCGACAACTTATCCACTAGTGGATAAATACAAAGTGAAAAATCATCATCAAGAGCCATCATCATGTGCAGAGACACGTTTGCAGTGTCATCATTGGCTGGGTTGTCATCACAATTTGGAAGGAAAGTGCCACTAAGGTCAATGGCACTATCAGTCTTGGTTACTGGAACTTCGGAACTTTCCGCCTGTTGCCTTTTCGCCATTGCTCTGGTAACAGCATATGCTGGATACAGGTCACTGTCATCATCTACACTAAAATTAGGTGTTACGGCTTTACATACAATTGGATCCGCCACAACTCTGCCACCTGCTAAATCGTTGCTTAGCAGCTGGAGGAGTAGGTCGCACACCTACAATCACTGGTCCAGTGGTTAAATCTGACTTAATATTATATAATTCTATGGAGGGGAACATCAATGACGCCTAGCTCAACACCCTGTAATAAAACTGATCCACCAACAGAAGTCTGCTCAGACAGAGGCAACACACCCTCTAACAACAAAGTCTGGGCAGCACCAGTATCTCGTAAAATCTGAACAGGAAACGCTTCACTAGACACACAGACAGACAAAATATATATATATCCCTGAGACAAAAAGGGCTTATAACCTGCCATAGAATCATAAAAACTAGACTTATTACTATCCTGAACATCAGGAATTTTAGACTGAGACAAAACAGAAGGCTTTCTACTACCCTTAACTGCAGCACAGGCATTTGGATTTGGATTCCGGTCATTCTTTCTCTTGAGTTTCCAACATTCACTAACAATATGACCTTTTTTCTTACAATATGCACAGATAGGAGATGATCCTATATCACTGAGACCTTCAACACGTCCAGGTTTTAAACTGGGCATAAGACCACCTACGGGAGGATTTCGCTGTGAATGGGATTGAGGGTCTGACTGAAATTTTTTATTCCCAGATGATTTTTGCAAAAAACACTTTTTGTGAGTGAGTTCATTCATATCTAACATAACTGCCGCCTCATTGAGAGTTTAAACATGTTTGTCTTCTAAATGAGTTCTCAAGTCTTGGTGTACACATAATTTAAATTCTTCGACAAGGATGAGTTCGCATAAATTTTCAAAAATTGTTCAAAAAACTCTTTCATTTCTCTAGCAAATTCAACATAAGTTTGATTTTCAAATTTCTTATAACTTCTAAACTTCTGTCTATAAGCTTCTGGTACAAGTTCGTAAGCTTTTAAAATCGCAGCCTTCACCTTATCAAAGTCTGAACTATCACCTAGACTTTCACGCTCTCGTTCTGTCTGTTCCCTCTCATATTCTAATTCTAACCTTTCATTTCAAATTTTAATCTAGAAGATTCGGGAAAACCCTATGACTAAAAATAGTAACATGATGACAGAGTTAGAATGTCCTTGAACAAACACACAAACAAAAGATCTTCCAGAAAGTTCCTAATGCACCAAGTTCAACAAGTACAAATAATTGTAAACAAGCACCCATTAACCCTCATAACAGTGTGTGGGGGATGCTGGAGGGTGTGTAATGTATCTGGGGTTTTTTTCATATGAGACATACAAATACAGATAACCTGCATTCCTTGATCTCTTTTCTTACTCATTTAAACCAAGAAGTCCGATTTTGAATTAACTCCAAGGACTTTCATACTCGTCAATGTTGTCTTGGTGAAGATATATTTCAGTGGCTTTCATGGTTAAAGCATGGTGCTTATAAACGCAAGTTCGAGCCCCGCTGGAAGTTAAGCTGATATTGTGATAGAGTTTGGAAGTTTACTGGCGGAAGGTCGGGGATCTATTCCCGGGTGCATTGTAAGCTGGTTCTCTCCTCCGCCATTATAAACTGGCAGCCACCATGTTACTGAAAAAAAAATGTTGAGCGTGCTGAAACGTAATAAAATCTGTGTGGACAATTTCAAAATGAAACATATGAACTTAGATTTACTTATTTAAAATTACATAGAAATTTGTTTGCGTGAAATGTTGTATGAGTGAGTGTGCAGAGTTTGTGTTTATACTTTGATTTTGAGTTACTTGGTATACTGATTAAACATTATCCAAAATCTGAAATTGTCTCGTATACAGTTTTTAAAATGTGATCGTTCACATATTGTCATATTTTGTTTATCATATAATATTTTTATTTAGACTACTTATAAAGGTCATGCCAAATATAGCTCCGAAGCATTTCGAATTAAGACTACACGGGGATACAGCCGAGTTCAAGCATTTAGAACGCTTTGTGAGTTCCTTTCATAAAAGCTATGCACCCACGAAGACAAAATGTCGTGTTTATGTTTTTATTGTTTCACAGCGATGTATCCCTGTATTGAATTCTATATCAATTGTTACATTAAATGCCTAAATCAATATAAAAAAATTCAGATACCAAAGTATAAATCACTAGAATGTCCAGGACAATTGTGACCTTAAATCACTCGACATTTCAGATACCAAAGTATAAATCAATAAAATGTCCAGGACAATTGTGACCTAAATCACTCTACATTTCAGATACCAAAGTATAAATCAATAGAATGTCCAGGACAATTGTGACCTAAATCACTCGACATTTCAGATACCAAAGTATAAATCAATAGAATGTCCAGGACAATTGTGACCTAAATCACTCGACATTTCAGATGCCAAAGTATAAATCAATAGAATGTCCAGGACAATTGTGACCTAAATCATTCGACATTTCAGATGCCAAAGTATAAATCAATAGAATGTCCAGGACAATTGTGACCTAAATCACTCTACATTTCAGATACCAAAGTATAAATCAATAGAATGTCCAGGACAATTGTGACCTAAATCACTCGACATTTCAGATACCAAAGTATAAATCAATAGAATGTACAGGACAATTGTGACCTAAATCATTCGACATTTCAGATGCCAAAGTATAAATCAATAGAATGTCCAGGACAATTGTGACCTAAATCATTCGACATTTCAGATGCCAAAGTATAAATCAATAGAATGTCCAGGACAATTGTGACCTATATCACTCGACATTTCAGATACAAAAGTATAAATCAATAAAATGCCCAGCACAATTGTGACTTAAATCACTTTCTATAGACACAGACGGGAAATTGGCAACTAAGTTATACGACAAACGCAACGATTTCGGCTTTCCCATCGTTAATTTTCCACATTTAAGTATAAAAATTTCAGATACCAAAGTATAACTCAATAGAATGTCCAGGATATAGATACAAATCCGGTAAAAATGGACAAACATGGACCTCTGGAAACTAAGAGGTGGGATCAGGTGCCATGGAGGAGTAAGCATTCCCTGTCAACCGGTCACACCCGCCGTGAGTCCACAGTCAAGTCCAATGAAACACGTGAGTAGTAATATATCACAGTCAACCACATATGGAGTTTATATTTCACAAATGATCCGATATGCCAGGGCGTGTTCAGCATATGAACATACAGATACATATACAGATGTAAACTACTCACTGAAAAATTATTGACACAGGGATATCGAAAACCGCGTTTCATGTTGACGTGCTGCAAATTTTACGGTCGGTATAATAGTTTTGTTTGCGATTACTCTGTTTCACTGGGTGGAATGTTGAGTTGCCTTTTCATTGGCGGTTGTTGAGACGTCTGTACCAGTTTTGACGAGGATTCGTTCCTCACGTATTTCATTTGAATTTGACTGTGGACTCACGGCGGTGTGACCGGTCGACAGGGGATGCTAACTCCACTATGACACCTAATCCGACCTCTTTGTTTCCAGAGGTCCGTGTTTGTCCATTTTTGCCAGATTTGTATCTGCGTCCTAAACATCCTTAGGATTCAGACTTTTGTATCTGAGATGTTTTATATCTATATACCCATTGTGACATTTAATGTCTATATCGATTGTGACATTATTTATATACCATTTTGACATTAAATGTTATACCAATTGTGACATTAGATGTCTTTACCGATTGTTACATTAGATGTCTATTTAAATTATGACAAGATTAACTCCTAACTTATTTCATTTTAATTTGACTTTGGACTGGGGCCGGCTGGACCCGTCAACAGAGATGCTTACTATCCCACCTGATCCCATCTCTATATTTTCGGAAGTCCATTTTCGTCCAATGTTCACCAGATTGTATCTCGTCTTCTGGATCGCTCTACGGTTAATATTTTTGTATATGTGACATTAATACATGTGGTTAAGTGTATTTCGGGTTTCATTCTTTGGATGTCGTGCAGCAATATTGTATCAGCATATCCCCGTTTTCAGACTTACGCATTATTTGGATACACAGTGTATTTCGATCTACATCTGAGTACAGATATGTCAATACCAAAGCTTTAAAAACCGTAACCGATCGATCGCTGTTAAATAATGATTCATTAATATGGCATCAATATTTCGACCCACCTTTATCACATCTATCGCTTTATGATTCACTTGAACATAAATCAAAACATAATAACTAGAGTGCAAAAATGATCAATTTCTTTGTAACAATGAATTTATGCGTAAGACTTTCATTTAATATGCCAAAGCTATTGGTATCGGAAATTAAATCATCCGTTCATTTGGCTTTTTGACGTTTTCGTTAACTGGTAAAATACGAGCTTAATCACAGGACAAGCCAGAAATGTCCAAAGTACTGGAAATAAAGACAATGCTACTGTCAATAACTGATGTTTACTCTATAAAGACAACGATAATGTCGATAACTGATGTTTGCACTATGAAGAAAATGGTACTGTCGATAACTGATGTTTACACCGTAAAGAAAACGATACTGTCGATAACTGATGATTACACAATAAAGATAACGATACTGTCGATAACTGATAGACAACGATACTGTCGATAACTGATGTTTGCACTATGAAGACAATGGTACTGTCGATAACTGATGTTTACACCGTAAAGAAAACGATACTGTCGATAACTGATGATTACACAATAAAGATAACGATACTGTCGATAACTGATAGACAACGATACTGTCGATAACTGACGTTTACTCTATAAAGACAAAAGTACTGTCGATAACTGTTGTTTACACTATAAAGGCAACGATAGTGTCGATAACTGATGTTTACACCGTTAAGACAACGATACTGTCCACACTGATGTTTACACCGTTAAGACAACGATACTGTCCATACTGATGTTTATACTGTTAAGACAATGGTACTGTCGATAACTGTTGTTTACACTCTAAAGACAACGATACTGTCGATAACTGATGTTTATACTGTAAAGACAATGGTACTGTCGATAACTGTTGTTTACACTCTAAAGACAACGATACTGTCGATAACTGATGTTTACACCGTTAAGACAACGATACTGTCCATACTGATGTTTACACTCTAAAGACAACGATACTGTCGATAACTGATGTTTATACTGTAAAGACAATGGTGCTGTCGATAACTGATGTTTACACTATAAAGGCAACGATACTATCCATACTGATGTTTATACTGTAAAGACAACGATACTGTCGATAACTGATGTTTACACCGTTAAGACAATGGTACTGTCGATAAATGTTGTTTACACCGTTTTTCTGGCCTATATATCAAATTGCATCTGGCCTATATAAACGAGTGCATTTCTGGCCTTTACATCATAGTGCATTTCTGGCCTATATATCAGATTGCATCTGGCCTATATACCAGAGTGCATTTCTGGCCTTTACATCATAGTACATTTCTAGTCTATATGTCAGGGTGCATACCTGGCCTATATATCGGAGTGCATTTCTGGCCTTTACATCAGAGTGCATATGACATACTGTACAATTTAAGTTCTGAACATTCCAATTCAAAATATGAAAAAGTGTCCAACACGGCATGTAGGATTCTTTGTAAAGTCAGTAGCTCAGTGTCTAAACATCGCGTGTCCTACACTTCAAGTGTTATTATGATTGCGTCCAGTGTTGATTGGTGGAGGTGAAACCCCGGTTACCCGGGTAAAGACCACCGACCTTCCAGTTTTCTTGCGGAAGTTCGGTGGTCTTTACCCGGGTAACCGGGGTTTCTCCTCCACCAATAAAATATGGACGCCATCATATGACTGACAGATTGTTGAGTATAAAAAAAAACTCAGATACCAAAGCATAAATCAATAGAATGTCCAGGACATAGATACAAATCCGGTAAAAATGGACAAATACGGACCTCTGGAAACCAAGAGGTGGGATCAGGTGCCATGGAGGAGTAAGCATCTCCTGTCGACCGGTCACACCCGCCGTGAGTCCACAGTCAAGTCCAATTAAACACGTGAGGAGTGTATCCTCGTCACAATTGGTACAATTGGTCTCAACAACCGCCAACGAAAAGGCAACTCAACATTTCACTTAGTGAAACAGAGTAGTCGCAAACAAGACTATTATACCGACCGTAAAATTTGCGGAACGTTGACATTAAACGCGGTTTTCGATATCCCTGTGTCAATAATTTGTCAGTGAGTAGTTTACCTCTGTATATGAAATCTTCATATGTTGTGTACGCCCTGGCATATCGGATCATTTGTGAAATATAAACTCCATATGCGGGTGATTGAGGGATAGTACTACTTAAATGTGGAAAAGTTACGATGGGAAAGCCGAAATGGTCGCGTTTATCGTATAGCTTCGTTGCTAAATTCCCGTCTGTGTTTAAATTAAGTAAAATGTCTAAGTATGAAGCATGTGTGCTTGATTCTGTTGTATCTTTAATTTCTAGTTCGCTGGGATATATCGCATTGACATATGTATGAAAATTGTCATTATTAATTGACAAAACATCGTCCATATACCTAAATGTCAAATTAAAGGACACTGCAAACTTGTTCTTCTTTTGATTCAGCAGTTTCTGAATGAAGTCTGCTTCGTATGAATAAAGGAACAGGTCGGCCAATAAAGGAGCACAATTGGTTCCCATAAGAATGCCGACAGTTTGTTGAAAGACCACGTCTCCGAACATTACAAATATTAGAAATTCCAGCATGTTTTTAATATCAACTTCAGTATATTTATGTGTAGAATCAGAGTGGTGTTTGACGAAATAAGTATCCTGATAGCCAATCACCAGATATTTAAATTTTCGGGTACCACCTTTAGTGAAAAAGCAGTTGTCTATGATGCTGAAAAGTCTTTCTTTTAATTTTTTTTGTGGAATAGTAGTGTAAAGAGTAGAGAAGTCATATGTTTTGATACTGTGAATTCGACAAAAATTGTGTGCCTTCAAATTTTCTAAAAGCTGTTTAGAATTTTTAAGTATCCACATCTGATTTACACCGCTTCTGGAATAAGCAACTGTACAGTATTGTTGAAGTTTCTCCTTAACGGCTGTCAATATCTTGGTAAGGAGTAAAGATAAAGGTTTGGGTAGAAAATTTGCTGGATCCTGCTATGTATCTTTGCTTATATGGGGTTTTATGTAGTTTAGGTATCCAATATAAATATGGTAGCTCGAAATCGGTATCCGTTGTAGGTATATCAAATGAGCGTAATACGGATACGTGATTTTGAAGGATCTCGTCCTTTGAACGTGAGTTACGTGTGTATGTAGGATTACCAGAATTCGTATTAAACCTAAGTTCTTCTAGTAAACAATTATAGTAATGTGCCTTACAAATAAAAACTATATTATTTGAGGCTTTGTCTGCTGGTACCAGTACATATTGGTCATGTAACCGATCCAGTTCAGTTACTACTTCTGGATCATTAAATACAGAGGGATAACGTGTTTTCATAGTCCCTTTAAGTTTTCGAATACGAGATTTTATCAACCATCGTATGGTTTTCAGCCATTCAGACAAAGTGTCTGGTTCTACGTCTTCATGTTTGGCCCATCGTCTGGCATAATCTTCGACAGAATCCATAACTAAACTGAAATTCTGACGCCAATTAAAGGAACGGGCTTCCCGGTATTTAGGGCCCCTTAAAATAAGATTTTTGACGCTTTCATTTTCAACAATAGAAACGTCGCCGGTAATGACATGCCCGATAGTATTGTATTTGAAAGGAGATGAAACACATAAACATGTGACAGTGTTGTGTAGAAGATGGTTGATGTCTAGGCACTGCAAAACCTGTTTGTAATTGAATACCTTGGATGCGATGCTAGGTGTATAGCTATATGAAATGCAAGGCGTGGTCTTCAGTTTAAAATATGGTAGAATACAGGACTGAACTTTTTTGTGATTTAGAACATTGCCAATGTTTAAAGCGTCTATGCCTTTATTTGTAAATTTAAGTTAAAGGAAAAGACGTTTCTGTTCAGAACAGTCATCGTTTCTAACACGTGCAGGCTTAAACAGTCTGTGATAAGCTATGTCCATTATAAGGAGTTCAGTATTTATTCTGGGGTTGAAGAATCCGTGTAGGGGTTCATTCTTGCTTCTTCAAAAAGTTTATTGAGATTAGTATGGCGTAAAACAAAAAATCAAATCATAATCATAACCTGTGTTTAAATATGCTGCGGAGTACAGGCAGCGAAAACGAGATAAAAATAGAACAACAGGGTCAGGAATTTGACAGTCAAGCAATATATATACAGATAAATACACATGAGGACTTATTAAACACTTCAACATAATCACACAAATTTAAATAAAATCACTCCAGCTTACATCGAAATGACAGTTTCCGGAAGTAGGCAAAAAATACAATGTTTGATTGGCATGAATCCGGGGCTAAAACGCTAAAAACTAAATTTAATAAATTAAAAATCGGGCTTTCAGTTCTGCTGAACAATATGAAATAATCATCTACCCAAGTCGATCGTGATCACAAATACGAATTTTCAGACCTCAAATCGAATCGGTTTGTCTGTTTACTTGCCTACAAGGGGTTCCAAATCACACGACAGCAATAGCTAGATACGTTCCGCCTATTCAGCTAATAATACCAAATATAATGCTCTAGACGATCGTTTCTGTCATCACTTGAGTTTTGAATTTTAAATATTCTAAAGGGAAAATTGTACAATACAATGCCAAATAATAGCTTGTATCTGGCCTTTACGTCAGAGTGCATTTCTGACCTATACATAATGCAAATCTGGCCTATTTAATAAAAAAATGTAAAAATCTCAGAATCCAAACTATAAATCTATACAATGTCCATGACATAGATACGAATTTGGTAAAAATGGACTAATACGAACCTCTTGAAATCAATAGGTGAGACCAGGTGCCATGGGGGAGTAAGCATCCCCTGTCAACCGGTTACACCCGTCGGCGTCCACAGTCAAATCCAAATGAAATACGTTCACGATTGGTACAGGCGTCTCAACAACCACCATTGAACAGTCATCGCAGCATTTCACTCAATGAAACAGAGTAATCGCAAACAAGACTATTATATCAACCGTAAAATCTGCGGAACTTTGACATCAAACGCGGTTCACTGTGTCAATAATTTGTCAGTGAGTAGTTTACCTTTGTATGTGAAATGTTCATAAGTTGAACACTCCTTGGCATATGATATCGGGTTATTCGTGAAATATGAACTCCATTTGCGGTTGACTGTGGGATATTACTTCTTACATTTTGGAAAATTACGATGGGAAAGCCGAAATCGTCGCGGTTTCGTAATAGTTTAGTTGTTAATTTCCCATCTGTGTCTTTAGTAAGTAAAATGTCTAAGTATGAAGCGTGTGTTCTTGATTCTATTGTATCTTCAATTTTTAGTTTGCTGGTACATATCGGATTGACATATGTACGGAAATTGTCATTATTAGTTGACAAAACGCCAATTTATGAATTTAACTAGTTTATAAATAACAAAGAAAGAATAAATAAGTTCGTTTCAATATATATTAAATTCAATAAATATAATTACATGTTCTGTCTATATATCATACAGAATAATTAAATTTCATTCGAAATCAGTATTACACGACATTCAATTGCAAAATACCATCACATCATTACAATCTTATTTCTTCTATTGAAAATCTTCCATAAATTCTGATGTTCAACAAATTATATATTGACGGTGAATAAATATCCCGATAAAATGTATTAAAGATATTTTTACAAGATTTTATTTTCTCATTTGTCGTATTTCTCGACATGAAGAATATAAAAAATAACAATAATTGAAGTTAAACTATTTGATAATGATAGGAAGAATGAAAAGAGTTATATTTCCGTTCAATCAGCTCAAGCATGTTTTGATATTTTAATTGTCCACTCTTTTCAACGTTACATCATAATAATACTTATTGTTGCAGTGACATTTTTAGTATTTTATCTTGTTTCTAATATTGCCAGTGAAAACATTAAACTATTTTTTTCTCTCAATAATAATTCCGTTCGCACTGAATAATATTTTTTCACCACTATGTCACAACCCGGCTCTGTAGGCTTAGGCCTCATGATAATAATCACATGTATGAGAGACTGCATGAGACCACGGATAGGAAAGAGTAAAGCGATTCCGTGGATTAATGACAATTGTATACGCTGGCATAAGTGGAAGGACGGTAAGAACAAAACTTTTCGACGTATGTCAGCGGATGACCCATACTTTCCGCATACGCTGTAGTAAGTTGTAGGTACGTTATACAATCAGTAACATACGTTCTTGGTATTATCTTTATAATATTTATAACCACTAGGTCGTTGCCACTGCTGGTGGACCGTTTGAGTCACCGAGGGTATTCATAAACCTAGTACCTGGTATTTAGGTACGAGTTGATAATCTTATACCAAAGTAATTGGCAATGATAACACGTTTAAATCTCTAAATTCTTCTAAAGCTAGGAAAGCCATCATTTTACAGTGGTTACTGATAAACGGATTTTGATTATACGTTTAGATTAACTTGTCTGATACCACTTTCAATTTAGAAAATCTATTTAAAATTGGAGTTCAACTGATGAAGTCTAATTGACAGAAACGATCGTCCTGAGCATTATAACTTTAATATTATGTTTATAATATTCCTACACATTACACATACGTCAGAACCATCGGAAATATGTACACTGTACCCGAATTTACAACGCAAGTTCGACGTACATGTCTTATAAATTATGTCTTCGCATAAGTTTGAAAACTCGATAATGGCTAATGTGTGACAGAACTACAGCGAAATATCGACGTGTGCCAACGTTTTACGATTTCCAACATTTTGTTTTTCATGCGTCGGCATAAGTTAGACAAATTGTGAATGTGACATAGCCTCAAATGGTTTTAAAATGAGAATGAATTTGTGTATCACTGACCATTTCCAGTAATAACACTAGCAAACTGTCGTGTACAACATACAGATATTCGTTGTCCCACATACGTATAATTCGGTATAGGCCCATGAAGGCCGAAATGCTTTCCAGTCTAATTCTACCAAAAATGTTACTAAAATCAGGGTAGAATTTTGGTCTATGGGTACGGTACATAAACAACACGTTGTTTTATTGTGCTTGATATTATTGGCACAGCAGAGGTGACATGAGGGAATATATATATATAGTATATAAATATATGTATTGTTAGTCATCTGTTAAAATTTTCTAATATAAACCTTATTCCTGGTCAGTAGACTAATATTAAACAACTTTGATGGTTTTTTTTTGAAAATGTATACACTAACATAGGAATAAATTAATATTGTTCTAACCGATACATCTGAAATGAAATTTACAACACATTAAAATACTTAAGTAAGGTTTTGTTGTATTCTTGCATTGCATCTATAAATAATGTAATTATGTAGAGTTTTACAATGTACATAACATAGGCGTCGAAACCGCGGGGGGGGGGGGGCTTTTTGTGCAAAGATATACATAGGTGTTGAAAATTGGGACTTAGCCCCCAGACGTTTCTGGCGTGTGTGTGTGTGTTTTAAGTTGGTTTAGCCCCCCACTTTCAATTTGCTTCCAACGCCTATGCATAACTCCCTGAGATAAAACCCCTGACGATTAGGTAAAGACAATCAGCTTACATGACCAACTAGCATAATTATGATATGCAATACAATGTTTTCCAAATAAGTACATAAAAGCATTGCGTTTCCACGGACTATTACACAAATTATTTTGTCTACATGATTAGAAAAACAAATCTTGATTATATCTAGAATACAGATGAATGTCTGTATACAGTCTCTGGTTGATTAGATACCACAACATCGAGTTTATATACATCATAACAAAAGGTCCACAATTAACGCTAAGACCTTTGGTAAAAAAATTCATATTCGACAATCAACCTTGGCCATTGTTTACGCTGTTTTGGTTTGATCTTTAAGTTAAAAGCAACACTGCCATCTCGCCTACAGAAAATCATTATGCATATCGATATTTTCTTACTGTCCCCACAATTTCAGTAAGGCTTGAATGCTGATTAAAGAGGATTCCATGATACCCTGAAACTTTGAACATTTAAACTCCGAACCCGAACTTTCCAAGAATTCAATGCGATTAGAGAGGATTGAAACATAATACATACATATATACTCTCTCTCTCTCTCTCTCTCTCATTTCTACACGATACAAAATATCCCATCCTGTTCGCATATAACAATATTTGTTTATATTGCAGTAACTTGCACATGACAATGATGATGATGGTGGTGGTGATGATGATGATGGTGATGAACTTTATCTTCATCATCATCGTCATCATTATTATTATTATCACATGTGTATTATAATTAGAAACCTTTTTCCAATTTTAAGAGATACATTTTCCAAAAATGTAAGTTACATTTAGTATGAAGTCTACGGATCGATTACAATTCATAACATAATTCATATCTCGAGATATCCAGGTTATATACGCACATATAGAGAATTAATTTGGTTTGATGCAATTTATCCTACACTAAAGCATGTTCAAATGAAATTGACAATAGTCACGTTTTGTAGACATGTGATCAGTAAATATTCTATTCTTGAAGGAGTTTCGGTGTCTGGTTTCTTCTGATATCATATCTGGAATAGCTTCATATATGAAGAAATCTGTTTAAACTACTGTTTTGTGTTTTGAATTACTTTTATTTACATATTTACAACATCCAATTATCACTTTCCTAATTTGGAGTTTTTCATCGGATCTTGGGCATCAGAACATAACAAAATGGCATGCCGAGTTCTTTTACTATAACCGTGGACTTTGTATGTAAGACAACCTTACATACAGTTACAAAAGTAACTTATTACATTTTGTAACTCTGGCCTTAATCAGCTGATCCCAGTGAACGTTAAAAA
Organism: Atrina japonica; assembly: GCA_030159075.1. NCBI lineage: Eukaryota > Metazoa > Mollusca > Bivalvia > Pterioida > Pinnidae > Atrina > Atrina japonica. Next base: position 164,376 of record BROG01000638.1, read on the forward strand.
TGTTATTTTGATATTGGGTTTCCCTTCCTGCCAACTCATATTAAATAGAAATAAAATTGTATTCTTTATTTGCAACAGAAAAGGAAGCCCACTATTAAAAGTATTCAAATTCATACAAATCATTAACGAGATAATCCACTCTCCAGGTTAAAAAGTTTTAAAATGTATTTATCAATGTCAATGCTTTTCTTTTTCCATATTTTCGAGTGTGTTTAATGAGCTTACACAAACCCAAATACTGTAAGTTTAAATATTTACATACCGACTGCAATTCTCTTCAATGCAAGTATATAGAGCGATATATTGCATACTGTGTATTTGCAGTCGCGTGTACCGAGTATTAACCGCTTTACTTTTCAGCGTAAGAATACATGAACGAATCAATAAAGAACAGAATATCACATGTCTATTTTTTATATATTTAATCTTAAAAGCCATTTATTAGGCCTACCACAAAAACAAATAAAAATCACAATGAAATCGGAAACACGAGACTACATCTGTAGCACATTGTACAGCCTACAGGCCCATATCGCGATATATCTAGGTCATGTTATGACCAGAACCACAGACCACAATCTGGAACAGAAATGAAAGTTCGCTTCATAGTTACAACAGAAAAAAGAGAATTAGGCCTAGTGCAACTTTGTCAAACATCTCTGATAAACAGGTCGATCTGTTTGCCTTCGCCGGATATTCCTATAAGAAACATTTCGCCACTCGCATGGTGTGAAATCAGGCCGTATGAAATACTAACGTAATTTACGTACCAATCAGTCATCATGGTTCCCAGCTGAATGGTAAAAAATGTCAAATAAAGTGGCTACTTTCTGTTGACATGAATCTTCCTTCTCGTTAGTTACACTCAAACTTTCTATGCTATATCCAATTAATAATATATCAAAATTCAAACGCAGATTCGTTGTAAATAATCTATACAGCATACTCATAGGCACGGCCATTTGCATTTTCAATTCTCTTCTGACACATTTAACCTTCCGGTAACAAAGCAGACGAATATTTTAAATTAACTTCAAAACAAATCTGACACTTATTCAAAATTTTCAATATCACTAGTTTCTTTCATAATGATATGAAAATAAGAAAATAAACCTTAATTCCACCTAGTATTCCGGACAGAAAAGCGGGACTACTTCTCGTGTCATATGTTTAGCTGTTACGTCATATGAAAAACTCCCACCGCAAAGTCATTAACATAGAATGAATTTCGTAACTAGCTGAATACAGATTCAACGAAAATGGTATAATATATAAATATATGGACTGTTTTGTTAATTTATTAATCTATATACTCTCCATGTTGAAAAATACGACAATATAAAACATCTCAGATAACAAAGTATAATACATAAGGATGTCCAGGACACAGGAAAAATGAGAAAATAAAAGTTTGTAAAAAAATCATTATTATATTTTATCGGGAAATTTATTTACCGTCAATACATAATTTGCTGAACATAAAAAAAATAAATTTATGTAGGCTTATATGTTTTATATTACACCTGGAGCTAATTTTTAATCATTTATTGGTCAACATTGCATCTGTACTGGGAAAATTCAAGTATACCCCCTCTCCAACAAACATGCACATGTTCTTGTATCAAAATTCATATAGTCATGGCTTTTCATAGTGACATTTTAACAAATTAGTTTTTAAAAGATGTTTTTGTTGTAAATTGTATTATCATTTGAATTAAGACAAGACTTTTGTGATGTAAAGACCAATTGGCTATTTTCTTTTGAGGGCAAAATCTAAATATTAGACCATGTCAGTAGACGTTTTCCACTTCTATTAAGAATGCACTTCATTCCTTATCAATAAAACAATTTGCTGATATCTAAACTGACATAGTTTACTTTTAAGTAAGCTTCAGCAAATCTGCTTTACTTCTGGTGACCAAACGGTTCCATGCTAATAAAAACTGACCCAAATTTTAAGTTTTTGCTAAGAAAATGGTATATTTTATCAGTTTTTTCCATTATCATTTTCCATTATTAAGGGGTACCGCCTACCCTTTTTTATATCGTGGTCAATATTGGTATGAAATCATTAAAACTAACAAAGTATATGCATTACAAACAATTCTGCATCGAAATCATGAAATAATTGCACGACAACTTTTTCATATAATGCAATTATTTGTTAATATCAATATGGAATGAAAGGTAGGGGTGTGACACATTATAGACTGTATTTCTCTTCAGGTTATGTTCCGATTCTCATTATTAAGGGAGCATAGTGTACATTTAATGATATATATATATATATATATATATATATATATATATATATATATATATATATATATATATATATATATATATGCCATGGAGGGGTAAGCATCCCCTGTTGACCGGTCACACTCGCCGCAATCCACAATTAAATCCAAATGAACAAAGTGAGCAACTAATCCTCGTCACAATTGATACAAACGTCTCGACAACCGCTATTGAACAGGCAACTCAACATTTCACTCAGTGAAACAGAGTAACCGCCAACAAGACTATTATACCGACAATAAAATTTGGGAAACGTTGACATCAGACGCGGTTTTCGATATCCCTGATTCAATAATTTGTCAGTGAGTAGTTTACCTCAAACAGTGTATACATGTATGCAGTATCTACATTATATAATATGTTACAAACTGTATAAATATGTTAAAATAACTCAACACTTCATTGGTAGATACCACCCAGTTAAACTTCGAAATGACAAAAGTCATTGGGTCTATATCTGTCTTATCGAGACTATAGGGATGAACACATTAATCAAATAATAGTGACCTTTTTAAAAGAATAGAATAAATCAATCTTTATTTTAAGGACTTGAACACTACCCGAATATACCAGATAAGAGAAACCTAAGAAGTAAAAATGATGAACTAGAATCGTAATCCGAGATATTTCGAAATGTTAATTATAAAACTAACAACATAATCTTTACTACTGTGACGCAGATAGTTCGTGTATTGTAAGGCTAAAGTAAATTGATGTAAGCTATAAACTTTCAGATTATTCTGCGATCTGTTCGTCAAACAGGAAATAAAAGGGAATGATAGGAAAAATGAAAGGAGTTATATTTCCGTTCAATTCAATTAGCTCAAGAATGTTTTGATATTTTAGTTGTCCACTCTTTTCAACGTTACATCAACATAATACTTATTGTTGCAGTGGCGTTTTTAGTGTTTTATCTTGTTTTTAATATTCTGACACAATCTATCACCATTGCCTATTTGCATATTGGATTTGTCACTATGATTCTACACATAAATATACTGAAGTTGATATAAAAAAACATTCTGGAATTTCTAATAGACAATATATTTGTAATGTTCGGAGACGTGGTCTTTCAACAAACTGTCGGTATTCCTATGGGAACCAATTGTGCTCCTTTATTGGCCGACCTGTTCCTTTATTCACACGAAGCAGACTTCATTCAGAAACTGCTGAATCAAAAGAAGAAAAAGTTAGCGGTGTCCTTTAATTTGACATTTAGATATATCGACGATGTTTTGTCAATTAATAATGACAATTTTCATACATATGTCAATGCGATATATCCCAGCGAACTAGAAATGAAAGATACAACAGAATCAAGCACACACGCTTCATACTTAGACATTTTACTTAATATAAACACAGACAGGAAATTAGCAACTAAGCTATACGATAAACGCGACGATTTCTGCTTTTCCATCGTAAATTTTCCACATTTAAGTAGTAATATCCCTCAGTCACCCGCATAAGGAGTTTATATTTCACAAATGATCCGATATGCCAGGGCGTGCACAACATATGAAGATTTCATATACAGAGGTAAACTACTCACTGACAAATTATTGACACAGGGATATCGAAAACCACGTTTAATGTCAACGTTCCGCAAATTTTACGGTCGGTATAATAGTCTTGTTTGCGACTACTCTGTTTCACTAAGTGAAATGTTGAGTTGCCTTTTCGTTGGCGGTTGTTGAGACGTCTGTACCAATTGTGACGAGGATGCACTCCTCACTTGTTTCATTGGACTTGACTGTGGACTCACGGCGGGTGTAACCGGTCGACAGGGGATGCTTACTCCTCCATGGCACCCGATCCCACCTCTTGGTTTCCAGAGGTCCGTGTTTGTCCATTTTTACCGGATTTGTATCTATGTCCTGGACATTCTATTGATTAATACTTTGGTATCTGAAATTTTTATATTCAAATATATGAATTCCTTTTCTGATATATTATCTACAAAGCAATTGTCTATCAATCCATTTCCACTCAAACACGCAAAATGTTCATTTGGTGAAGGAAAGACGATTACAGAAAGGTATTATCCTCTAATATCCTCAAAATCTTAGAGTTTTGTTTTTTAACTATTTCTATTTTAATGACAAAATAATAAATTTAAGAATATTCTCAATTAAACTCTAACAATTGCTTAATGTAGTTATGCACGTGGGACTAATTCGAGTAAACATTAATTCTTTATTAATTCTAAATAGAATAATTAATTAGGAAGCTGCATTTAATATGTTGCTCCAACAGTTCTAGACAACGAATTTTACAAAGTTGAAAATGTATTATTTTGTATGGCGAAATCGATGATTGTAGACAGGGGGGGGGGGGGTCAAAATTTTTGTTGAACAGTATTTAACTAAATGTAACAAAATTGCTCTACAAAGTCGGACATCACAACATCTCTTGATTTCAAATGTATGAAACCTTTAAATAACATAGTATTTTTATTCTCAGAGACAGTTTAAGGTCTTGACCATGAAGCAGCGAAGGGTAATTGGTCTTGTTATCTAGTTCAGGGCAGTCATGAATAACACAGGCTGTCATTTATTTCCGAATGTCATATTCACCAGTTTTATTCCAACTTTTCAGTACCAACTCGGGTCAACCAGATAATTATAAAAATGCAATTATTATTTGAAATTGCATTTGCGTCAATCAGACTTCTTGAAGAGTACGATGACGATAATAATTACTATTCAGAAGATTGATTAACAACCAAATAAAATTCGTTTCCGTATCTGTGTTAATGCATTTTTTTATTGTGTTAAACGATCTGAAGAAATATCCAAAGGCATAGTGTCGCTCAGTGTATCAAAATTTTGGTTTGGTTTTAAATGCGGTACAAAAGGACATATAAAAAAAACTATTTGCAGTTTTTGAAATAATTACCAACATGTCTGCCCACACCTGATTTCGCCCTTAAATGAGACAGCGAATTTAAAATGAAATGGAAATTTTCAACTTAAATAATTGAAGAATTCATGACATCCACAAGACTTGGTGAAAATTGGTTTTTTATGGCGAAATCCATGCATTTATAAAAAGTCTCAGGTACCAAGATATTAATCACTAGGATGTCCGGGATATAGGTACAAATATGGTAATCTGAAATCAAGAGGTGGGATCAAGTGCCATGGAGGAGTAAGCATCCCCTGTCGACAGGTCACACACGCCGTGGGACCACGGTCAAATAAAATTGAAATGCATGAGGAACAAATCCTCGTCTTAATTGTTACAGACGTCTCAACAGCCTCCATAAAAAAGGCAACTCAACATTTCACTTTGTGAAACAGAGTGGTCGCAAACAAGACTATTATACCAACCGTAAAATTTGCCGCACGTTGACACAAAACGCAGTTTTTGATATCCCTATGTCAACAATTTGTCAGTGAGTAGTTAACTTCTGCATATGAAATGTTCATATGTTGAACACGTCTGGTATATTGGGTTTTTGTGAATTATAAACTCTATATACGGGTCATTGTCGGATATTACTACTTAAATGGAGAAAATTAAAGATAGTGAAGCCGAAATCGTCGCGTTTGTCGTATAGCTTAGTTGTTAATTTCCCATGTGTGTTTATAGTAATTACAATGTCTATGTATGGAGCGTGTATGCTTGATTCTATTGTATCTATAATTTCTAGTTCGCCGATATATATCACAATGACATATGTATGAAAATTGTCACTATAAATTGACAAAACGTCGTCGATATATCAAAATGTCAAATTAAAGGACACCGCTAACTTTTCCTTTTTTTGATTCAGCAGTTTCTGAATGAAGTATGCTTCGTATGAATAAAGGAACAGGTTAGCCAATAAAGGAGCACAATTGGAATAGCAATGCCGACAATGTTTGTTGAAAACTGATATGTCAGAGATAATTTAGATAGCCTGTTCCTAAATTATAAATGATCATCAAATGATTTATAGATTAAACAACTCCTGTTTGTTACATACCATGTTTTTTACCAATTTCAAAAAATAAAATTAAAAAACTGACGCGAAAATTTAAATCAAACGAAATGTATAAATAGCACGAGATCAGCTAATTCATCATTTCGTGAGTGCTGTTTTATGCATCCAAATGACATGTATTAGATACATAAAATGGGATGGATATTAGGGCAGAATTAGTTTTATTAGGATTAACTTCAAACAGCTCAAAACAAAAACAACGAGGATTAAAACAAATACATTTTGGCTACATAAATCTGCATCATTTTGGTTACGTATAATTGAGACAAAACGACAATAAACACGTTGAACATAGTCATTATTCATACAAAAACATATATTTGAAAATACTGGTACTTAGTTTTAGAACATGTTTATATAAAATACCACAATATATGTAATGGACCCCGTTTTGCCATCACGTTGGAAACAATGGAAAATAGTCACGTTCCATTTGAAGATTTCATTCTATCATTGATTTCCGGTAATTATATTTCAATATCTTGTTATCTGTCAATCATATTCGTGTTATTTTCTGCGGTGTTTGTGACCCAGTGTTCGGAGCTTTCGCTAGGATTTTTTTTTCTGGGTCATTCTTTCAGATTTTTTTCGCCAAATGTACGGCATTATGCTCCTAAATGTGATTCTGGTGAAGTTTAACCATTTTTTAGTTAATATCAACAGATTTGTATTATTTCATTTGGATTTGACTGTGATTTGGCTGTGTTAACCTAAAATAATATTTCAATTTTTAATTTTTTTACTACTTTTACTTGATGTGCCGTAACAAATAAAACCTATACACAGAAATAAAAAACTTTTATTCCTATATATTTTGTGAAAATAAGGCAGGTTCAGTGTGATATTCTTATATAAACATTAAGATTGGATTAATTATATGTACTTGCAATTGAAAATAGTGCCAAATCTGGATTTCTGAATTTCCCTAAATATATAGGTATTTAAGAATGGTTTTGCCTGTGTAATCTCGTTTTTGTAATTGTTTATACATCTATATAACAAAAAAGGAAATAATGTTTTGAAAAAAAAACAAAGGTATTGTCCCTTTAAAGTAGTACTTCTCGAGAATAACGACAAATGTGGTTATAAAGCCATAATAACTTGCTGTTACAACACAATCTGGTGCGGTTAAACTGAGTTTTTCTCAGTTAAACTAGCTTTTCTTTGTCGAGATTAACTAGGTTTAACGAAGTAGTGTGCTTTTGGCGCAGTTAAACTTACTTTTTCTTAATTGTACCTAGTTTTTCTCAAGCTGATGGAGGAAAAAAGGTTAAACTCATAAATGTGATTTTGGCATGGCATACTTTTACAGCAATGTTTTGGAGAAACAAAATTATGATTATTGCCGTTTATTTGTATTACGTCAATATTTACGCTTTTAACTAATGGAACTATTCTAGAACAGCACAAAATCTATTCTGTTTGATTGGAATGTAGAACTCTATACTTAAAGATACATAAATATTTCAAACTACGAATGCCGACACTATGGGCAGTTCTAGTTAACTTACAAGTATTGTCCGATTCACATAAGATTGCAGGGCGGAGAAACCTTTTGATTATCATACGGATGATTTGTCCGATTCACATAAGATTGCAGGGTGGAGAAACCTTTTGATTATCATACGGATGATTCTATTCACTTTTCGATTATACCAATCTGCGCGGGAAAACGTTTTATTACTAACTGGATACTCATTATGTATAGTGAAAAGTAGGACGACCATTCTAGTGTAATTTTAATGTTATGCTTTTTTACCTAAAATTTAAATCGTCCAGGTCAAGAAAGGGTTGACGAGACTCCACCCCGCCAGGTCACGTGCATTTCACTATTCCTGTCAAATTCTAGCTATATTTTGTTAATAATTTTGTAACATTACGGCCGTATTATATAAGCCATGAGTAATATTTGATAAATTGTTTGACAATCATGAAACGATGATATACCATAGATAGACAACCGACAATACAATTTCACGTTGGAAACAGAGCACAAATGCCAATTATATACGATATCGTTTGCGCTTACTTTCCCATTATCTTTGAAAATGTTTACGAGATACTCCGAAAGTGTGATTTGTGACAGAGATAAAAAGTATCAGGACAACTCGTACCCAAGACGAATCTTACTTAAAGGCATATCGCTCAGTGTATCACAGTTTTAATTTGGTTTTGAATATGGATATTTCACTGCATTTCTTTTAGGTCTAAACATGAAAAATGAGGCTTCGTGTAATTTCTTACCATGACGTAAAAAATAATTTGATCGGAGGTAACCACCAGTTTGAAGTCAATCGGAAAGGTTTTAATGCTCAATCAAACAAATTATACGTCAGAGAGAAACAAGAAAGTGAAACCTAACATATTCTGCAAGAACGAGGAATAGACCCTGTATGATATCTAACTGGAACAAAAGCGGCATATATATCGGTGATTAGTTTGTACGCTGAAATAGTATTTTATTGGTTTTATTAGAGTACCTCCGTACCTCAGCACTAATGATAAAAGTCAAGATCTGTGTCTAAATTATGTCTTTAGCCTACCGTAAATTGGGATATTTTGGTGTCGGGTAAGAAGGGTAATTTTTGGCCAATAAAAATTTAACCATTTTTATTTACACTCTAACTGCTGTTCTCAGCCTTTCTATGACTTATTCCTATATTCCGTCACTCTGTATAGCGAATTCCTGTTGTTTGCGACCAACGAACGCACAAATTCAGCCGACGGTCGATTGTTTATTCATATTATGATCTCAAACGGAGCTAACTCGAATATTGAGTGTCACAATTTTCAAATCTCGATTAATTTTAAACAGAAACTATGACATGATTTATCCTTTGCCCCAAGAGTTGATTCATAAACGACATTGTTAATTCTTAGTAGTAGCATTTTCACTATGAAATTAAACATTGAATACGGATCCGGATTTCCTGACCGCCGAACGTGTATACATATTTTGGACTGTTCAATTTTGGCCATTTAAGTAGGGTGGCCAAATTGGCCAAATTAAATAGTGGCCAAAATATCCCAATTTACGGTATCATATTCATCTTCAGATTTTTGGTCAGTGCCCACCAACCTCAATAGTTTTATAGATACACAGTTTGTAATTAAGGAAGATTAAATCAGGATCCATGTACCAAATCAAAGGACACCGACCATCTGCAGTACACTGTTACACATTTTCAACTGTGGTTTACAATACAGTTCGAACCCGTTCATTACCCTGAATTGTACTAAATGGAGAAAATAAAAAGTAGATATGTTTGAAGTAAAAAAATGAACTCAGTTTCATCTTCCTATTCTTTAACATTTCATAGAGTATTCATACAATGTTCATCTGATTTAATTTAAAAAAATTCAACGTTTTTCTATGATTATCCATATTGTTCATAAAATTCGCTATCGAACAGATAACTCAAAATTTCATTTATTGAAACAGAGTAATCACAAACAAGACTATTATATTATACCAACCGTAAAATTTGCTGAACGTTGACATCACACGCGCTTTTCGATATCCTTGTGTCAATAACTTGTCAGTAAGTAGTTTACCTCTGTATATGAAATGTTCATATGTTGAACATGACTTGCATATCGGAACAGTTGTCTCCGACTATGCGATTTATACAGAAGTTACAGTTTGAACGATAAGAATCACATTTAGTATGTATACCAATATAACGATGAAGTGTAGTATATAGTATATATATAGTCAATTGTACTTTAAGAACGACACATACCTAGATCGACTGAGACGAAAATTCCCCATGACCTGTCTCACAACTGGCACCCATAAACATACCAAAAAATTCCATTCCCAAATTGGACGCACCACTTTATGATTAAAGGATTTATGTTTGTGCAATATTTACAAGAGAAAGAAGGAACTGGAGTTGTTATAAATTGTGCTAACTACTCACGCTGGACCTTTAATTGTTTTAATTAGATAGTGGTTTGTTAGACGTATGAATTGACAGAATACAAATCTGAGTTGAGTACTCAACATTCGAGTATGTACACTCACACGTTTTGAAGTTTCCTGGCTCAGTCGGTATCGCGCTGACGCTTGATCGTGAGGTCGTGAGTTCGAGTCCAGCCGGCGGCAGATTGGTTTCCTGTTCTTCAGATGAGACAGTAAAAAGCGTGGTCCCGTGTCACAGCAGGTCTAGGCACGCTAAAGAACCCTCAGTGCTCAATGGCTGTAAGTGCCGAGCATAGGCCAAAATTTGAAGGCCTTTGCTGATATTTGGTGACGTCTCCATTTGAGTGAAAGAATCTTGAGTGGGACGTTAAACAACAATAAACAAATAAACATACAATTACAATACGTACGAAATTGTTCAGTTCAAGGCAGTTTTAGCATTGCTCGTTCTGTATGTTGTCATATTGAAGAACAAAATAAGTTAAGCCTACGAACTGAGTACAATTCGTGACTTCCGACAAGGGCCTAACACACATTAGCAGGTATGTCGTCTTTCCTTGACCAGGCTCTTGGCAATGGACCAATCATTTAAAAAATCTAACTGCGTTTCCAAAACTCCAGACCCCATATAAATATTCAAGATTCTTTTCTTATAGCTTAATATTTCATTTGAGGCGTACAACGATATCAACATGACTTAATTTTAATCCTGTTGAAGAAATATATTTCTTTTTATACTCGTTATATCTGAGTGCACTATACTAATTTACAAAAATCGGTCGATGAAAAATCTCCTGTTACGTCGAACAAAAGATTAAATAAGACTTTAATTTTGTTATGTAATAGAGGAAGATTCATCTGCATTCAGGAAACCTTATTACCTGTAGAACATGTGGTAATGATGTGCTAACAAATCACATTAACAAAATTAAAGCTGAGCTAGGAAATAAAAAAAAAACGTTTGAACTTTGAATAAACAAAAATATGTTGAAAAAATGTTTTGAAACATCCCCACTTCATTTACCAAAATAACAGAAATAATTGTAATTGTTTCACCGGAAAACATGCCCCAGATCAGGTATAAAAGGCGGATTAGTTACACTGGTTGCAAACCGTGCGATGTTCCAGAGGCTGAATAATACTCACGTCATGCTCTTTCCTGTACTTCTGAAAAAGAAACTAAACATCTTTGCCTCGATTGAAGTTTTATGGAACGTACAAACAGCAAGAGAAAGGAATTATTTAGTTCATCCATAATAAATCCAAAAGTTACTTCATTATTTCAAACATCAAGGGCCTTCTAATACAAGGCAATCTGCTTCCTAAGTGCCAGGCGACCGTTGAGTCATTATTGTTTCGGAATACTTCGCTGTTTACCGGAAGAAAAAACATGACTCAATGGCCGAATGACAGTAGAAAGCAGATCGCTTTGTTTTTGTTTTGAAAGGTTGAATGCTTGATATTTAGTGAGATGGAATAACATTTGATTTATAATGGATGAACTAACCATTATTCCGTTATTAAACGTAACGTGAGTTTTATTCAGTCTCTGCACCTTTTGCGGTGCGAGTACAGATATAAAATGACAACCAATATAACTAATCTGCCTTTTATACCTGTTGTGAGACTTGTTTTCCAAAAATATGTCTGCTGTGTGGGGAAATGAAGTGGGAATGTTTCAAAGCATTTTTATTCAAAGTTCAAAAGCTTTTTATCTTCTTAGCTCAGCTTTGTCTACATGTCAATGATGTCACGTGTACCTTAGTTCTTCTGGTAGTGTGTATTTGGCATTTATTTAACATTTACAGATCTGGGAAAAAGATAAGCTACTAGAAAACATTATATACACTATACCATTGAACTACTTGAATCACTTAGATATTGTCTATCGAAGAGCGCAGTGCAAAATAGATATGTTCCATGGTATAGTTGTAGATCGTATTATAGTAACATAATAGTGGGCAGATATGTCATGAAGCCCCAAAATGGACGAGTTTCCTGATTGGGTTCAATATACAGCACTGGCAAAGGTCTCCATTTATGCTCTTATGGACCATGTTTAGACAATATGGCGGCGACCGGTGGAGTCAGTAATGGCGTTTCAGACAATCTGAATCTGAGTGGTCAATAAATGAAAGAATAAAAAAATAGTTTTGCCATTAATAAATGAATTTAAGGTGATAAAAATACATGAATATTAGTTGCACTTTTCAAATTATAGGGTTGACAGTTGCAATTTAAAGAGAGGAGTCAGATGAGAAGAGATATTTTCCTTTGGTACGGAATACTACGAGCTGTAAAAAGTGAAAATTCGAAGTAGAAATGCAACGGCAACCTATACCTTTGATTGCATATTTTGTTATCAAACATATTGATCGTTCAGCACAGGGTATTGATTTGATCCAGATTTGATAAACATGGGATTGACATTGACCTGAAGTTTTGTAAATTAGCATTGATGCCTATGGGGAAATATTTTGTGGTGTCCATGAGATGTTATCAGTCAGATATGTAGGTAGATACAACAAAATCGCTCACTCAAATGTTTTAAACTCTCAATACTGGTTTCAGATTTTGAAGGATGGGCCCTAATGATTTATAGGTCACAAGAAAAAGTTACAAGTGCTTTTCATCATATTTTATCATGTCACATTTTGTAGTGAGTTCTACAGTGTGGTAAGAGGAAATACATTACTTTAAAGTAAACCCTAAAAAATAAAGAGTCCACAAGATAGACCGGGTAATGTTCACATTATAACTTTTATTGTTAACAGACAAATAGTACCAAAGGTAATTTTACACCTGTCCTATTCACGCTTATAGTTTTGTTCATAGACGGTGTTCTTGTGGTGTTTTACAGATATAAGATTTACCACTAAAGACATTAGCTGTTTTGTTTAATAGCTTTCGTATCTTTTACTACGTAGATTGAAATACAATAGCAAAACAAAGGCATACAAATTCTTAAATTTATAATTGTTTTGTGAAAATTGCATGAGAAACCCAGTTTGGCAATTATGGATTTATACTTTGGTAACTGAGATTTTTTATATTATAACTGGTTAATTCAACATCACATTTGTGCAAAGTATATGCGTATCACACTGGACCTGACCTGTTTTCACAAAATATATAGGAAAATGATATTTTTATGCCTATTTATAGATTATATTTGTTATTGTACATCAAGTACAACTGATCTATTTCAAGACAGGAATTCATTTGTTCGTCATACTTACTGTATTTAGAGGCATCGATTTCAGTCTATTTTAATTCCAGCATACATTAATAAGGGTTTCTCACACTTATTTTGGGAATTGTGTTGGCAAGACAGAAACAAGGAAAATATTATATCTCCATCTTTAGTCAATATGTTGATATCTACGAAAACAATAATTCTCAAAAGTCACTGCATACACAAAATACAATCGGTGTTCACGATAAATAATTTTGATAAATGCTAATTATGATAATAAAAGATACCAAATTATTATCATGCAGGATAGTTATCAAATCTGGTGTACATTGGAGAGTTATGAGCCTCTGGAAATGCAGAGGTTGGATTAGGAGCAATGGAGTACTCCGCATCCCTTGTTGACTGGTCATCCACCGCGAGTCCAGTCAAAATCGAGTGAAATAAGTGAGGAATACATTCATACAGATGACTCTACAACAGCCATAAAAAGGCGACTCAAAATTCTGTTAAGTGGAACATAGTAATTGCAAACAAGGCCATTACTTTAAAACATTTATTTTAATTTTTCTATCTTGTATAAATAGTGTTTTATATTTGAAGTGAATAGTCTGGCTATTGCAGCCGACTAACTGATAATTGTTGACCCTGATGCCAGCAATACAATTTATCATTCTATTTGTATTGGTTGGGAAACGAAAGTGTGAAACGGCAATCCCACTGATAATAACTATGTCCACTGTTTAGAAAGTGAAACTTGTCTTTACTATAATAGATTGTGTGTAAATTGGGGACCAGTGTGTACTCTTATTGCATTTCATTGAGGTCCTATTCTTGTCTAGCATTTCGAAAGTTGTCTTAACAACAATCCAGAATAAGTTTTAACTAGACAGATAAGTTGAAAGCTGCCGTCGTAATAAACAAATAAATTATATAGACAGAATAAATTATAAACAAAAGATACACACAAAAGTATAAGTCAGCTATCTGTTGTTGTTCTTTTCGTTTTTTCTTTTTGTTTATGTCTTTGTTTTGTGTTTTTGTTGTTGTTTCTTTTTTCTTCTTTGTTTGTTTTTGTTAGTAGATCTAAGGTTCCATGTTGCTGAGGTTATTGCTTTTGTCTGTTTTTATTTTTAGTTTATTTTTGCTAGTTTTATTTTATTATTTTAATCATTATAATTAATTGGTATGCATTAAATCATTGAAACGTAAAACAATATGTTCGTCAAATGGGAATCAAATAGAGGCTATTTTTCATATCGTATATATAGTGATTATATTCATATACATCGCAATACGTTTGTGAGCGCTTAATGGTGAATGAGTGACTTCAAAATGTGTTGTACTAATTATATATAGAATAACGAAATCTTATCTTTTTAATAAAGTCTGATAGCAAAGCAAATTGTACTATATGAATGCCTGTTTAATAATTCCCATGCATTTGTTTAGAAGGGTGACGCAACCTTAAACACAGGCAAACTACTTGTCAACAAAGAACTAGCATACCCGGACGAAATGCCTGTCAACAAAGAACTAGCATACCCGAGTTTTATCATAACCAAAGTAACATGCCGAGTTTAACAACAATATGGGATTAATTCCCATGCTTAAATTTATAGTGTAGATTGTAATTACCATCTCCTGTGATTCGATGTCACTTTGTTTCTCGACATTTTTACATAAAAAATAAATATTGTACTATCTCAAATATTTTGTGTGGAAAGCAAACACGGTACCTCTTTTTTATAAAACTAAACAAGGTTATGTTACAAACATTTGCTAATTTATCTAGGTTTAACTATAGGCACTTATCTTGGCACATTTTTTTTTATAACATAATGATATCTCAGTTTAAATCTCTCTCTATGACAGTTAAAATATTTTAATAAGCCGTGCAAATGTTTTATCTGGTACATAATATATAAAAATAGTTTACGTTTTCTTAGATTTCTTCCAGATATACCGTTACAAGGTATTTTAAATGCAATACAGGCACGAGATTTTGTTTTCCGGTTTATGAAGCATTTAAGCAAGATAAAAATTGACAAGGTACATATACGACAGATTGATCGAAATAACAAGTTACTACAAGTCAGCATCAGGAGTTTTAATCTAAATATTCTATAATGCAATTTGAATCTTAATCATGTGTAAAACTGGGAAAATATAATTGGATAAAAGTTAAGCTCACTATAAATTCAAAGTTTAAAATGATAACAATATTTCGTTTATTAAACAGTCCGTACAATGACATTGCTTGAACTACTGTTTTTCGCTACCTGTAAAGTTGGATCACTAATTCGAAAAATGTATTTTTCTTACCGTCCAACCAAGAGTCTGATTGCTTAATGGTTTAGTAAAGTGCACATTGATCTTTAGACAGACTGCAAGATACTGTGTAAAAAGAATCGGTTACATCTACCCTACAAATACTATTGGTACATCATAACCGAATTTTGTTGATAACTTAATGAAATATTACTTGGTCTCTTTATTTTGTTGTGAAATAAGTAGTCATTGAAGGAAGCGAATTTCAGAAAATTTCGAAAATATACGAGATGTATGAATTATTGATGACAAATTTATCTTTATTTTGTCATTAATATGTGTATCTACATACATATATTTTTTCCTTCCTTGAAGATCAGATAGGAGATTCTTTTTACTTTTCCTTCACTTTGACTGTTTATTACTATCTCGCTCTACCTTTCTTTCTACCTAAAATCTACATTTATTATATACAAAAACATGGTTTATTTTGTTTTGACTTAAAATACTTAACAAATGCTAAATATAGGGAGATTGAAATTCAAAACAATACATTATATATATTATATATAGTCTTATTTTATCAATTATACATATGTGCATAATTATTACTAAGAATTGGAGTTGTATGAAATAAAATTGAAGAAGTATCAATCAATAATCAAAACACAAGTTCATTATAACACGACGAATTAGATATGTAAATGGTCTCAACATGGGATAAGACCAGGTGTCCGGAAGGAGTCTATACTCGGGGACAATATGTCCACCAGCAATGATACATACTCATACATACATAAAAATATAAAAAATCTCAGATACCAAAATATAAATCAATTGAACTTACGGCCATTTAACAGAGAGGGTTCTTCATATTGCCGACACTACTGAGACACGGGAACTCGATTTTTACTGTCCCATCCGAAGGACAGGAAACCAGCCTGCTATCGGCTGGACTCGAACTCACGATCAAGAGTCGAGCGCGGTACCGACTCAGCCAGGCCGGCTTCTTCGCTTACGTCTTACGTTAGAATTTAAAAAGTTCCCTCATATTAACACCACTACACAGTGGGCTTAATAGATTACCTACATTTTTAATATTACCATTACATCTATAGGGGTATGCAGTGCCAAGCTGTTTAATACACAAATCTTCTCATTGTCTATGGAAGGGGGTACTCAAGGTGGGATTGTTGGCCCAGTGGTTTTTTTTCAATTATACGCACTCTCATAGACATAATGAACTCGTTAGGATAGTTGAAATGTCGATAGGGTACCTGGTTACCCCCATTATTAACCTAAATCGATGACCAGATACTCTTTTATTTAAAGGGCCCCTTTGTCTGACCAAGATAAATCAATCCAATCAAGATACACTCAATTCCGTAAACAACGTTTAAATGGTTTACAGTCCAGATGATCCAAGCTTTGGGTATTGTAATGTTTATTTCTCAGATTGCCCAGTTAACCCTTGAAACTGAATAATAAGAAAAATGTATGTTTAGTCAACTCCAATGTAATTAATAGTATATTCAAATTATGTACAAATATGTGAAAACTATAAGGACCATTGATATAGTTGATTATGTAGAAATACACAATAATATAAACATTTCAGATACCAAAGTATTATATCAATAGGATGTCCAGGACATAGATATAAATCCGGTAAAAATGGAAAAACACGGACCTCTGGAAACCAAGAGGTGGAATCAGGTGCCATAGAGGAGTAAGCATCCCCTGTCGACCGGTCACACCCGCCGTGAGTCCACAGTCAAATCCAATGAAACACGTGAGGAGTGTACCCTCGTCACAACTGGTACAGACGTCTCAACAACCGCCAACGAAAAGGCAACTCAACATTTCACTTAGTGACATTAAACGCGGTTTTCGATATCCCTGTGTCAATAATTTGTCAGTGAGTAGTTTACCTCTGTATATGAAATCTTCATATGTTGTGTACGCCCTGGCATATCGGATCATTTGTGAAATATAAACTCCATATGCAGGTGACTGAGGGATAGTACTACTTAAATGTGGAAAATTTACGATGGGAAAGCCGAAATCGTCGCGTTTATCGTATAGCTTAGTTGCTAATTTCCCGTCTGTGTTTATATTAAGTAAAATGTCTAAGTATGAAGCGTGTGTACTTGATTCTGTTGTATCTTTAATTTCTAGTTCGCTGGTATATATCGCATTGACATATGTATGAAAAGTATAGAAATACGTAACCTGAAAGAACATATCGTCTTTACAAATATCTTCAAAACTACTGTGATTCCATCTCTATAACATTAATTTTATGCGTCAAAATGAATTAAAAAATACAAACAAATACAAATTAATTATCACAACCTTTGTAGTTAGTATATTTGTTGATATAAATGATTATTACATTTTTAACACCGTGTTTAAGATCTATGACAAAAGTTCGATTATAACAATATAAACATGTTTTTGTAATTTCTTTACTTGGTTAAGGTCTTCGACTGGTCCTTCCCACCAAAATGCTTCAAATGTTGGTAATTCAATGCTGATTTTTAACTTGTTTAAATACAATATAAAAAATATCAGATACCAAGGTATAAATCAATAGAATGTCCAGGACATACAAACTATTTCTCGTAATTCAAAAGTGGTGCGTATTAAACATGTGCCGCATTATTTTCGTTCCTGTTTAAACTGGGAAAATGTCAGTGACACACGTGCTTGATAACATGATCGAAGAAAAAACATAGTATAACGGTATAGATTAGGACAGTTCCTGGTGATGACAGAACAAAATAACTTTCTGATTGATTATTTTTTTATGTCTGAAGATCCATTGTTTAGTTGGTAAACACTACATTTCCAATACTGTAATTATAAATGACACGGAAACGTGTATGAACAAAAGATATTTGATTTGTTTGTTTGTTTGATTGCTGTTTTATATCCCGCCTAGAATTGTTCACACATAGTTATGGAGATGCTTTCAGCTTTAGGTACAATGTAACATATTTTGATCTGCACTATGGACTGAAGCCAATGTCGTGGGGTTCTTTCACGGGACCTTGCTTTAGGTCCCACCCGAATTTCACTTCATAGGCCGACCGCTTGGCGGAGGAACAGTACGTACCATTTTCGGCATGATATAGTACTGTGACTCGAACCGGGGACCTTCCGCTGGCGAGACGTACCAGTGGATTATTTGATATCATTTTAACTGTAACCGACAAGAAATTTGAATAGTAAATGTGTATTATTTTCTTGTCAATTGAAATGTCCAATGTTACATACAGAACTATTTCCCATAAATTGTATCGTGTTCCAAAGTTGCGTATTTGCGTGACGGCCAGATTCAAACACACGTGTTTTTCTGATATCCAAACCATTGCAGTAATGTCAATTTATTGCTTGCACATGCTAACTATTACAATAATAATTTACATTGGATTGTATTTCGCTATAATTTTCTTTGAAATCTTGTACAGTGAAAAGAGCAATAGTGGATAAAACTTACATAAACTGTACATCGATTTCGTTATCCGGAAATACTTTATTCTGAACAACAATTGTAAATGATTGCGTTTTTACCATTTTGCCAATGCTAATATATTTTTATACTTTTGAAGCTTTGGTATGTTTGTTTCTATATCTTGCTTCACGAATACGAATGTAAGATATTATTCTTGAGCACGACATTATACATTGATGTCCTTGGATATGTCATTATGCTTTAGATATCGTATACAAAATAGTATACCCAATAGAAACTGAATTTAGTTTAGTTTGATTGATGTAAGTATAATTGACAAAAACAAATATACATTCGTCTTCATATACACAAACAGTATCTTTACAGGAAGCTCACTACATAAAGATCTTTAAGAGCACTTATTACAACGAACGTTTTAACTGGGCATACATTTTACTTCCTCGTTTTATTTTCTGTTTTAATCAGATTATAAGGAGTTTTTAAGGCATCGGAAAAGTGTGCTAGATATAAATGACAGTTTCATAACATCATTAACAGAATTTCAAAGAAAATAAACGAAACTGATTGTTCATTCTATCTAAAATGTTTCAACTTCTATGAATATGACATTGTATGATTTTGTGGAGAATTGAAGTAAATAGAAAAGCATGTCGAACATTACAGTGAATACAACATAAAACGTAGACTAAAAATAAAACATTCCTAGCAATTAGCTAATTTGTTTATAGATGATTTATATGACACTTTCTCTTATAAACCGAATTTCAACAGTTTTGTGTTTGTGTATTTTTTCTGTTTTGTTAGTATGAAAGTACTGAGCCAGACCGGCTCAAAATATCTCCAAACATAATACCTAATGATTGGCATTTTGCTACTGTTTGTTTCCCGATTTCACTGTACTTCATACTTTCAACGTGTGTAGTCTTTTTGTTGTTAAAATGTGTGCAATTTATTTACCAATCAATTCACATGATTCATTCTGTTTAATCTAAAGACGTGAATATGGAATTTAATAAATGATGTATTCGAAAGATATTTAGTTTTAGTGTCTGGAAACCGGAAAAAGGCTCTCGGACCTTTTGAAAATTGCAAACTAAATTTAATAACTCCACCGTGCACTAGGACATGTATTGTATAGCAATTTGAAATAGTGTAATCATGTTACCCCTAAATCCCCCTTGTAAAATGTGTTGGTCTGCCATTATGTCGACCATGATAAGAATGTAAACAAGACTCCCAAGTCTCAAATGTATCAAAATTGTCAATTAGCACTAGATAGTTCTTAGATCTTAAATTACATAGTAATACGGGGTTATATCATTTAAATGAGATATGCGATTCAGAAAACGTTAAGTATAATATCACACACACACACACACACACACACACACACACACACACACACACACACACACACACACACACACACAGTAGAATTCCGAACATGATATATATATATATATATATATATATATATATATATATATATATATATATATGTATATATAATTTTTACAGATATTTAAGGGAACAAAACAGAAAATATGTTACTTTTTTACTATTAATTATAATGTAGCACGTGTACATGCAATAAAATAAATGTAAAAAACACAGAAATTGTTTGTTACGTTGTATCACCAAACTCCACAAAGTGCTGCACAATGATTTTTTTGATGAACAATTGCATTATACCCCGATGATGTTCAAAAAATGAAAAAACAATCCTGATATTTATATATATTACCATTTTCAGTGAAAATTTATTCTACTGGATACTAAATTCATTCCAGAATACTGACTTTGCGTGGGGGTGTTATACAACGTAATAGCTTAACAGCTGTTTTGACATGAGAAGTAGTTCATTTTTCTGATCGCAAATACTAATATATAAAAAATATCAGATACCAAAGTATAAATCAATAGAATGTCCAGGATATAGATACAAATCCGGTAATAATGGACAAACACGGACCTCTGTAAACTAAGAGGTGGGATCAGGTGCCATGGAGGAGTAAGCATCCCCTGTCGACCGGTCACACCCGCCGTGAGTCCACAGTCAAGTCCAATATCATACGTGAGGATTTTATCCTCGTCACAATTGGTACAGACGTCTCAACAACCGCCAACGAAAAGGCAACTCAACATTTCACTTAGTGAAACAGAGTAGTCGCAAACAAGACTTATACCGACCGTAAAATTTGCGGAACGTTGACATTAAACGCGGTTTTCGATATCCCTGTGTCTATAATTTGTCAGTGAGTAGTTTACCTCTGTATATGAAATCTTCATATGTTGTGCACGCCCTGGCATATCGGATCATTTATGAAATAAAAACTCCATATGCGGGTGACTGAGGGATATTACTGCTTAAATGTGGAAAAGTTACGATGGGAAAGCTGAAATCGTCGTGTTTTTCGTATAGCTTAGTAGCTAATTTCCCGTCTGTGTTTATATTAAGTTAAATGTCTAAGTATGACGCGTGTGTGCTTGATTCTGTTGTATCTTTCATTTTTAGTTCGCTGGAATATATCGCATTGACATATGTATGAAAATTGTCCTTATTAATTGACAAAACGTCGTCGATATATCTAAATGTCAAATTAATGGACACCGCTAACTTTTTCTTCTTTTGATTCAGCAGTTTCTGAATAAAGCTGCTTCGTATGAATAAAGGAACAGGTCTGCCAATAAAGGAGCACAATTGGTTCCCATAGGAATGTCGACAGTTTGTTGAAAGACCACGTCTCCGAACATTACAAATATATTGTCTATCAGAAATGCCAGCATGTTTTATATCAACTTCAGTGTATCTATGTGTAGAATCAGAGAGGTGTTTGACGAAATAAGTATCCTGATATCCAATCACTAGTTATTTAAATTTTCGAGTACCACCTTTAGTGAAAAAACAGTTGTCTATGATGCTGAAAAGTCTTTCTTTTATCTTTTTATGCGGAATAGTTGTGTAAAGAGTAGAGAAGTCATAAGTTTTGATACTGTGAATTCGCGAAAAATTGTGTGCCTTCAAATTTTCTAAAAGCTGTTTAGAATTTTTAAGTATCCACATCTGATTTACACCGCTTCTGGAATAAGCATCTGTATAGTATTGTTGAAGTTATATCTTGGTAAGGAGTAAAGATAAAGGTTTGGTAGAACATTTGCTGGATCCTGCTATGAAATGAAATAAAAACGTTTAATTTCTTTTTTATACCATTTTGAAGAAACTAGTGATATGGACAATTTTGAATACTTATTATCAGATTTAGTTCGCGATTATTAATATTCGACCATTTAGTAGTGTCGAGTTAAATGTGTCAGAAGAGAATTGCCCGAATGGACCGTGTGCAAACGGCTGAAAGGCTTATCATGTGCGATTTGGATATCAACAGATGATCGTTGTATACAACAAATTTTCGTTTGAATAATGATATTTTATCAGTGGAATATACCACAGAAAGTTTGACTGCTTATGTTCGTTCATGACAACTGGAAGTAGCCATTCTACTGTATTTGACATTTTTTGTCAATCGCTGAATCAGCTGGGAAACGCCATATCGGTGATGTTTTCGTAAGTATTTGAGTATATAGACTAGCCCAATAGCAAATCCTTGAAATCAATTGAAACAAGGCAAATTGAGATTATGTTGTGAAATAACAAACTTTTATTTGTCTGTTTAAATGATAATTATTGATAGCTTCGTTATGGAAAATCTGTGTAGGCCTATAAAGTATAATGGGTCCATATGTCGTTAGCCTATGACTATGACTATGTAGGTCTATTCAGACTTCAGTATTTACCAGCTGATCATATATCTTATAATGCAAACACGATATGTCTAACTATATAGAGTATCCCCGTCAATTTACTGAGAAACCTATGAACACTACTTATGCTCGGCACTAACATTGCAGGTTGTGAAAAACAAGGTGGACCTTGAAATTATAAGATTTGAGGTGAAATGAAATCTGTTTTCACACTATATGAGTGACGAATTGTTCCTGACAGGAATATATGGTGACGGACAAAGCAAGCTGTTTATCAGAGATGCTTGACGCAACTACGAAGCGAATTTTAATTTCTGTGGCCTGTGTTTCTTTTCATAACATGGCCTATGCAATATGAGAATGTACAGTGTGCTACAGATGCAGGCCTAGTCTTGTGTTTTCGATTTCTTTCTGTGATTTTTGTTGTTTTGTGGTATTGAATGACTTTTAAGATTAAATAAAGAATACGAAATGAATGTGTGTTATTTTATTCTTTATTCATATGTTCAGAGAAGACTTGTCCGACAACTATATGGTCATGGAAAGGATTTCTAAAATCCTTATGTATTCCTACGCCAAAAAGTAAAGCGGTTAAACGCTTGGGTCACGCGACGACTGACTTGTGTTATTGGAATATGAATGCAGCCGTACTATATACTTGCAATGAAAGAAATAACAGTCGGTATGTAAATATTAGAGGTTTATATTTCAGAATGAAAAGTCTTTCTTTTGTTTCACGTTCCTTCTCTACAGTTTTTTTTATGAAATTGTAAAGTTGAAACAGAATCAAAATAATCGATTGGTTCGTTTGTTTCAAAAATATATATTAATTTTGTAGAAATATGTCGATAGTGAAAGTATTGTCTGTGTGTAAATTATAACATTTGAAATTTTAATTTAAATGCAAGATATATTGATCATTTAAATCTTTATATAGGAAACATAATGACACTCAATTTTACAACAGAGCGATGTTTCCTCTTGTAAATCGACTGTACGTTACATTTATAGGCATCGTAGGAATATCTTCATTGTGAATGTGTTGTAATTGATTTTTTCCTCGTTACATCCATTCATAAAACGTTAGTGATAAATTTGTATGTATCCACGTACAACTATTTCTTTGCGCGTATCTTAACGACAAATATGCATTCCCAAAAGAACTCTATTTTGGAACGCGTGGATAAAAGTAAATACGATGGTCACTAATTTCAACCCCATTTTACAATAGTACAGAGCCTTAGTAGCAGATCTTGGTGAATTGAAATTGACTTTCATAGTCCGTAGATAGATGATTGGTAGAAAAAAAAAAACAAAAACAAAAAAACAACAACTTTATTTTGAAAATGCGGTCGATGTTTAAGAAGCCGATTGGATTTCATTTAATTCAGCATTATTTGGCCTCGTTTGTAAATGGTAATTGGCCAAACTTGTACACATGTACAAGCATCCATACACATACACGTGAACATATACATACATGACAATACGTACATAATTATATACACTGCAATTATTCATTTTTCTAAATAAAAATATTGTATTTCTATACATATACTTTTAGCACTTCCATGTTAAACAGATAAAAACAAAAGAAAGTATTAGTATTCTCCGACCAGATTGAGACTCCACGATTGTACAAACGTGTTATACAAATAGCCTTGACAGATTGATAATATTTTTTCAGCTTCATTTCCTACCTCAAAGCATTTCAACGCTATATGTCTGTTTCTAAACGCACAGTCCATTTCTCAAAACTTATGATTTCTCAACTCTTTACACTACTATTCCACATAAAAAATTAAAAGAAAGACTTTTTAGCATCATAGACAACTGCTTTTTCACTAAAGGTGGTACCCGAAAATTTAAATATCTAGTGATTGGCTATCAGGATACTTATTTCGTCAAACACCACTCTGATTCTACACATAAGTATACTGAAGTTGATATAAAAAACATGCTGGAATTTCTAATAGACAATATATTTGTAATGTTCGGAGACGTGGTCTTTCAACAAACTGTCGGCATTCCTATGGGAACCAATTGTGCTCCTTTATTGGCCGACCTGTTCCTTTATTCATACAAAGCAGACTTCATTCAGAAACTGCTGAATCAAAAGAAGAAAAAGTTAGCGGTGTCCTTTAATTTGACATTTAGATATATCGACGACGTTTTGTCAATTAATAATGACGATTTTCATACATATGTCAATGCGATATATACCAGCGAACTAGAAATTAAAGATACAACAGAATCAAGTACACACGCTTCATACTTAGACATTTTACTTAATATAAACACAGACGGGAAATTAGCAACTAACCTATACGATAAACGCGACGATTTCGGCTTTCCCCATCGTAAATTTTCCACATTTAAGTAGTAATATCCCTCAGTCACCTGCATATGGAGTTTATATTTCACAAATGATCCGATATGCCAGGGCGTGCACAACATATGAAGATTTCATATACAGAGGTAAACTACTCACTGACAAATTATTGACACAGGGATATCGAAAACCGCGTTTAATGTCAACGTTCCGCAAATTTTATGGTCGGTATAATAGTCTTGTTTGCGACTACTCTGTTTCACTAAGTGAAATGTTGAGTTGCCTTTTCGTTGGCGGTTGTTGAGACGTCTGTACCAATTGTGACGAGGATACACTCCTCACTTGTTCCATTGGACTTGACTGTGGACTCACGGCGGGTGTGACCGGTCGACAGGGGATGCTTACTCCTCCATGGCACCTGATCCCACCTGTTGGTTTCCAGAGGTCCGTGTTTGTCCATTTTTACCGGATTTGTGTCTATGTCCTGGACATCCTATTGATTTATACTTTGGTATCTGAGATTTTTATAATTCTATCTACCTTCATATATATACATATACACGAATATAGAATTATACATTTACACATGTACACATGTAGTAATCGTCAATCGAAAGTCCCAGGTTTTGTATCAATCATTGAACGACAAAGATTGTGTCTACATGTGATACACAAGATTACCGGAAAATTAATTGTCATCCAAAACAACGGAAATTTTCAATACTCAAATCACCGTTTTAATTAAGGAACACAGGGATTGTCACGTATTACTCATAATTTGACAACACAGGAGGGCATCATATCTACGTAAATACGTATCAAATTACCAAATATCTGCAATCGAATGCCAGTTCTTGAACCCTTGAATGAACTAGTCAGAAAAGAAACCATATTTCATTACTTTGTACAGTTGTTTAACACGTTATTTATACCAGTGTCTTGGTGTGACATGGATAGGTGTAATACACAAAGTATGGATGCTACTCTGCCACTAAATGTCCATATTTAGATAATATACAATATGTGGGCAATATTCCAACTGTATAAATATGTTTAATCTGTCATCACTGTTATCCGGCGTTTGTTAAATACAGATATATTGCCAGTATATCAAGACGACATGATACTGTAGACTGATCAAATCATATTTTCATCTATTAGTATGTAACTTATCAGAGCTGTTATTAAAGTGATCAAGTGTTCACTAGCAATCTGACAAATAAGCATTACAACACCAGAAGCTGGGATCATCTAGACTGCAAATCATCCAACGTTGTTTACGGCATTGAGTGTACCTTGTGTGGTTTGATTTATGTTGGCGAAACTAAGGGGCCCTTAAATAAAAGAGTATCTGGCCATCGATTCGAAATTAATAATGGGGGTAACCAGATACTCTATCGACATTTCAACTCTCCTGACCATTCCATCTTGTCTATGAGAGTGCGTATAATTGAAAAAATATACCACTGGACCAACAATCCCACCTTGAGTACCCCCTTCCGTAGACAACGTGAAGAATTTTGGATTAAACAACTTGGCACTGCATATCCCTATGGATGTAACAATAATATCCAAAGTGTAGGCAATCTATCAAGCCCACTGTGTAATGGTGTTAATGTGATGGAACTTTTTTAATTCAAACGTAAGACGTAAACGAAGTCACGGACATCGTTCATACAACCGACCCTACATACATGATGTCACTTTTTCATCTCTTTTACCTTACGTTAACAAAAAATTGGGTCTTCATCACATCCGCAGCAAACTCTATTCTGTTCCTTTTACAAATCTCAATAAACTTTTTCAAGAAGCAAGAATGAACCCCTACACGGATTCTTCAACCCAGAATACATACTGAACTCCATTATAATGGACATCGCTTATCACAGGCTATTTAAGCCTGCACGCGTTACAAACGATGACTGTTTTAAACAGAAACGTCTTTTCCTTAAACTTAAATTTACAAATAAAGGCATAGACGCTTTAAACATTGGCAATGTTCTAAATCACAAAAAAGTTCAGTCCTGTATTCCACCATATTTTAAACTGAAGAGCACGCCTTGCATTTCAGATAGCTATACACCTAGCATCGCATCCAAGCTATTCAATTACAAACAGGTTTTGCAGTGCCTAGACATCAACCATCTTCTACACAACACTGTCACATGTTCATGTGCTTCATCTCCTTTCCAATACAATACTATCGGGCATGTCATTACCGGCGACGTTTCTATTGTTGAAAATGAAAGCCTCAAAAATCTTATTTTAAGGGCCCCTAAATACCGGGAAGCCCGTTCCTTTAATTGGCGTCAGAATTTCAGTTTACTTATGGATTCTGTCGAAGATTATGCCAGACGATGGGCCAAACATGAAGACGTAGAACCAGACACTTTGTCTGAATGGCTGAAAGCCATACGATGGTTGATAAAATCTCGTATTCGAAAACTTAAAGGGACTATGAAAACACGCTATCCCTCTGTATTTAATGATCCAGAAGTAGTAACTGAACTGGATAGGTTACATGACCAATATGTACTGGTACCAGCAGACAAAGCCTCAAATAATATAGTTTTTATTTGTAAGGCACATTACTATAATTGTTTATTAGAAGAACTTGGGTTTAATACGAATTCTGGAAATCCTACATACACACGTAGCTCACTTTCAAAGGACGAGATCCTTTAAAATCACGTGTCCGTATTACACTCATTTGATATACCTACAACGGAGACCGATTTCGAGCTACCACATTTATACTGGATACCTAAACTTCATAAAAACCCATATAAGGAAAGATACATAGCAGGATCCAGCAAATGTTCTACCAAAACCTTTATCTTTACTCCTTACCAAGATATTGACAGCTGTTAAGGAGAAACTTCAAAAATACTGTACAGTTGCTTATTCCAGAAGCGGTGTAAATCAGATGTGGATACTTAAAAACTCTAAACAGCTTTTAGAAAATTTGAAGGCACATAATTTTTCTCGAATTCACAGTATCAAAACTTATGATTTCTCAACTCTTTACACTACTATTATTCCACATAAAAAATTAAAAGAAAGGCTTTTTAGCATCATAGACAACTGCTTTTTCACTAAAGGTGGGTACCCAAAAATTTAAATATCTAGTGATTGGCTATCAGGATACTTATTTCGTCAAACACCACTCTGATTTCTACACATAAGTATACTGAAGTTGATATAAAAAAAGATGGTGGGATTTCTAATAAACAATATATATTTGTAATGTTCGGAGACGTGGTCTTTCAACAAACTGTCGGCATTCCTATGGGAACCAATTGTGCTCCTTTATTGGCCGACCTGTTCCTTTATTCATACGAAGCAGACTTCATTCAGAAACTGCTAAATCAAAAGAAGAAAAAGTTAGCGGTGTCCTTTAATTTGACATTTAGATATATCGACGACGTTTTGTCAATTAATAATGACAATTTTCATACATATGTCAATGCGATATATCCCAGCGAACTAGAAATTAAAGATACAACAGAATCAAGTACACACGCTTCATACTTAGACATTTTACTTAATATCAACACAGACGGGAAATTAGCAACCAAGCTATACGATAAACGCGACGATTTCGGCTTTCCCATCGTAAATTTTCCACATTTAAGTAGTAATATCCCTCTCACCTGCATATGGAGTTTATATTTCACAAATGATCCGACCAGGGCGTGCACAACATATGAAGATTTCATATACAGAGGTACACTACTCACTGACAAATTATTGACATTGGGATATCGAAAACTGTGGTTTAAATGTCACGTTCCGCAAATTTTACGGTCGGTATAATAGTCTTGGTTTGCGACTACTCTGTTTCACTAAGTGAAATGTTGAGTTGCCTTTTCGTTGGCATGTTGAGACCTCTGTACCAATTGTGACGAGGATACACTCCTCACGTGTTTCATTGGAGACTGTGGACTCACGGCGGGTGTGACCGGTCGACAGGGGATGCTTACTTACCATGGATTTGATCCCACCTCTTGGTTTCCAGAGGTCCGTGTTTGTCCATTTTTACCGGATTTGTATCTGTGTCCTGGACATCCTATTGATTTATACTTTGGTATCTGAGATTTTTATATTCTACTCTATACAGTAAGATATTACAAAAGCTGCAGTTTATCTGTTCCAGTCTTATGTTATGACTGTATTCATGGTCATCAAAGTCAGTACACGGTTCCACATATTTTCAGCGAGTTATTTTGTTTGGAATTATGTTAAAGGTCCATGACCGGCGATTTACGCTCGGTAAGGTCGTTAATTTTGTTTTAAATGGCAATATGCTTTGCAAAATGTTTATATAAAGTTATTACTTTCCCATTAATTACACTTCTGAGTGATTCTCTGTTTTCTAGTAATCTGGGATTGAAGATTAAAAAATAATTTTTTACTCCTACCGACAATTAATACAAACGGAGTTGCGTAATATTCAAGGCAACCTGAGATGAACAAGTTCAACATATAGGTTATTGTCATCTCGTATCCACCACAACTCGTACCTAAGTTTGTTGACTCGTACCCATGTTGTAGCTGACTCGTGACCATCGATTAACTCATTCGGGCCCATCGCCTGTTTGATGAAGGTAAACATGTATTTACCAACAAGGTAATTATCATAATGCCGTTTGGTATTGAATTGACATACAACTATCTGTGGAAATGAGTTGAATTCAGATGTACTTCACTGACTGAGGTATTGTCCACTACACAAAACGCGATAGGCAGAGTAACCTTTTAATTATCTTGCAGATGATTCTATCCAATTTTGGTTATGACAAATTTTATGAAAAAAAACTTTATATTCCCCACTGGATACTCGTAGGTAGGATAACAAGAAAGAACGATTATTCTTGTCAGTGTTAATTTAATTTCGCTATTTTTAATACCTAAAATTTGAACGTGTCCGGGTCAAAGAAATGGTTCACAAGATTACACCTCGACAGGTTATATGGATATAAGGTAAAGGGGTCGTTACAATTTTCGAGCTTTTGGCGATTTGATTTTGGTTTCGAAATTTAGAGATTTAGAACCCCCGAATGTGCATGGATTTTTATATATATGCCCCCCTCCAAGTCGTAAAACCACGGTCCAGAATCGCTATGCACTTGCTTACCCGTGGTTCCATGTACCCGAAATCAATCGTAGCTAATAAATATTTATAAAGTCCGTTGATCTTGATCTCATTAGCTGACGAATGCGCGAGCACCGTTTACTCGCATTGGTTGAGGCTTCATGAATTATAAAATATATGCACGAGTGATTTTGGGCACATGAAACTACGGGTTGGAAAGAGCATAGCGACGATAGGGTTACCTATACTGTTTGTTTACAGTTCATGGCAAATTTAGGTATCACTATATCTGATTTTCAGTTGTTTATATGACAGGAGAGAAAATTGTCGTGTCAATTAGTAATTGTTTTAGAGGAACCTTTCAGGAACATACTATTAGTAGTATCGTCATTGCGGGTTGTAAACTTCTTATGCTATCGAAAATGTCGTAATTTAACACAATTGCACTGCTTGCAAACACCATACGATTGCCATGTATATAGCTATAATTTCAGCCTACTAAAACATGTGCAACTTGTACAACATAGTCATTATTAACTTTTCTATTGTGAAAATATACTTGGGTTATGTTTCTGTGGTAGAAAATCCTGGGTCATTTTTCTATGGTGAATAATATCATCTGGAAAACGGGTAATTTTTCATACTGGTATGGGTCAACAGACATTTTTGGAGTTGATTCTTTCTGTTACCGTTTGTCATAATAGTATGGAACTTCCTGTTAAACATTTTATCTCATATATATGACTTGCAATTTTGATACTGTGCAGTGCTAGATGCCAGATGTGAAAAGCAGCCTACAAGGAAGTGACGGCACTTCCCCTGAAGCAATCCCAATTTGTCAAGTCTATTTATATAACACTTCTGTTCAATCGTTGTCTCAAACTGGTCGGAGAATACAATTCATTCTTTTGTTTTATCTGTTTAACTTGACAGTGATAAAAGTGTATGTATAGAAACACAATATCTTTATTTAGAAAAATTAATAATTGCAGTTTTCGATGAATCTTCCCATAATTTGACATATATTCATGTTTGACATGCTTTCCGTATCGATGTAACAGGGGTGAAACGGTACATGCGATCGCTAATTAGGGGTGTTTGTATCACGTGTTTTCTTTTCTTCATTTTCTGACTAATTGCAGTGTATGTGTGCAGTAGTTTTGATCAGTATGTCTTTAAATTGTATTAAGTGTGAATCGGAGAACTTTTTACGATATTTCATATAGTTCAATATTAGCCGGTCATGGGCCTTTAAGCTGCTAGTCATTTGGTTAAAACAATCCGACATTGCATGTTTGGTATTTTTATTGTTACTGTAAATACACGTCAAATACAGAGAGAGAGAGAGAGAGAGAGAGAGAGAGAGAGAGAGAGAGAGAGAGAGAGAGAGAGAAAGAGAAAGAGAGAGATATATTACCCCTACAACCCCGAAATACAGACCTATATACGTATTGAGTTTTGTCCAAATATCATACCTTAATAGTTGAAATAACACTATAACATTAACTAAATTTGAAAGCAAAACTGCGAAAGAAGGTTGAAACATTAAGACGGGATAAGTGAATACCCAACCTCAACGAAATTCAGAATATTTTCATAAAGACTCTAAATACTTAATACTGCAACTGGACAATGTGTACATCATTGCATACCATCTCAACTTATACTAACAATGAGTATATAGTCAAACTCTGAGTACTAATCTCTTTCGGTAGTTTTCCTGAGAAAACCGTGAAGTAGACTCAGTGTGAGGTGAGCATGAAAAAAAAAAATTCAATAACATCCTGAATGTTGAGACATTTACATGTACAAAGTGTTGGATTGTTGTATCTATTTACAAAATGACTTGGGGGTTAGTATATAACGATTGAACAAGAGCAATACATAGAAAATAAGCCATTTAGCAACTACAGGATACGACATACATTATATAGCAATCGATTAACGAAATCAAGGTGTTACCAACATTCAGTTCACATATGTTCTCCCATTATCATATGGATCTAAAAGATACTAAATAACGGAAATGATAAGCACTTAAATGACCTATCAATTTATACATGTTATATATCGTTATCCTTATAATGGGCACCATAGTACAAATTCAATAATTCGAAGTAACCACACGTGTATGTGTGTGTGTGTTTGTGTGTGTGTTTGATATCGTTTCTCGAGTAGTTAAAAATAAACAGAATTTATTATTTGTCTATTAATACCGTTTACATAGTTTTGTTGAATGTATAGAATGTTTGTATCCCTTCACTGTGCAGGACTTACAACATAATCATATCTCCAGTTTTTTGTTGCATTAATGTTTCAACTCTGTGTAAAAATGAAGAATAATGAATCATTTATTCGGTTTGTGTAACTGTATCTTAACGGAATCGATTTTTAGTAATTATACATTTAGATGCTTACCCCGTACTCTTTGTTGAAATGTGACATAATGATGAAATGAATGGAACTTTATCACTGCCTTTTCGTCTCTCGTCTAGACGTGTAAGTACCTCGAAGAAATAACAGTTACAAAAATGCTAAAAATAAATAGAACTATCAACGCAATGATTGAAAGCTTATGAGACGTATCGGATGAGAAGTTAGTTCCCTCCTAGTAGTCAATATGAAGAAATTATGTTTTAAATAACCCCTACAGCGGACGCCAACCCGCACATCCGTCAGTAACGAAGAAATGAATTAGGTCAGATAATAATGTAATGAATAATAATAATAATAATAATAATAATAATAATAATAATATAAAAATTTCAGATACCAAAGTATAAATCAATAGAATGTCCAGGATATAGATACAAATCCGGTAAAAATGGACAAACACGGACCTCTGGAAACCAAGAGGTGGGATCAGGTGCCATGGAGGAGTAAGCATCCCCTGTCGACCGGTCACACCCGCCGTGAGTCCACAGTCAAGTCCAATGAAACAAGTGAGGAGTGTATCCTCGTCACAATTGGTACAGACGTCTCAACAACCGCCAACGAAAAGGCAACTCAACATTTCACTTAGTGAAACAGAGTAGTCGCAAACAAGAATATTATGCCGACCGTAAAATTTGCGGAACGTTGACATTAAACGCGGTTTTCGATATCCCTGTGTCAATAATTTGTCAGTGAGTAGTTTACCTCTGTATATGAAATCTTCATATGTTGTGCACGCCCTGGCATATCGGATCATTTATGAAATATAAACTCCATATGCGGGTGACTAATAATAATAATAATAATAATAATAATAATAATAATTCTTGGAATTACTTTCACTGTGAATTTGAAAAATATTAAAGTAGATTTTATAAGAAAACTGATTGTTGGTTGGTCTGAAAGAAATATATCTAACATAGGAAGAATCACAGTTGTTAAAATTCTGTGTTTATCAATTGATACATTTGTTTATGGCATTATCAAACCCTGTTCCAAAAATAATTTCTGAAATTAATACAATGTTCTTTAGGTATACATGGACCTCTAAGATCAATAGGATATCTAGATAATATAGAACTTCAGATTGTAGCAATGGATGCTTAAATATGGTCAATATGAATATTTTCATTAAAAGTCTAAAAAAAATTACATTGATTAGAAGATTTTAAACTACCAATGCATCATGGAAAAACTTATTAAACGATACCCTTCCAGATTCATTCTCATTTTATTATATCCATATATTATATTATAGACGTCTGTACCAAATGTGACGAGGATATACTCCTCACTTGTTTCGTTGGACTTGACTGTGGACTCACGGCGGGTGTGACCGGTCGACAGGGGATACTTACTCCTCCATGGCGCCTGATCCAACCTCTTGGTTTCCAGAGGTCCGTGTTTGTCCATTTTTACCGGATTTGTATCTGTGTCCTGGACATTCTATTGATTTATACTTTGGTATCTGACATTTTCATATCCAGGATTGTAATTACGTTATGAGGAATTTGAAATACATAAATCCTTTTTGGAAAGATGCTTTGAATCTTTATTGGGATTTAGAAATACTGTAACGGAAAACATTTTAGTTACTTCTATTCGGTATAATGATTTTTTGAACTTTGACAGAAATATTATAAACATAATACCAAGTTATAATGCTTAAAACGATCTTTTCTGTCAATTAATCTCCATCTATTGAGCTCCAATTTAAAATGTAAATGTATTTTCTACAGAGAAAGTGATATCATTCAAGATCAAATAATAAATCTAAAAGTATAGCCGAAATCCGCCTAAGAGTAACCACTGTAAAAAGATATATTTAGCTTTAGAAAACTTTGGAATTTAAATGGTGTTATCAGTGCCAAATATTACTTTCGTATAAGATTATCAGCTGGTACCGAAATACCTGTCCTAGTTTATGTATACCCTCGGGGAATCAAACGGTCCACCAGCAGTGGCAACGACCAAGTGTTTATAAATTATATAAACATAATATCAAATTTATAATGCTCAAATCGATCGTTTCTGTTAATTAGACTCCATCAGTTAAGCTCCAATTTAAAATGTAAATGTATTTTCTACATGAGAAAGTGGTATCATTCAAGGTCAAATAATAAATCTTAAGTATAACCGAAATCCGTCTAAGAGCAACCACTGTAAAAAGATTACTATCTTAGCTTTAGAAAACTTTGGAATTTAAATGGTGTTATTAGTGCCACATATTACTTTCGTATAAGATTATCAGCTGGTACCGAAATACCTGTCCTAGTTTATGTATACCCTCGGGGAATCAAACGGGTCCACCAGCAGTGGCAACGACCAAGTGTTTATAAATTATATAAACATAATATTCAAATTTATAATGCTCAAATCGATCGTTTCTGTTAAAAGACTCCATCAGTTAAGCTCCAATTTAAAATGTAAATGTATTTTTCTACATGAGATTAGTGGTTATCATTCAAGGTCAAATAATAAATCTTAAGTATAACCAAATATCCGTCTAAGAGCAACCACTGTAAAAAGATTACTATCTTAGCTTTAGAAAACTTTGGAATTTAAATGGTGTTATTAGTGCCACATATTACTTTCGTATAAGATTATCAGCTGGTACCGAAATATCCGGTACTAGGTTTATGTATACCTACGGGGACTCAAAAGGTCCACCAGCAGTGGCAACGGCCTAGTGGTTATAAATATTATAAACATAATACCAAAGTTATAATGCTCAAGACGATCGTTTCTGTCAATTAGACTTCGTCAGTTGAGCTCCAATTTAAAATGTAAATGTATTTTTTAAGAGAGAAAGTGGTATCATACTAGGTCAAAAAATAATTAGAAAGGAAATGTTTCATAAAGGAATATCATTCATTAATGATTTTCAAAATGAAAATTTTGAATTTGTAAGTGTTGAACGTTTTAATGAAAAATCGATTTAAATGTTGATTTCCTTATCTTTGCAAGCATTATTAGACAAATAAAATTTTTCATGGAAAATAATCCTGAAACTATCTTACATCGTTTTGGGGGTCGTCGATTTTCAAGTAACCTTTGGTTGAATTTGAAAGTGTGGATGATTGAGATGTCACAACAAATTCCGGTTATTACTTCCAGGGACATTATCTTTGTCAATGTGAATATATCTAACTTAGAGAACATCATTATCATCCTTCTATTTTTTATTAGGTGAACTTAAATAATCGATTACATTTGGTTTGGTATGATACCACTTTTTCTTTCGAAAATATACTTGTATTTATTTATTTTTCTTATAAGCCATTGCATTGATACTCGATGCAGTCCAATACATGAAAAACAATCCTTATATTTATATATATATATTACCATTTTCTGTTAATCTGTAGTTAGCTGGTTACGAATTCATTCTATTTAATTGGCTTTGCGGTAGGAGTTGTTTTCATATGACGTAACAGCTAATCAGCCGTGAGACTAGAAGTAGTTCCACTTTTCTGTCCGGAAATACTAAATGGAATTAATGTTTATTTTCTTATTTTCATATCATTTTGAAAGAAACTAGTGAAATGGAAAATTTTGAATAAGAGTCAGATTTGTTTTTAAGTTATTTAAGAATATTCGTCTGCTTGGTAACCGGAAGGTTAAATGTGTCAGAAGAGAATTGAAAATGCAAATGGCCGCACCCATGAGTATGCTGTATAATGTATTTATAACGAATTTGCGTTTGAATTCTGATATATTATTAATGGGATATACTATAGAAAGTTTGAGTGTAACGTACAAGAAGTGAGACAGCTAATATTCATTCATGACAACTGAAAGAAGCCATTTTATTTGACATTTTTTACCAAGCAGCTGGGAACCATGATGACTGATTGGTACGTAACCTACGTAAGTAGGCCTAATTCACACGACCTGATTTCACACGATGCGGGTGCAGTGAATGCAAACAAATCGACGTGTTTACTAAGAGATGCTTCTTTTTTCTGTTGTAACTATGAAGCGAATTTTCATTTCTGTGCCAGACGGTGGTCTGTGGTTCTGGTCATAACATGACCTAGATATATCGCGATATGGGCCTGTTGGCTGTACAATGTGCTACAGATGTAGTCTCGTGTTTCCGATTTCTTTCTGTGATTTTTATTTGTTTTGCGGTAGGCATAATGTATGGCTTTTAAGATTAAATATATAAGAAATAAACATGTGATAATCTATTCTTTATTGATTTGTTCATGTATTCTTACGCTGAAAAGTAAAGCGGTTAATACTAGGGGCACGCGACTGCATTTACCGGAATATACAATATATCGCTCTATATACTTGCAATGAAGGGAATTGCAGTCGGTATGTAAATATATCAAATTCGAGACCAACTGGTGAAGTCTTATTAAGAGAAACGATCGTCTTGAGCATTTATACTTCTGTTTGTTGATTTATATATAAGCTTTATGATACAGTAGAGTATAACATGGTATAATGATATAATATAACATATAACACAGATTCTACTTATAGGACTCTCTTGTGCTAACCTTATCTTACCTACCTCAGTATAAAGATGAAAGATGATCGAGAAAATAATTTAATTCTATTGTGATGTTTGATAGCTGCATCATCCTCTCGTTAAAAAAGTATAGTTTGTGTGAGAGTCAAGGTGTAACAAACATTAATTTTCCTAAGGAGTTAATAAACATTTTAAGCAGATTCGTCCATGTATTGTGTACAAACCTACTTTCGAATTTTATCTCTCAAAACCTTGATCATTACCAGGAGAGAGTCAGACGCTGCAACGAAACAAGAAGTTATTAAATAAACAAAATGTCTAGACACGTTAGTTCAACTCAGAGTAAATCTTATTCATTTTGAAAGAACATTTATTTTGAAAATGGAAAAATTTATTTATATTCTATCTGAAATGTTTACACCCTAGACACTAAGTAGTGGTTGAACCAAAGGTGACCAGACGTTACACTGATTTCTACTGAGATTGACATTGAACATACGACTGGAATTTGGAACCTGATCCTATCTCTAGATCTTTGCAGAAGTCATCTAATATTAACTATTATTTTGACATCTTTACACTATCATACCACTTATATATTGATCGGCAATCTAGATATTCTAAATGATAAACCGTGATCGTAGCTTAATAATAACATTATTTGTAATTCTCATTTTATCTTCTGACTCCAAAGTTC
This sequence comes from Atrina japonica, assembly GCA_030159075.1. Classification (NCBI taxonomy): domain Eukaryota; kingdom Metazoa; phylum Mollusca; class Bivalvia; order Pterioida; family Pinnidae; genus Atrina; species Atrina japonica. The sequence goes on from BROG01000638.1 coordinate 202,334, forward strand.
AATTAGATATCTCGTTTAATATTTCTATATATTTACTGCAATGACAAGTAGAAAACAAGATAACAGTGCGTGAAAACACAATATATGTTTTATGTCAATTTCTTTATCTATTCTATTATTCGATTTTTTAAATGAAAGAACAAAAACGCATTGTAAACAGGAGATGAATCGTTAAATGGACATTAATGGACTAAATCATTGTCACTATAGATATATAATTATCACAAATACCAGTGTATTAATCTTCAGGATGCCCAGGAAAAAATATTGAAATTTGGTGAGAATTGGACAAAAACGTATCTCTACAAATCATAGAGTAGTAAGCAACCTCTGTTGACCGGTCACATCTGCCGTGCATTAACGGTCAAATTAATATTAACTATGTGTGGAATTCATCCACACAATCAACACAGACGAACAGACCGTTACCGACCATCCATTTAGTGAAATATAGTAATTGCAAACAAGATCATTATACCGACCGTAAAATTTGATGAGCATTGACATCAAACGCAATTCGCGATATCCCTATGACGATATCTTGGTAGTTCCCCCATCTTTATATTAAATGTTCATATGTAGAACACGCCCTGGCATATCGGATCATTTGTGATATATAAACACCATATGTAGACGACAGTGGAATATTATTACTAAAATCTAAAGATTTGAATATTGGGAGGCCGATATTGTAAATGTACTTTGATGAATTAATTAAAAACGAATTATTGTTACTATAGGCTTATCCAAAATGACATTTAGTTTCCATTAAATTTGTTTATGATTGAGAAATCCACATTGTGCGATACGCGTTTTTTATTCATTTACATGCATCATTATTTACACCAATTGATATTTTCATTGCTAGCAAAAATAATTAGGGCAAACATCAACAATTGTTTTTTCTATAAACCGTAAACCTAATTTACATAACAATATGACAATGTCACTTCCATGCATATTAAACTTTGGTCAAATCTGGTCACGGTGCAGAAATGCAAACAAAACGATGAGACATATCTATTTTCCTATCCTTATAACTTTTTAAACATATAACAAAAAATTGAAAAACACAAATATTCAAATATGTTTAACACGTTAATTTCACATGATAAAATCTATTCTGTTATTCAAATTACCAGTTAGCTTATAAGGTTCATTACCCTTCCGGACATCTTTTGGGAGTCAAAAATGGCTGCGTTTATATCGAACAACAGCTATCTTGCCAATACAGAGTTCAAGGGACCGCCTAAAAAAGTTCGAAACATCGAGACTTCGACTCATGAATGGTGATCGAGAAATCTAAAATTTACTCAGTGCACTACCTCCATCACTTTATATTAGCACAACTGTTATGGAACCAGTTATCACAGTTTTCACATCCCATCATATTGTCAAAAAGATTTGGTAATTTACATGAAAAACAATCAGCTTCTATATGATAAATTTTGTTTTTTCTCCTATTAACTTTTTCAGCAGTTTGTGGAAATGGTGTAAACATTTTTTTCTCTATACAATTACATAAGTGTTAGTTTTCTCAATTCTTGTGTATTAAAAACTGCATTTTGTACTCCTTTTAATCCATTTGTTGAGTATTCAACCAAAAATGCTATAGCAAAAACTCCACAATCAACCGAATTTTGTTGTTGTTGAACCTCTGGTAAAATAATTTCTCCATTTTCATATAACTTTTGTATTTGAATTTCCATTGAAGCAGTTAAAGAATTGCCAAACATACTGTCTAGAATGTATACTTTATTTTCATGATGAATTGATAAAACCCAATGATCTTTGTCTGTATGGTGAATTTGAGCAGAGGGTACTGATTTCATACATTTAAATGGTAAAGTGTAAGTCCACTTATCATTTTCATCTAAGAATGGAACTTTCCCTGTATCTTGAAGGCCATCAATTGAAAACTGATCCTGAATTATCTTAGAAGCAAAATTTATTACATCACTACATATTTTCTCTTCATTTAATATCTGAGATTTATGATCTAAGTTTATTTTTTCATTTTTATAAGATATCCAGTTGTTTGAATCTATCTCATTAACAGTTTCTCTGAAATTGGAAATTTATATCATCAAGATTTGATTTTCTTTTGGATAACGACAAACTTAATCTCTTTTTATTACCTTTAAAAACTGGAGATGTGCTGCACTTATCTATTTCTATATTTTCCAAACTTCCTGATTCTTCTTCAATTACACTTAGTTCCAATATTTCCTTTTTAGTTTTTGATTTGCCTGAAGTTTTATCACTATTTAGTTTTAATCTTTTACTGAAATTTTGAAGGGGAGTTGATGTAACTGGGATATCACCAATTATTTCATTTGAATCTGGTGCTGGATTTATTATATTTTCTTCATCATTTTTATCTATTGGTCTTGGTCTTTTTTTCCCTGCATTTTTATTAGGCCTTTTTCTTACATTCCTACTTAACTGAGTAAGATTATAGATTTTCTTTTCCTCTATATCATTTATCCCTATACTTAGTTTAGCCGCTATTATGTGCCAACAGGTTCCAAGAACTGGACACACACATTTTTCAGGATACAAAGTTACAGTATATTTATCCCCTCTTGATCCATCAACTATGAATGCCTTAGTCTGTGCACAATGGTAAATTCTATTGTCTTTGATTGCATTTATAGCTATTGCCTTTTGAGATGAATTTGAAATAGTTTGCTCTTCTTTATCAGCCAAAATTGTTGCATTTTTAGGAATCTCATCAGATTTTGATTTTTCATTATTTTCAATATAAACCTGAATTTCACCTTTTACCTGCTTAACAATATCATTAGGATTTACTGCATTTTGGGGCAGTTCAACAGTTGATGGATCAATTAATTGATTTCTATATTCTTTTTTAAGTTGAAAGTCGCCTACATCACAAAAACCTCTTAAAATTTCTTTGGCATAAAATTTTTGAAGAAAGTAAAAAGATACAGCAACTGAGTCTAAAGGTACTTGTTTCCATCCTAATAAATTAGGTGAGAACTTCTCAGGTTAAGACAGCTCAACAGCTTATTCTTAAAACAAATTATCAGCAAATACAAATTGAGATTTGGGAGTATGTATTCACATAGATAGACAGACAGAATGATAAATAATAAAATGGTTAATTAGATACATAGATAGATAGATAGATAGATAGATAGAAAGATAGATATGCAGACAAATACATGTAGATAAATAGAAAGATAGATAGATAGATAGGCAGACAAATACATGTAGACAGATAGAAAGATAGATAGAAAGATAAATAGATATGCAGACAAATATATGTAGATAGATAGAAAGATAGATAGATAGGCAGACAAATACATGTAGATAGATAGATAGATAGATAGATAGATAGATAGATAGATAGATAGATAGATGGATAGGTAGATAGATTGATAGATAGATAATATGACAAAAGTATAAGTCTATAATTTCATTATATGGTTTCAATGTCTGTTTACTTTTTAGATTTCCGCGTCCGTTCAAATCAGGACTCCGACATTGTCTCTTTTCGAACCGATTTTATAGCAACTCGTAAATCTTGAATTTTACACAAAAATATGCTATTTGAATGTCATTTGATAATATTTATGGACACCTATGATCATATGCAATAATTATATTCAGTTTATCTTAAGTCAAAAAGCTTCAGATTAGTGTAAATTGACCCGCGATCTCAACTCCGCCACGAAATCCGACTACTAATTTTAGTGTGCTGGCATCAGACAAAATCTGGAAATCTAAAACGAAGCAAAATTTTAGTAACTTTTTACTGCAAATGATTCAGAATGATATCCTTAATTATCATTTAAAAGATTATTCAAATAGAATTGGAAGTGGATGAGAAATCAACTATTAATTATTTCGAATCCGCCGCTAATCGAATCCGAAAACACAATACTATCAGGAATCAAACAGGAATCGATCCGACTCGGTAGTATTACTAACCGATTACAAATTATGATTGTTAACGAAAAATAAGTGATTTTAGTGTCATTAAATGGTATATTTAGAAGGATATTATCATAAACGATTGTGATATATACCTTACCTTAAGTTTAAGCATAACAAATTAACTTAAATCGATCCAATACCTCGACTCCGCCGTCGAATCCGACTACTAATTTTAGTGTGCCAACGTAAGACAATGTCACGTAAATCGAGTCCAAAAAATAATTTTGTACAATTTTCTACTGTGAATGATGTAAAATACCACAATAAAGATATACTGAAAATATTGTGTTATTTGACTAAGTATTGGGGAAGAAATCGACAATTATTTGTTCGAATCCGCCGATTCTCGAATCCGACTCGGCCTCCGACTACTACTTTTAGTGACCACCAATGTTAGTCTATTTTGAGGCAGGGTTTTCAATTAATTATTTCCTTTAAATATGTACCTCAATAAAGAGGAATTTTGATCCACTTCTCATACAATGTGTAGTAATATCGATATATTCCTTCTACTAAATAGCATATCTGAATGATATTATCTAATACCTATATTTCGATGAAATTATATATTTCTCCTGGTTAGACTTCATTAGACGTCGACTCAAACATTAGACGCCGACTCGCACATTAGACGCCGACTCACATATTAGACGCCGACTCACACATTGTTCACATTCGATTTTCTTCATAAAAAAATACGACATTGTAACAATTTTTTTTCAACACGGGATTTTTAAGAAAATTTTATTTACGCATCGAATATTTAAAACTTTTATTACAAACAAAAATATTCTTTTTACAGCTTAGTGTACCTTCGTTTGTTTCTTAATGTTGTGTGTTGTGTACGGGGGGTTCTGGGCCACTTGACCATTTCTGTGGTTGAAAATTGCATCTAACCATCTCCGCTTCAAACAAAAAATCGATTTTTTGTAATTGGGCCACCTTTAAACCAGCTGTTATAAAAAAATCGATTTTCACCTGTGCACAAATTGTTTAAATATCAACCATTTATCTCATATAAAATGTGTACTGTTACGGGTTTCCGGATTTTAATATCCGTCTTTGATTTTTCCATTTAGAATGTTACTTGCCCGGATCTTTGCAAATGTCGAGGCGGAAAATTCATTTTCTGTTAAAATAAGGTGTTGACTCTGCACAGAGTAAGTAAAAGTCAATTCTATGTTGCTATAAACCGTTTATGATGTTAATGTTACATGCATATAAATTGCCAGCTATATTGCATAAGATTTGACGTATTATTTTCATGACAAACCAGTCGTCAATGTATGCAATGTGGGTCGCCATTTGTAACCATGTGGTGTAAATCATTTTTCATTCATTCTCACCAATAGGCATCATTTATTTAGATTTGAGTACTGGATGTTGTAAAGAGAAATTCCTATTGATATGTTCTATGAATCTGCTTATATTATTGTAAAATCAGCATACTATCATATTATTGTATTATTGTTTCAGTTTTGTACCCTCTCCGGGGGTTTTTGGATCGCAATAAAAATTGCACAGTACAAAATCTTGCCCCAAGAGTCAGCTTTATGGATTCCCAGGAATTTTAACAACGGCATCCAGCATTCTTAATGGAAAAATGGAGCTACGACAACAACGCTCACTTACAGACAAAGGACTTGAGGTTTTTGAGGGTCAAGTAGAGAAGTATAAAAACAATCATTGTGTTTAATACAACAAGAAATAGATCTTATTATGGCTACAGCAGCATCATACCCTCCAGTTACGATGATAACTATTCTCAAAGAGAAATCCAAACATTATTTAGATTCTTACTCTACTACATATTTGTGACTATCTTGACAGTGTTCGAACTGAACAAAGCGAAAAGGAGAAAAAAAAATGCACACAGCATTAAAGAAACTTTGTTGTCCTCCATACAGGATAAATTAAAAGAACTTGAACACCCATTCCCCATTAAGGAGGAAAAAATCCGATGCAAAATCACAATCAGTGAAATCGCGTTTAGGTGCAAAATCTAAGGCCAAATCTAAGACCAAATCTAAACTTTCGGCGCTGTCATCAAACTCGCATATCAGTTCAATATATGTCAAACAAAAGGCTAAAGTAGAAGAGGCTCGTGTCCGTTTAAAAATTTGCCCAAAAAGAGGCAGACATTGTTAGAATACAGGCAGATTTGAATGCCAAATTGAATATCCTACAAAGTGAAAGAACATTAGAGGAATATACTCAGGGGTTAAAGGTCATGGATGAATTTCTCGATCCAGCAGATTCTGACTCAAGCACAAGTGACACTGAACTGGCGGATATAGCTAAGGTGCGAACTGATAACAGTACGTACAGTCACAGGGTTATGAACATTTTTACCCTGCAAATGTTACACATAATGATGAGCCAGTTACCACCAATACAGGCGAGCAGCTATGCAACGAACCTTGTCAAGATAATGGAATAAAAGATATTGGTGCTAATGTGGTTCAGCCAAACATTGGCATGGCTTTAAACCCAGAAGCTACACCATTCATAAGAAAACAGGAAAATATCTGTATGGAGTTTTTCAAATTCATCATCAAAAAGGATATGCTACTGAAAAGAATTCACAATTTTGACGATAGACCAGAATCATTTGGTTCCCTGGAAAAGAACATTCCACGATGTGGTGAGTGAACTCCAACTCAGTGCGGCAGAAGAGGTTGATCTACTTATTCAATACCTAGGACCTGAATCAAGGAAATCGGCAGTTAGTATTCGTTCAGCAAATTACAGTGATTCGAATCGTGCTAAAGTGAGAAATTTGGCAAAGGTTGTCAGAGCGTTACGCACAGCCTGAGATGGTTGAATTTTCCATCAAACAAAAACTCTTATCATTTCAAAAAATCACAAACAAAGATTTAAAGCGTCTATATGAACTGGTTGATATTGTAGTTGAGATCGACTCACTCAAAAATGAGGAACAGTTCAAGAGCTTATTTGCATCTTATGACTCATCGGCGGGAGTTAATTTGATAGTGGCTAAATTACCATATCAGCTACAAGAATGTTGGACAATTGAAGCTAGTAGATACAAAGAGGAACACAACACAGCGTATCCCACCATTTTATGTATTCGCGTCCTTTCTTGAAAAGGTGGCTAGGAGAAAAAATGACCCGTCATTTGGGTATGAGGACTTGTACAAATCAAAGTCTAATAGAGGTGAACATGGGATGCATCCAGTTTTTGTCAAAAAAGTTGACATACCATCAGAACAGGAAGTCAAAGGACATTTATGCCCTTTGCATAAAACATCGCATAGTTTGAATAAATGCATTCAATTTAGACAGAAGCCGATACAGGAACGTAGAGAATTTATCACCAGTAAGGGGCTCTGTTTTAAGTGTTGTGGTCAAAAGCCTCACTTGGCTAAACATTGTCGTTCATCTGTAAAATGTGGCCTGTGCAAAGCTACTAATCATCCCACAGCATTACACGAGGATAAGTTTACTCCTGAGGAACAATCTGTTGCAAAACACGAACGAGTTATACCTACCAACTCTGGGCCACAGGAAGTGAAGTCAATGTGTACAACTTTATGTGGAGATTCAGGATCAAGCAGATCATGTGCTAAGACCTTACTAGTCCGAGTCTATCCAGATGGACAACTGGACTGTTCTCTGGAATTATACGCTATAATTGATGAACAAAGTAATCGTTCACTAGCGAGGTCATCACTCTTTGACCATTTTGGAATACCAGGACCAGATTTACCATATTCACTCTCATCTTGCTCAGGACAATCCACAGAATATGGCCGGAGATGCTCTAACCTGATCATTGAGTCACTGGATTCTACATACAAGACGGCACTACCCACACTTATAGAGTGTGATCAAATACCCGACCAGAGAAATGAGATCCCTTCACCCATGGCTGCAAAAGAGCACCCACATCTCAGAGATTTAGCAGAAGTTATACCACCTATTAAAGGTGAAGCTCAGATACTATTACTCATTGGAAGAGACCTGCTCACAGCACATCATGTCATGGAACAGCGACTAGGGCCCACTCATGCGCCCTTTGCTCAGAAACTTCGGCTCGGCTGGGTCATAATCGGCAATGTATGTCTTGGCACAACACATACACATGACGAAGTATCTGTGAGGAAAACATTCACATTGAAAGATGGAAGAACAACATTGCTTGAACCTTGTATGGGTAATATCCATATATCCAATGATAACGTTTTCACTAAAAGTAAGGAGGATGATACGCCAGGACTGTCATATGAAGATAAACGTTTCTTAGATCTTATGGACAAAGAAATGTACAGAGGTCGAGATGGATGTTGGACAGCACCATTACCATTTAGGCCAAACCGCCAACATTTGCCTAATAACCGACCACAAGCATTTAAAACGAGCTCGCATTTTAGACACTAACTTACGCGCGAAACACTGAGAAGATGAACAAGGCATTGGACTTTATGAAGAAAATCATTGACAATGGACATGCTGAACTAGCACTCGAATTGGATAATGATTCTGAGTGTTGGTATTTACCCCTCTTCGCCATATACCATCCTAAAAAACCAGGGAGTATACGTTGTGTATTTGACTCATCTGCCAAATATGAAGGGGTCAGTCTTAATGATGTACTCTTAACTGGACCCGATTTAGTGAACTCACTTCTAGGGATACTTTTAAGATTCAGACAAGGCCCGATTGCCATTATAGCTGATATAGAACAGATGTTCTATCGTTTCTCTGTTCCCCCAAAACATCGCAATTATCTAAGATTCATTTGGTACAAGGACAATGATCCTAATCAGGAGTTCGTGGAATACTGTATGACGAGACACTTGTTTGGCAATAGTCCTTCACCAGCGGTGGCCACATTCGGACTCAGAAAATGTGTGTCCACAGCAGATGAAGATGTAAAAGATTTTGTGTTCAACAATTTCTATGTTGACGATGCCCTGATATCTGTCGACACCTGTGAAGAAGCAGTTAGTATTATTTCCCGTACTCAAGCTACTTTACAAGAGGAGGGGAACATTCGACTACACAAAGTTTTGTCGAACTCATTGGACGTGATCAAATCTTTTCCTACAGAAGCCCTTGCTAAGGAGATCAATGACGTCACACTTGACTTAAGTCAAGCACCGTTGCACCGCAGCTTAGGTGTTAGTTGGGACATATATACAGACTCATTCACCTTTCAAGTGTATCACGATGACAAACCGTTCACAAAACGGGGTATTTTGGCAACTATTAATAGTTTATATGACCCTATAGGATTTGTGTCACCCAGTGACCATACAAGGGAAGTTCATTCTCCGAAATGTTATGTCTACAGTGACAGACTGGGATGAACCACTTACCCAGGAACTCTCCACACGTTGGGCGCAATGGAAGGACTCGCTAGGAAACCTGGAGTCAGTTGCAATACCTAGATGTTATGCTAATCTCATGTCCAATCAAGTTACCCGTAGAGAGCTACACCTGTTCTCTGATGCCTCTAATAGAGCTATAGGCGCTGTGGCATATCTGAAGATTTTTGACATTAATGGATATCACCATATAAAGCTTTGTACATGGCAAAGCTAAAGTGGCACCCCCTACATGGCCATACCATTCCCCGTCTAGAGTTATGTGCCGCTGTACTTGCTTGCAGTATTAAAGATACGGTCATTCAACACTTGTCATTTGACATTGACTCTATAACTATGTACACAGATAGTAAGATTGTGTTGGGTTACATAAATAATGAACGTCGTCGTTTTTATGTCTATGTAAGTAATCGTGTGGATATTATCCGTCAGTCAACATCCCCTAATCAATGGACATATGTATCTTCTGAGGAAAATCCAGCCGATATAGCCACACGGTCTATTGCAGCAACCGATATTATGCAAAGTGCTTGGACACTAGGACCCACATTCTTGCATGACACTAGACCAGTTTTGTTATCCACTACAGAGTATCCTTTGATTAACCCAAAAACTGACATAGAAGTCAGACCAGTGATAAACACTTCAAAAACCATTTGTGATTCACAAGACAATATAGGTGTTTACCGTTTTGAGAAATTTTCCAATTGGTACAGTCTTCTCTCTGCTATTGCTCGTCTGAAACGAGTAGTTAGATATTACACAAATTCACGAGAACTACTTAAACCCTTTGTGTCCACCACTAAAGAGTCAAGAACTGCAAGAGGCAGAGACATTTGTGTTAAAACAAGTCCAACAAACATGTTTTCCTAAGGAAATCAGGGCTCTCATGGAGGGGAGAAACATTCCCAACTCTAGCATAGTTCTGTCACTTTCCCCAGTAATTGGTGACAATGGTCTTCTATGCGTTGGAGGACGTTTAAAAACGTTACAAGACAGCAGATACATGTGGCTTTCATCCAGTCATAATTTCCAAGAAGGCATCATATTGGAGAACTTATCATTTCACCATTATCATGAAAGTATTCATCACCAAGGCGCCACCTAACTGAAGGAAAAATTCGAGCTTCAGGATATTGGATTATAGGAATGAAGCGACAAGTCACCTCATTCATTTATAGATGTATTTTATGCAGAAAGCTCAGAGGACGTTTTGGTGCTCAAGTGATGGCAGACCTGCCTGAAGAGAGAATCACACCCTCACCACCATTTACCTTTGTGGGCGTGGACACATTTGGTCCATGGAATATTGTCGTCAGGCGTTCAAGGGGTGGCCAGATCAACCCAAAACGATGGGCTATAATGTTCACCTGCCTTGTATGTCGTGCAATTCACATAGAAGTCATAGAGGAGCTTACTAGCTCATCCTTTATAAATGCTCTGAGAAGGTTTATATCAATAAGAGGACCAGTGCGACAATTCCGGTCAGACCGGGGAACCAACTTCATTGGAGCCGCACAGGAACTTGGGATCAACTCAATTTTTGTGGAGGATCCTACTATCAGGACATTCTTAAACAAGAACAATGCATCTTGGGTTTTCAATCCTCCCCACGCTTCACACTTTGGTGGTGCATGGGAAAGGATGATCGGGACAACCAGAAGAATTTTGGACGCAATGTTACTGCGCACTAATGCAAAAGGTGTCACACATGAAGTACTTACAACCTTCATGGCGGAGGTATGTTCAATCATCAATTCGAGACCCATAACTCCTGTCTCATCAGATCCCGAAGATTCTTCCATATTGACGCCCAATATTCTGCTCACTCAGAAAATAAATATACTTCCTGATAACTTACCTGATCTCAATATCAAGGATGCCTATCGTGCTCAATGGAAACATGTTGTTATTCTCGCTCAAGAGTTCTGGAAAAAGTGGCGTGAACAGTACTTATCTGGACTTCAGATCAAACGCAAATGGACGTCTACTGAACGCGACCTCAAAGTGGGAGACGTAGTGTTAATGCGAGATGACCAAGTGCATAGAAATAGTTGGCCAATCGCTATAGTCGAGAAAATCTATCCAAGTGAGGGACAATCATGTGCGCAAAGTGCAAATTCGTATCGGAAAGGACCGAAAACAATATATTCGCCCTATTTGTCAACTGGTGCCATTACTATCTCAGTGACTTGATTCAAATGTTCAGTTTTGATTACTACTAAGTACTTGTACTTGAACTTTAATTCACAAGCTAATGATTAAACCTTTCATATTCGTATAATTCTAGATAATTTCATTGGCATGTTTTTTGTAGATTTGATTTAGTTAATAGTGATTTTAAGTAAAATCAGGAGGGGAGTGTACTGTTACGGGTTTCCGGATTTTAATATCCGTCTTTGATTTTTCCATTTAGAATGTTACTTGCCCGGATCTTTGCAAATGTCGAGGCGGAAAATTCATTTTCTGTTAAAATAAGGTGTTGACTCTGCACAGAGTAAGTAAAAGTCAATTCTATGTTGCTATAACCGTTTATGATGTTAATGTTACATGCATATAAATTGCCAGCTATATTGCATAAGATTTGACGTATTATTTTCATGACAAACCAGTCGTCAATGTATGCAATGTGGGTCGCCATTTGTAACCATGTGGTGTAAATCATTTTCATTCATTCTCACCAATAGGCATCATTTATTTAGATTTGAGTACTGGATGTTGTAAAGAGAAATTCCTATTGATATGTTCTATGAATCTGCTTATATTATTGTAAAATCAGCATACTATCATATTATTGTATTATTGTTTCAGTTTTGTACCCTCTCCGGGGGTTTTTGGATCGCAATAAAAATTGCACAAAATGACTTAAAGAAAAATGTCTCATTAATAAAGCAACGGGCGATTCTACGCCGCTTGGTCATTTTTGTGGTCGAAAATGTCATCTAATCATCTCTGCTTGAAATCGAATTAGTGGGATTTCAACCCACCGCGGGAAAATCTATTTTCGCTTTCGGAAAATAGATTTTCCGCAAAATGAAATGAATTAATTTATTATTTTAATAATAAAATCAAATGCTGAGCATAATAAATTTTATATACGAAAGCGTAACGACGTTTTTAATGGGCCAATCGCCCGGAATACGAGCCCGAGAAGCGAATCAGTAATTGTTACGATAGATTCTGCAATCGGAATTGCGAGAGGGATACGAAGGAACGAATGCAAGACAAAATACGAAAGGTTCGCGAAAAACTATATCGCGAGAAATTCAAACGCATTTTACGAGACATCGAGGCTAACACTCGAAACAAACAAAAAGCTTTGCACAAAGCCGCGATGGCCGAGCTTCGGGATAGATACGGCGAAAAATTCGAACGGATCGACGCCTTTAAAAAAATCTATTTGAGCCTAGGAAAGGACGTTAATAAGCATAGGCTGGCGACCGACGCTGAACGCATTTCGAGGTGAAATCGAAAGTGAAATGGCAGCTCAACTCATGCGACCGGAAACGTGTAGAAGACGCCGCCGACGGCCCCACCCGGAAGCCCGTCAAGAAAAGGTGCGTTAGAAGACGTCGCCCTCAATAATGGCATAAAAAATGTTATGCTATATATGAAATGTGTTATAATAATGAGAACAGATTTTGCATTATGCCAAGAATGAAAAAAAGTTTTTTCGTGCCCCCCGACGAGCCATTAAAGGCAGCTTATTTTGCAGCCAGCCTAACCACATTCTTAAAAACAATCTTCATAAAATTCTATTTTGCGCCTTATGTAATCACCGCATGACGTTGCGATTCCTTCTGTGCGATTCCCGCGGAGGCATCCGCTTTCGTCAAACGATCGTAAAGAATTACTTAAAAGAAAATAACGGAATATTAACTCGAGACGACATCCTCGAACTATCTTTTAGGAAGGAATACCGCCGACACGGATCTATCGCGTAGGCGCGTCTCCTACCCCGCTAAAATCTACATTTCCCCAAAATATAGATTTCGATGCTATGATACAAAAATTTGAAAACAGCATAAAAAATTATTTCCTCATAATGAAAATACAATGTACCGTCTCATGATATTCATTTACGAAACGACGACGACGTTTCTCGCGGGTCAATCGCTCGAAATGCGAGCCCGGGAAGAAACGCGAGAGAAGCTGCGGGCGATTCTAGATTCGGAGCCTCGGGAGGGATACGAAAAAATGCAGGAAAAACTCCGACATGCGTTACGCGATAAAAAGACAGATATTATTAAAGCGTATATATTTCCCGACATTAAAAGAGAAATAGTAATAACGTCTGCCGACGTTGAGATCATGAGGCGACCCTCGGAATCGCCTTCCCTGGAATGTCCAGCCCCATTAAAAACCCTTTGCTGTCAAAAATTAAAGTTGCTCGAATATTTTCGAACAATAGTTAAAAAAAGAGTTGAATAAGCTGATAGACTCAATTACTTATCAAACTAACGATCGCATGAAAGACGAATGGGATTCCAAAGCTATCGTCAGAAGATTTGTTTATTGGCTGGTGTTTGGAGGATCTTCGCAAATTATCTAACCCAAGCGCTATGTTAGAAGTTGGCTCATACTACGATATTCTGCTTGACCTTTGTAAGTGTCTTCGAATTAAGTGGGAAATTTGCCAGTTTTCTTGCGGAAGGTCGGTGGTCTTTACCCTGGTAACCGGGGTTTCTCCTCCACCAATAAAAACTGGACGCCATCATATGACTGAAAGATTGTTGAGTATGGCGTAAAACAAAAAAATCAAATCAAATCAAATCGAACGACTTGTTTAGAATTTAATCCTTATTATGGAGAAGTTGATTGGTATGCTTTCACTCCTATTACAGATGTGAGGATGCGGATGGCTATATATTTTGCCAATCATGACGACATTAAATTAAATAATTTTCGCAATTGCCTCGTTAATCTTTATAAAAAACCCGCTTAAATACCGAATTTGTTTTTTCTTTATTACGAAAAGGCATAATTGATTTATAAACGGAAATATCCGCTTTAAATCTAACGAGTTTTCTTTCTCAACAATTCTTCCGGCAAATTTAATTTTTATATTTTAACGCAAAATCGATTATGCCATCAAAACATCTAATTTTTAATACTACAAAAGATTGTCAAATGACATAAGAAAAATATATTTATGATAAAAATAACGACATGTTAATTTTATTAGATAAAATGTTTTCCGATTGCGGGACGAGACAAGTTTTAATCGAATATCCCGGAGATAGCAAATCGTGCCAGATGCCGCGCATGAAACGAGATTATCCCTGTCCGCGAAAGGTAACAAAAAATTCGATTTTTTGTAGCGTCCATCACAATTATATGAAGAAACGCAGAATTAAATCGCTGAAATATTGCGAGTCTTGTGGAAAATTGATGACATCATCTACGAAATACGAAACCTGCTATTCGTGCGGAGGAAAGCAACGTTCTGTCGAATGGTATAGGTCTAATAAAAAGTCGTCGAACAAAAACGCTCTCTTAAACGATTCATAAATGGTTTTTATACATTTATAGCTAAAAAAAACCAAGAAAATCTTACGAGATTTTCTTTCTCCGGAATAGATCGGCCCAATATGTCTTCTAATTGTAACGAAAGCGTTAAAATGTATGTCTGGGCTATATTGAGCGCCCAAGCTCAAACGTGGTCTTCCATAGTAGACGGCGGAGCGACCTGCCTCGATGCCCAAAAACAATTTCTATCCAACATAGAAGACGCCATTAATCGCCCCGTAGATTTGTCCGAAGATATCAGAAGATACGAAGACTGTCTAAAATACGCGAAGGATTTAATAACGAAATAGTAATCGCTCCCAAAGACGCTAAGTTTTAATCGAAAGAGATTTACGCCGCATAAGCAGCCCCACGAGATACGGAAATGCCTCCCTACGCTCGTTTCCGACAATCTCGGGCAGGTTGGAAACCTGCCTAAAAAAGAAAATTGATCGTCTGACGATCATGAAGATCAAAAGATCATTCTCGCGATTTCGTTAATTTTGTTTCTTATTTTCGTCGAGTTTAGATAATAACAGACCCACGACGGCCATTACGAGTATCCAAAGGTGTCCGCCCCGAAAAATCGCCGTTTTACCCAGAGTCGAGAGTATCCAAGACAATATTGAACCGAGTATTCCGGGCAGTGCTTCGCCGAATTTTTGCGCCAATATTGCCAACAGTTTACAGACGGCGTCCAACTGCTTCTTTAGCCATTCTTTTAAAACCCCCTTAACGGAAGGGTGGGATGGTTGTGGTGCTGGCGGTGGTGATGATCCTGAAATTAATAATTCGACTAAAAACACGATCGTCATACCGATCGCCGTCAGTATCGAGAAAATGGTGATGCCTTGCTCTCTGAATAAATTGGCAAAATCCCATAGCGGTTTCTTTTATGCTAGTAATTTGCGATTTTAATCGTAGTAAGAATGTCTATTGTCTCGTTCACCCCGGATAGTTCGTTACGCGCTTTCTCGATTTCGCGCTCTATGCGGACCTTATCCGTGGGATTATTTTCGAGATCCTCCCCCAACTTCGAGATGGTTCGTTCTAATTCGACACGCTTTCCCAGCTGAATTCGTAAGGATCCACTGATGGTCTTCAAACTTTTGTCCAACCCCAACAATTCTCTCATAGGTAGTTTCAAAGATAGATCTCGCATGGTTTCCATCAACCCGACTATCGCGTCGTCCGTTAGGTTTACTCGATATGGTTGTTTTACTAGCGTCGTCTATAGATTCGAGAACCTTTGTGGCCTCCTCCGATACTTCAGTTCTTGCGTAGGCAAAAAACCCCAATCTCCTGACAAGATCGGTACCGCCATCGCCCGCAACATGCCCCGACACCGTGGCGGCCGTCGAGAATTGGTTCGGCCCCCTTTTATTCGTCAGTCTTACCCATCTGTCTCTCCATTTTACGAATAAAGTTTCTTCCTCGTCCGATTTAAACTCTAAACCCCATCAACGACAACCAGAGTCTCTCCAACACTCTCGCCATACGCTCTATGCTCTCTACTATAGACGATATCAAGACCCGACGATACCGCCGGAAGGTCGCTAGAACACGCGTCAGCGGCGCGATCGAAGACACGAAAACGTGCCTACTATACCAATGCTCGAAAACTCGGCAGCACAAGTGGATACCATAGCGACTGTAACGCACACCAAATCCTGAATAGCCTCTACCATCAACTCACTTCTGAACAGTAGGAATGGAGACTATGACATAACGTACTCTCAGGATATTTATCGCAATAAAAGAAAACGGCACTGAAGACAAAAAAACCATCAAAGCTTTCTCTGCAACAGTAAATATAGCACTGACATTAAACTAGCAAACACGCAAAGGCGACCATAATTGAAAAGCCGCCCCCCGACAACAGGGAGGCATAGTGACACACAAAGAAGATAAAATGTAAAGGGTGCTGCGACACCCTATGCACCTTTAATTCAACTTTATTGAACTACAAACTACAGGGATCTCAACAATTCAATGTCGAGGCGGCAGGGGGGAACTGAATTCAAAAAGGCCGCCGCGGAGATAAAGTTGCAGACCAAAGAGACGTTCACTAAAATCGGCGCCAAACATATTAGAGGGGCATAAAGTCTAACAGACGCCTCGCTATGACACTAGCGTGACTCGTCACAGTCATACGCAGCCTAGCTGAGGGTCGCTTCCAACGCGGGTTCACCACATACTCCTCAGCACACGACCCCCAGTTTACAAAAGCTCGATCAAACTGTAACCCCCACAGCATCCCGATAAAGCCGGCAACATAAACACACTGTCCTCACCACGGAGCTTGCGCATCTCGACGAGCTATGCATGTAGGCACGGCTTAACTGCTCCCCTTACTACAACAGAAAAGCATTTCCATATATCAACCCAGAAACCTGGCCGCCACCATGACCAGCACAACAAGACACCTTCCCTCCTTACCCGGCACTGACAGCCTCACGATTCTGTCATGGCCATCAAGCAAATAAATCGACCGCGACAAGGCACCTACGCACCGCGCGACCCTCGACCCGGATAGACTGGACAACACATTCCAAACATCCAATAGACAACCCTAAACACTTGTCCAGTCAATGCGTCTGCTGACCCGATCCGCATCAGGCACACCCCTCAGTTAGATCCACTCACGTTATAGTGCTTCCACCCCATTCCAAAAGAGCTACCTTGCACAATGTCACGACACCGCAACCATAGTTAGACCGTTTGGTAACAATACTACAACACACCTAGCACAACCCGAGTATCCAGTGCGCATAACGACAACATCCATCAGTGAAGCTCTCACACAGGCCCGCCTACTGTCAAAGCAAAATGGCGCACCGCATCAAACTGGCAAAACAGAGCCAGACAGAACCGACACGAGGAAAGAACGCCAAACAAGAAAGCCGTTAATTCAACGCAACGTAGGCCTCACCACCAACTCACGACCGAGACTTGTGCCGCAGACCAGGACAAGTCCAATTGTAAGACCGTCGTCCCGGATTAAATAACCGAGCAGACAGCCAGACAAGGGGCGCCATTTAATATCGAGACCCCGCCTTCAGGGGAGCATTGCCCAGACATTTCACTACAACCTCTAACAAAGCTTTGGAGTGACCCACGACCAGAATATAAACTCTCGACCTAACAAATCTGATAAAAGGAGGACCAAGACGTACAGCCCATATCTCAATACGAACCGGTCCTTGCCCCGAAGTCAAGCTAGTCATAATCTCTCCTAACAGTAGGAGCAAACGACAAGCGCACATTTTACCAAATTTTCCTACGGGCGCCTGACAAAAGCCACTGCAAGCTCACGCGTACCAAACCAACCGCACGATAAGTAGCATCACCTGCGGAGGAATCTGATCAATAAACCGGTGTCCTATGATGATGCTCAGCACTCAAGAACCCCACCGATCTGGCTTCTGTTTTTGAAGGACCAAACTGTGATTCCTAACATACCCGCAAACACAATCGAGCGCAAATCAGAAGCCGAAGCTACTCAACTCCAGTAAGACAATAACCACCACACGGTCCTATCACCGGAACACGAGCAGGGCCGATTGTACGAGACGCCACAGATTGTTCACAATGGACCGGAACTCATAAACCAACATTCAATATACCACCCATACGAATTCAGACTGCGAGCTATGTTAAAAGCCAAACCCTGCCCCAGCCTCCGGATAAGTCTCTCATGAACACTCATGTTAACTACTATCCCCGAACCACCGGCTACCTCCTACCCCTGAGTAAGCCAGCCAAACCGGCAGAATGCCTCTTCTCGTAAACTCACCCGACCCATAAATCCCGATCAAGTCGCTGTACCCACGAACTTTAACGAACTAATCCTATTTCCAAACACGCTACCGGCGAAAGATATAATAAGCATCCAGCAACTGCACGATAGCCAAGGTTATAATACACCACATATTTTTCGCCGGACTTCGTCAGAATAACTGGTCCAAACAAAGCCAAGATGACATCAGCCGACGCACGACGAGACGGACAAGTCAAATCCACCGACCACAATCTTGTGAAAGATCCGACTCGAACACTCAATTATCAAAGAAACCGCGTAAAGGGTTTGCACCCTGCCGCGCCACACGTGCGACCAGTTTCACAACCAGGCGCAACAAAACATAGCCAATAAAGAGCCTCAAAAATGCAAACAGTCTAAAATGAGTGACGTGATCAAAAAAATGCATTACCCCGCTTCTCGCCCGACCGAAAAGATTATGAGTACTGAGCACACGCATTCGAAACACATACCGAGAATCTACGAAGGATAGCCAACGTTCGACAAGATATACCGGAAGGTGGGCGGATTAGCTACCATACAATTCCATGAACCAGTACAACTCATGATGGGAGCAGAGATCCCAGGGGGCTATCCAAACGCACGTGCAGGTATCATCGTTCCCGACCGCCAGACAAGGCGCCAGAGACAACGCAACCACTTAGAACCGACCCCTCCATGGACACACTAAGACCTAGGCACCCCCACGAAAGCAAACCGCTATACTGTACACGTCCTCGGCCTGCGACCAGCAATCAGCTTACCCACTAATCCAGCAACCAACCCGGTCTTCGACCACTAACCCCCGATCATGCAACTGCGACCAACGTCCTGCATTACAAAGACCACTCAGAAAACAAAGAGAAAAATAACTGCCTCGTAACACATCTTCCCGCACTAGTCCGCAACTCCCATCTCAAACTAAATTAACGAAAGCTGTGGCACGAACATTACAACTCAGGCAGTCAGCCACAAAATGCTCCACACTACCACATGCCCCGCTATAAAAGCCTTAGCCTGTTAATCCACTACCGGTTACAGCGTCAAGGCGCCTCCAATGCTGAATAACATACGGCCGGGGTGAACAATTAAACTAGCCTTTAGAAAAAGCGAGTATTTCTCACCGGCACTTCACCGGCAACTTCCTAGATAAAAGGCAACCAACGGAGACTGACAAGGCGCTGGGCCATCCTGAAGCATCCCACGCTCGCACGTCGCACACTTGACCATAAAGACCCTCGACCAACTAAACTGGCCTAGAATTCGCGAGATTAGCAAATGACCGAACGAGCAAACCATGCAAGCCCTCTCAGCCCCCTACATAATTTGAAACGCCAGCTGTCCAACTCAGCAAAAGTCACACAGAACTACTATCCCCCACACCATACCACAAGACACACTCCACAAAACATGCGAACCCTGACACTCTAGCTTGCACATATAACTTCTCGTACCAGATAGTCGCAAAGAACGACGCAAGAGAATAACGTTAACTAGAATACAACTAAAGATACACAAACCCTATACTTGCAAACATACGAAACTAGAAAGAAGAGACAAACTAACAAACAGTAGGCCGCTCAGGACAATAGAGCGCAAGAATATCACCACTAAACTAACAGAACCCATGGCGGTTATGGCATTCCTAATTGGTAACACATAGCTTATCTCACAGGGCCGGAACTCTACTAAAAACTAACAGCACTGACCGTAAGATACATAGCACCAATGAAATTGCCGGATCCTGCATACTTACAACTACACCACCGCTCACGTACCCGACGCTAATGTCTCAGACAACCACGACGCGAATAAGATACTATGACGAAACACACACTACGAAAATCTTTGGTTCGAGTAGGCTTCTCTAAATATACAGGATAAGATTGGAAAACGAACTGGATGGCACCCCGACAGCAGGACAACGCTCACCTTAAAAATCGCATTACAACAGCAGAGTTAGCCACGGCGATATCTCTGATTGCTGGGACAGAGCGGATCCGCAATACAACCCAGAGCCGCACTACCGACGGCACAGTACAGGCTCCTTTTTTTTATGCAGCCCTCTAGGCCGAACAACGATTCTAAGAAATTACCCCGCACAAACAAGTACCAATCGGGAACCACCCAGAAACAACCGCGCAGACACTCAAGCAAATCTCACCAGAGCACTATGGCAGGAATTCGCAATAATTACCTACACTCTGCTTGGAACAAAAAGAATCATTAAGTCAATGGCAAACCTACTCCGCACTAGCTACCACTCCTCGATCTGGCCGCGCACAGCGCCATAGCCTGGCAGCGACTCAGCTACCTCAACCTCCTCCTCACACCTTTCAGTTGCCTACGCGAAACCACACGCCACAACGCTCCCTAGATTACAGCGGACCCTGATCTGCAAGTCACAAATCACTTGTTCAATGAAACAGCCTACCCCCATGGTACCCATCAACTCTAATATAGTCTGAAGTCAGCAGAATACATCCAACACTGAATACCACACCATCAAACCCGCCTCATACGCTATCACGACGTGACACGGAATCCCCTTAACAACCGCAACCCACCTGCACAGCTAATAGCACCAGGACTTAGAAACAAAAGATTCTTAAAGACGCCCAAACCGAGCTGTTCGTATTGTATACCCATCACACACCACTGAATACAGAAAAAGATGTTCCGTGTCAACAAAGCACAAAATCTCGAAAACTATAAACTAAGCCCCACAAAACCGCTGCCCCACCCACACGGCTATATCACGGTCTAAACACAAGATCGCAACACCTTACGCTCACAACATCTAAATAACTAAAATCGAATAAGAAATCTCAGATACGACTTTAGCCCCACGATTGACGAAAACCCAAAAGACTTAATTGATCTTTATCACTGAAATATAGCCGAATAGTACCAAATTACGACAGAACTACAAGAGCTGCCGCGAGTCACACACCCACAAACAATTACGACACCTTCAAAGGCAACAGCAACCGATAACTCGAGAATCTACATCGGACAGGATCTCCGAATAAGCAAGCCTGCAAGGATGAATCTATCACTCGGCGGGGGGGGACAACAAAGCCCGCAGATTAATCCGAAACACGTCGTGAGACCAAACGCTTCCCGCCCGCACAGAGGTAACATAGCTATCCGATGAAGGAGCGCCAATTATAACTGCGACATGAAACCTCAATACACACGACCTACGGGACGAAAGAAACATAACAGATCTAGACAGCCCCACCACGACCACCCCGCGCGCACACTACTGGAAATTAACGAAATAACACCCAACGTACGACCCTATATGAATTTAAAAAACGATCCGCATCCGACTGTTAATTGAATACTGCAACACACAACAGATATGCTCAAGACGTGGAAAGGGGGGGACATCACAACATACATTCAAACCAATGACAACAGAAGCGGACGTCAAACCAACGCAGCAATCACAAAAACATAACTCGCCACAAAAGCAATCGCTCCTCCGGAAACCACAAACGATGTAAGACCGCAGGCTATAAACAATATAACCCCAACACCTACACGTTAACCAAACACATAAACGCCAGCCTAAAGAGAACAGTAGCCGCGTCAAAATCATACATAGCGAACACCCCCCGAACAATAATGGCATGACGATCCCAACCGGGCACAATACACGGATAACCAAGCGGACAAGAACGCGAACAAACACCAGCGCGCCCTAAAATTACAAGCAACAGCTACGCACTGGAGCATCCACTATAGTCGCAATATATTTAACCCCAAGTCCCTCACCCCGCGCACCCCCCCTTTCCCAACAAAAGTACACAGTTACACCCAAACCCTCCTCCTACACAGATTATGTCCTGCACGACAATGCCTACCTAATCAATCGAGAAAAACACCAACACTCACACACGATGAAACAACATATACCGACGCGCGACGTACACGAAACTCCCAAACACTGCAACCAACGACACCGCACATCTAACGAAACCGCAGCACGCATTAATGACAACACTTAATAAAAATATGGCACACACTATCCTATTTCGCGACCCGAGAACGTGGCCTGACAAATTCAAAAAGAGATTCATCAATCGTCACAATGACAAGACTCGGACATCTTAACGCTGGATGACTCAAGGCGGACGCCAAAGTATTAGATAGTAATAAAGCATCTCCTAACGCCCAGCAGCAGGCGACACAACAGCCACGTCTTCAGGACACTCAGAGCACCTCACCGAATAACCCAACCACACCAACGCAGGAGCAGCCCAGAGGTCGGCGCGACAATCTCCTAAGCATCCGCAACCACCGACACTGCAGACTGAACTACACCTAGCCCACACAAATGGACCGACCCAAACAAAAGAAAGTACAAAACAGGCGACAAAACCTAGGGAAATAAAACTAAACCCACCTTAACGACCGAAAGACAACAACGAATCGAGAACCGACTCTGACCACCGGAACAAAGCCACCGGACAAGCAATGGAAAAGACTCATAAACGCGCACTACCCAAGCTTACTAGCTAAACGAATCACCGCCACGAACCAAACACAAGATCAACCCCCCCCTGGAGAACGCGATAAAGAGGCACCGAACTTAACCGCGAACACCCAGGAATCCTCCATCTACGCGCATATCCGCACAAGCGCACCTTAACTCGGCCATAGACGAATAGACCACTCTCGGGAAACGACGATAATGTCCCCCGTGCTGACCCTACGCTCCCACGCTGCCAAATGACTCGTTACCGAGCACAAAAAAGGGCAAAAAAGACACAGGAATCTGGACAGCTCCAACAACTTAGTAAACATCTTCTTTCACTGCTAAGGCTCAACACACCGCGAATGTTCACACCTGCGAAAGCTAACAAGTTAACGGCTCGCGTTGACATAAAGGCACGCGAGAGGACAGAATTCTACTTTGCAGCAAAGCACTTACCAATGACAGCAGACAGAGGGAAACAAAGGAGAACAGTCACTCGAAGAGAGTCCAACGGCAATCTCAAACCAGGTGCAAAAAAACGCTCTAATCAAACTCCTCGGCAAGAGAAAAGCGTAAAATTCAACGACCTGACTACAGTGGAACAACCAGTCTTGCTTCACCATCTGGACTTCACGGCTATCCTACAAGGATTACAAAAATAAATTACAATTACAAACTCTCGAGCGTGGACTGAGACATAAAACTCACCCCTGATGGACCATCAACCAAGGTCCAACTGCTAGATCAAGAAAACGGCCCGATGCTAATAACAGGGCGAGGGAATCACCCGAACAGACCCAGGGATCAATTTGGTCGCAATGCGCGCCTGCTCGAGGACCCGCTGAGTTCGTGGGGGGGTGCGGGGTGTTACAGAGAATGGCATAAGCCCTATAACCTATGCTACCCTAGGAAGACGAGATCGACTCAAAAAAAGAAACAAAACCACAGTGAATTAACACGGGACAAAGACAACAAGGACGTTCCCTAATGGACGCAAACCCCGCACACGAGCACGGAGGCGGCACCCCACTTCAGACAGCGAATCCGCAACTAAAGTAATGTATTCATGCGAACACT
Source organism: Atrina japonica (assembly GCA_030159075.1). NCBI lineage: Eukaryota > Metazoa > Mollusca > Bivalvia > Pterioida > Pinnidae > Atrina > Atrina japonica. The sequence goes on from BROG01000638.1 coordinate 226,518, forward strand.
CACATGGGAAGAACCCAAAAAGGCCTAAAAGCGCTCCAAAACAGTGCACAAATCTAAACAACACGAAAGACGAATTTCTCCAGGGAGACGCACAGCCTTAGCCCCCACAAAAGGACTAACACCGGCCCGTGACAAGACAACATCCAGGTACTACGTTAACAAGCGCATGAGTTTGGACTAATAACGGACACAATGGAACGACGACATCAGCAGACTAACGCTCCCTCCTCATCTACTGACTGAGGGACACGCCCAACCTACACGAACAAACTAAGACCCACCTACAAACCCCTGCTGGACTACTGACACTATTGCGAGTACATGGGGCAGAACCACGTCGGAACCAAAACGAAAAGAATTAGCTCCTCTCCTTCCCAGGCTGACGCCTAGAATAATAAATTTAAGGGAGTCCACCCCTCCGCGGGTTCTCAACCACAAGAGAAAGAAAACCTCTGTCGACGCGAGGCCTACTAGCACTCAAAGCAACACAAGTAGTCCATAGAGGAAACACAACGACTCACCCCGAAAGCTAATGACTGTACTCAAGCCGGCAGCTTCACCATAAATCAACGTCGCGAAAAATCAATTCATCCAAGCAAGGAAATAACCTTCGCGCCCACTACTATACGAAAAGAGCACACAATCCAAAGACGAGCCAGATCAACTACAACCATAACAAGCCAATACCTACAACATAACATAACAGAGGGTCCAACGCGTACATTCCTTTACTCAACACTACAAAAAACTGCTAAAAAGAAAGGTAGCGGCGTAAACCACAGTAGCGAGTCTTCACCGTTATTGAAATCACCGTGGCCACAAGACATTAAACCAATTAGACTACTGTAGGCTAACGTTCCACCCAGAGACCCGACTTAACGCATGCACACAAGGAACAATCGAGATGTTGGCATCTAAAGCAACCACAGACACCCGAATCTCAACAGGGAGCAGATAACAGTCATTAAGAAAAAAAAAACTTTAACGGAAAAACATTTAAACAACGGCTCTCCCAGCAGACTACTCCGCTACTTCTAAACGACTCAGAAATGCTCGATGTGCAACGCTAAGCTATGGCCTCGAAAGGAAGAATGAGAAAAATTCTCTTCTCGGGCACCCAATAAGCAAAAAATTACCGGTTTAGTGGAGCTAGTGCAGGGGGGGGGAGGGCGTACCGCATCGTCACCGACACAGATACCGGCGGCCGCACTCTAGACCGCTGCTACCACATGACCCCATCCCTCCCACAACTCCAAGAAGCCCCTCCCGTTTAAATCGCGCAGCAGCACGCACGGCATCCGCCCACCCTAAACACCATGCAGGAAACAAGCTGTGCAGTGGTACGCCCCCTCGCGAACACAACCGCACACGCGCCAAAACTCTCCTATGCGCATCCCCACACCCAGCGCAAAGCTTCGCTAAAAAAACAAAAAGCAGAGGCTCTCCTTCCACCTACCTAAACGCCGGGACAACTTCGATCCACCCTCGTTGATCCAACAGAAAAAGCCAGAAATTTATGCTAGCCTAAGGAGCGCAGGCCATAACAATTTCCACAAGACGACGAGGAAAACAAAGTAAAACACCGGGTTAGAGCCAAGAAACACAACTCATAAGGAAACAAACGGAGAGAAAAATTGTATGAAAGCCCTAACAAAGCAGCGAGCAGGAACACCAAACGCGAAGGAAATCAAAGCCGAACTCATGCACCAGCGGCAAAGGCCAAGCGATTATAAACTAACACCCACACGTTTCTAGTCTACAAATTATCCACTCTGCAGTTTAGCTACGTCAGATTAAAGAGCCGCTCGCCTGACAAGATGCCCACGAGGCACCGCAACAAAGCCGTTACTTCACCGATCTTCACATACAGACGGACAGACTATCACGGCAACTCCTGAATTGGACCATGGAGCCACAGCGCTCGGCAAATTAGACAACGTCCGACGACCAATCACCCTCCTGCCGGCCACACATACCCTGCCTGCACATCCGGGGAACATTTCTCATACCATCCCACAATAGATCACTCTTCCAACCCTATCCTCCGTCAGTCATCCCCTCCCACATTCCATTTACTTCCTCTTTCCTCCCCCCTCCTCCCTTCTCCTCCCTCATTTCCCCTCCCCTCCTACCAGAACTCCACCCCCCCTTGCCTCCCCTTCCCTCCCTGCATGACCTAGTACGGAACAAATTATAACACACCGAACACGAAACCTAACAAATAGTACGCACTATCAGCAAAATTCACTAATACAGCGACAAAAATCGAGCAGACAGTCGACGTAGCTAGAACCCAACCACCCCACCTTCCACCGGACAACAAGCCCGAAGACAAGAATAGAGACGTCAGACCACTCCCCTGGTGGCACTCAGGCTGACACGGCTACTGGGGGAAACAAAAGCGCCAATCTTAGCCAGGCGCAACAGACTTAAACATATGATACATCACGGACAAACACTATGCAAAAGCCCCAAAAAGCCAAAACCGGGCTCTTCTCAAATAGAGCCCCCACCCTCAACAATGACAAGATCCTACCCGAGGCTAAGACCCGGCCCCTACCAAATCAAGAGCTACCGCAAAAAAGCCGCAGCAAGAACTATACAGCACAGAAGGAGTCCACCAATCCAACGGCCGCCATAACAGAATACATCTCGAACCATCACATAAGAAAGAAACTACCAACCTAGCAAATAAAAAACCAGCGATTGAAAAAGCATACGCAGCCACCCCAGACCAAACAGTCACAGCAGGACAATCTCTAAGAATGTCAGATCTCCAAGTGACTGAGACAACGAACAGGGTTAAAATCAGACGCCACACCTGAGTAGAGGCCAGAAGGACGCAAACAAAGCCCACCTCCGGCGCGACACTCGCCACAACCAATGCAGACGTCGGGCAGCTTAACAGACGCCCAGCTACAACTGCAGAATGAAGACAAAACCACAGCTAGCGACAGATACAACTCCAGGCAAGCAAAATGCTGGGATCGGGAAGCACACATAAAAGGTAACTCACCGACCTATGAGAATATTCAACCAAACCGCGCAACAAGCAGATTCAACACGCACAACAAACGACGCTATACACGCTCCCGTTAGAAGGCGAAAGGACTGCGAACGAATACAACAAAATTACACAACCCAGCACAGCGCAGCTCCGAGTATATTGAGCGCCTCACCAGCCCAGCCACTGGACAGCATCACAAAAAGTCCGCCCCAGCAATATATGAGCAAAAAAGCGAAAGCAGGATTTTGCACATATGCTCCGTGGAGACGGCTGCAAGGAAACCGCCCTGCTTACCCCCCTCCCCTTCAACTCACTTCTCCCCCCTGTCCTCTTACCCCTCCCCCCCCTCTCACCTCCTCTTCTCTCCTCCCTCCGCTTCGATCCCCCCCCTCACTCCTTCCCCTATCTGACCCTCCCCAACATCTCTCCCCCTCCCATCCCCCCTTCCCTCCTCCGGATTTTTTCCACCGGGCCAATAGCGTTTCGGTCCTGAGATGTTCTCTCTGTTTTTCGTCGCCCTCTCCGGGTCCAGGAACTTCCGTTAAAGGGAGAGTCGAGTCGTCGAAGGGTTCGTTGGGAGTGTCCATCAGGGAAGTCTCTCCCCACGCGCCCTCGTCTTCGTCTTAAGTTGGATTATCAAATTCGTGCATTTCTATATCTGCCATTTTTTATAATCGACTTAAATTTTTTATCTTATAATATGAAAAACAATGAATTACGGCGATATTTTGAATCCCGATAGAAGATTACATCACGGTATAAAAGGTATTAGGCAATCCGTTACGATATCCAATAAACCGTAGATCATTGCCGAAAACAAAACGTTGACAGTCATGTTTCCGAATTTGAGCGAAAACGACGTCATTGCTCCCCGCATGGCATTCGACGTAGAAGTTTCCGTCGGGGGATGAGATGCCTCAAAAGCGGGGGTTTTTTAACAACCTTGGAAGACACATCATTTTCAAAATAGAGGTTAAAATATCCGGAAACACCATTCAAACGATCCACGACGAGGACAAATTTTTATTGCTTACAGATCTTTGGAACGTAGAAACCTAGCTTACCAAGGCATACAGACCAAGGCTTTAAATATTTTGAGATCTGAACGCCTTGGAAAATTACCTGGAAGTGAGTCGGAAGATTACAAAAGTGCTAGCGCATACCAAAACCGGTTTTGCGTCCCCTTGGATTTCGAAATTTTGCAAACGAGCGAGCCGTTTTACCAGACCGGTTTTCAGGATCGCCTCAAGTATATGCCAACGTTCAACGATGCCAAACGCGTAGTATTTGCGGGAAGCGGCGATGAAGATAAAGAAGTCGGATATAAAATTAGTAATATCTCGCTAGAGTTTGAAAAGGTTACCGACGTAAACCTAGCCCGATCTATCAGACAGAGATATGCAGGAGATCATGCATATTACTTTAACCAAATATAACGATATAGAAAGACGACTATGAAGAAAAGCGACTCCATTTAAATTTTCAAATTAACACCGCCGCGAAATCCTTGAATGGAGTATATTTTTTATTCAAAAATATTTCAGAGGATATCCCCGAGAAATTTTATAATCCGCGAATAACAAAAGTCGAGACTACTATCGAAGGTCAACCCAATGAGCTGTTTTCGCAAGGGATGCAATTTGAAGAGTTTGCGAGATTCTTTTTACCCGGAATTAACCGCGAAAAAGAAACCGAGACCGTAGTCAAAACCCTGGCGCTGTCCGAAATAACCTTTGGAAGATACCTCAGTGCTCATTATGGTTTATGGTTAGATATGCGAACGACCTCAGAAAACTATCTTCACGGAACGGGGCGTAAACTTCAAAATATTAGCGAAGGTATTTCTGTACGGATAGAACGAGAACCAGATCGCGACCCCGACCCGCTAGATGTTTACATTTTCGTCGTTAAAGACGTTCAAATTAACATGGTGGACAGCCTATTTAAGAACGTTATTTCAACCCGCCCCAGCTCGCCACCGGAGTCCTAAAACAGTTTTAATGTTTAAAAACTGTTTATCGAACAGTCACATTTTGCCCTGGTCGTCGGAGCCACCGGATGTGGAAAGACCGAATTTATATTAGATTTATTGGAAAACGAGTATAAAGACTTTTTCTATCGTATAATAGTAGTTATAGGCAGCTCTCCGGTGCGCCATTTGAATTTTGCCGCTAGGGGGCGCCACCAGTGGCGCTGTTGATGACGTCATCAGAATACTGGCTTCTGATTGGTCAATTCAAATGCGCACCGGAGAGCCGCCTGTCACGTCATAACCGGAAGTGCGTCATACCGGAAGTGAGGTCATACCGGAAGTGAGGTCATACCGGAAGTGAGGTCATGTTGTCATAGCAATAAGTAGAAAGAGCCAATCGTTGAGCTTGGAGGCGTGTCTATGACCGGAAGTGGAAGGTAGTGGGGGCGGCCATCTTGGTTAAGGAGCCAATGAGAGCCTTCGTTACAAGAGGTTGAGGTCGCGAGAGGTCACGTGAGTTCACGAGAAGTCAACGGGAAGAGAGAGAAGATGGGTTTTTCCAGTTTTGAGCTGAGAGTGAATCTATTTTTAGAACCGAAACTTTGGGTTTTTCCAGTTTTGAGCTGAGAGTGAATCTATTTTTAGAACCGAAACTTTGGGTTTTTCCAGGTTTGTGAAACTAGCAGTTGGTGGCGCCACCGTCGGTGAAACTAGTAGTTGGTGGCGCCACCGTCGTTGAGAGTTGTGTATCATGCGCATGCGCGAGAAGCGATAGGCCGAGCTCGATTCAAGCTTGAACTAAGACTTGTACTAAGGCTTGTAGAGTGACGAGTATGTACAAAGGGAGATCACTCTGTACAGACTTTACAGGTGAAACAAAGGGAGATTACTCTGTATAGCTTGTATGAGTAGGACTAAAGGGAGATCACTCTGTATAGACTGTATAGGTGAAACAAAGGGAGATTACTCTGTATAGACTCTATAGGTGGAACAAAGGGAGATTACTCTGTATAGACTGTAGAGATGGGGCAAAGGGAGATCACTCTGTATAGACTGTATAGATGAAACAAAGGGAGATTACTCTGTATAGACTATAGGGTGGAACAAAAGGACTGATGACTCTTTATGGGCTGTAGGCAATAAACCAGAGGGGTGGGTGGGTAGCGAAACAGGAAGGTTAGGAAGGGTAGCCATCTTGGGTATGGAATCATGGGACTGACTAATCTCACGGCAGGAGTGAGAACCATAGAACATGAAAGTGTGTAACGTACTCAAAGTTTGCAAAAGTGATCAAGTGTTTGTGTCGTTCTCAAAAGTTTGTCAAAGTGATCAAGTGTGTACCGTTCTCATGTTTCAAAGTTTGCAACGTGTGCAACGTTCTAAGTTATGAAGTCTCAAAGTGACAAAGTGATACAAGTAGTAAAGTGTAAAGTATGAGGTTGTTCACTTACATCGTTTCAACAAGTATCAAAGTTCAGATAGTGAAAATAGTATCTGTATTATTTTATATTATTTCTTGTACTACTGTATATAAAATAAAAAAAATTAAACACTCACCCAGAGAGAGTTTTTCTGACGATGTTGACTCTTCGAGCTTCGGCTGCCAAATGAGCTCTCAGTAGTCTAACTGAACTTATTTTCAAGTTTTTAATGTTACTATTTTTAGAATTGATTTCTATCTCATAAAATTTGTTCAATCAAGTAAAAGAATTAACTTACTTACTAGACTTACCACTATAGTATAACACAACAACAACAAAACTGCATCGTTTCAGTTAAGGTTTCTTTTCGTGTAAGTTAGGTGGCCCTGAAAAGGGCCGTTTGTTTCGGGTTGTTAAAACCCTGTGCCTTATAGGCAGCAGCAGCAGCAGCATCAGTCCCTACAGCACACTAGCTTTTTCCTTTCTGCTGCTGCTGCACGGGCCGCAGCAACTTCACAGAATCTCATCATCCCGGCCTTTTGCTTCTCAAAATACTCCCACTCATCTGACGCCGTCTTCAACTTGTCGATGACATACTTTGGCTTTCTCGCCCAAAACTTCTCACTGTCCAAATACATGTTTGTTGTTGTTGTTGTTGTCCTAGTTGGCTGTGCCATTTTTGTTTTGTCTTCTTGATATGAAGCGCAGTGAAATGAGACGCGCACGGCTTTTTATATGAGCAGTATAGTGCACGCGACGCACTCCGTCTTGTCAACTTTGACCTTTTTGATGATTGGTCTATGTATCGTTGGCAACGTGATTCCACCAATGAAAACGTCAAGAGTGATAGACGCCTAGGAGAAATCAGTCTAAGAGTGATAAAAATAAAAAATGTCAAACATGGCTTATATACTATGGAGTACACTATGGAACAAGAAATCGAACCTGTTCTAATCGAGCCTGTATATGATACTAGGCAGATTATTCGTGATACTAAAGAGAAGTTACGAAAGATTGATCTGAACTTTCATCAGGGAAAAGAAGATGTTCGCCTCAGACGAATTGTACTTCTCAATTCTGTTTTACGGTTTGGTAGAGAAGAGAAAAAACGTAAGCAAATGGATGAGAAGTGTTTGCCGTTTAAAAAGAGTTTCTGTACATGAATCATGGTAGATATGCCAAAAACAACGGTCCTTTTCAGGACCACTTATATCTTACGAGAAGAAACCTTAAACTGAATGTGCAGTGTATATAATAAAATGAGTTATAGGGTTTATGAGACAAGAATATGAGTGATAGGGTTTATGACACAATAAAATGAGTTATAGGGTTTATAACCGATAAAATGAGTAACAGGGTTTATGTTTTATACAGTAGTAGTAGATGTAACATATCTCAATACAGTTTAGATTACTTTTCTAATGAGTTGGGTGGCCCTGAAAAGGGCCGTTAGTTAGGTTACTAATATTGACAGTAACATCTTCTCTTTTTCAGAGGTAAACGGCGTTCTGCTTCCAGTAGATCATCTGTCTTTCTCTTGATCGTCATGCTGATCGGTATCTGTTGTTGACGAAAACTAGCTCTAATCTGTTTTCTAGTAGAAACATACTGAGCTGACAAATACTCTAACCCCTGTCGGTACTGCCTATCGAAATCATCTCTGACTTTCTGCGAGGTTTGCTGATGTTTCAATTGCCTCCATCTCAGATTCAGTTTTGTCAGTAGACTCTGATAGTAACGATTACACTTCATGGTACGCCACTTGGTCTTCTGTTGTAACAGAATAATTTTGTAAATAGCTTCTGTATAGATGCTCTCCATTTTGGTTTTTGTTTTTCACTAAGCGATGTTCAACAAGAAGGAGAAGAAGAAACGCTCACGCGACGTGTGACGTCACACCCTGCCGAGTATGTCTCAGAGTCTATAGTCATTGTTTGATCATGGCTGACTGTGTAACCATGTGGGGCGAAGTACAAGACAAAGAAGAATGGCTTATATGTGCCGATACAGTGGGAAGAAAGGTGGGCTGGTTATCGAATATCGACGAATGGATTGAGCTCGTGAAGCTTGAAAAAAGAAAAAGAGAAAGACGGCAGAGAAAACGGACAAAATGCTTTTTATGGCATGGCCTATAAAGCCTTAAAACACCAACGGCCCTTTTCAGGGCCACCTAACTTTTACGAAAAGAAACCTACGACTGATTAGAGCAGTAATAAAACATAGATCCTTTTGTATACCCTTATTCTGTATCTCTTTCTCTGTGTATCTCTTCTACTCTGAGTGTTACACTTTTACTCTTGATCTCCTTCTGCTCATAGTTTTGTTTTTACAGATCACTCCTTTATGTCTACCTTGTAGATACTAGAGCAAAACTCTAAGTGTACTCTTAGTGTACACCTTATACCCAGTAGGTTTAAACTCTAAGTGTACTCTAAACGTATACACCTTTTAGTCATAAATACACAAAAACACCAGATTCAATTTTAATAAGTTTAATGCCCCGCTAAAAACTTTTTAGATAGTCGACAGAGGATTAGGGCCGTCCCTCTGTGACTATGTACAATACATAAGCATGAACTATGAGAACATTAACTATCAGAACATTAATTATGAGAATGCTGATTCACTTTCTGTGACTATGTACAATACATAAGCATGAACTATGAGAACATTAACTATGAGAACATTAACTTTGAGAACACTGATTCACTTTCTGTGACTATGTACAATACATAAGAATGAACTATGAGAACATTAACTTTGAAAACATTAACTTCATGTTAAAACGTTCATCACAAAAACTTTGAGTCACTTTGTCTCACTACTACGGTTGATCTTGCCCATACAGCACGGAGCAAAAGAACGTTAGCTTTTGTCCTAGATCGGTCGGTTCGGATTCCTTGACGCTGTGACACTAAACGTATTTACATTTTTAACAGTACTAAAACATTCACTGCTGTTCGGTTTCCACTTTCCCTTTCTTGGTGACTTTGCCTCCCTTCTTGAGCATCAAGTTGAGTTTACGTTTGGCCCCTGTTGAAGTCTGTTCGGGACATTCATAAGCCCAATGACCTGACTGATGACATTTATAACACTGGTCCGATTGACGAGATCGATTTTCTACTTTGTTCTCAGGCTCTACTTTTGTTGCTGTTGTTGCTGTTGTTGTTGCCGACTCGTTATTCTTAGGACATCTAGGAGACCAATGTCCAATTTCACCACAAATGAAACAAGGATGAGTCTGAGGCGTAGGCTTATATTCGTACCCCATATACGATGTTCTGACTCCTGGCTGTACTTTATCCTTCAATTCTTTCAGAGTAGTTGTAATAGTCGTGAGTTCTTCCCTCATTTTCTGTAATGTGGATAGCAAGGCATCACGTAACATTCCCTGGGTCGCATCATTTTCTTGTTTTTCTTGCAACTGGTCTAACGTTTTGAGAACTTCATCAAACTCATCGGCCCCTTCTATGTAAGGTGTAGTATTAGGTGAATAATTTGGGTACGTCTGTGACAAGCCTGGATAACTCATGTTGATGACTGATTCAAATGATGTTTGGTCACTGCACTTCACTTTACTTTATAGCCGTTCTTCTTCTTCTTAATCTATTTTTAGACTCGTTGCCGTCAGTCACTTGGATGTTTCCAGAAGGGAGGCTCCACACAGGGTTTTTTTGTTTTTGTTTATATCAGTAATTGACTGAAAGTACAATCTTTAGACCAACGTCGATGTTCTGTAAAAGCATTATCGCTCCATTCCCAATCTTTTAAACAGATGCCACAAGAAAAACACTGAACGTGGTCACTGTTCCCTAAATACACAAATCCTGCTCTGGCTAATTCTGTCTGTTTAGGTCCCGGTAGATATTTGGGCCAATGATCTTTAAACGTCAGGTACCTGGATTCATACGTACAAAAATTAGGCAAGGCTATAGGTATTCTTAATTCCTGATGAAACGATAACCCTCTGTCGGTAGCAGGTCTTAGTTTAAAAGTGGTCACACCTTGTCTCCTTTCGGAAGGTGGAGTCCTTGTCACTTCTATCAGATTGACTCTCGGTACGCTATCCACTTCAACCCGATGAGCTCGTGGTACACTATCTACTTCTACTCGATGAATTCGTGGTACACTATCCATCATGTCTCGGTTCGTGGGAGCACTATCCGTGACAATCTGACTAGCATCCATCGTCGATGAAAATAAAGTTTCCATACTTGATGTTCTTTCCATCGTGTCTGAGAGTGAATGGTCCCTGATGTGCATTCTCACTTCCTTTTTATAAGGTCCATAAAATCTATTTTTAGATCAGAACTAAAAAATCATATTTTTCTACGTTTTTTGTCCTGAAACACAAATTGTACCATCGGTACGTCTACATGATGACCAAAAGGATCCCATGCTACTGGTCGTTGTTCTTTATGCACATGATACATCATACCTGCTCGATTACCATTATTATCATTTAATTGTAAATGAAAAGTGTCACCGTACATGGGAGACTGACGACAATCGCTTAACCATTGTCGTAGAAACATTAAAAATATCATGAGGTATTTCTTCCTGTTCTACTTTTCGTGGTCGTCCCCTTTTCACTCCTTCCCTCTGTCCTTCTTCTTCTCTTTGTTCTTTTGTTCTCTCTACGGATACTTTGCATGGACGTCCCCTCTTTCTTTTCATTCTCTGTTCTTTTCCTTCATCTCTCTGTCCTTCTGACTTTTTCTCTCCTTCTATCTTTTCCTGTCCTTCCATCGTTTCCCCTATTCTTTCTCTCTGTTCTTCTTCTTCTCTCTGTTTCTCTTCTCTCTGTTTCTCCCCTTTCCACCCCTTTCGTCTTTTCATATCTTCTTTTCTTACGGCTTTAGTCATGCCATTTTCTCTTTTCGTCGGATTCATATTGATAAATAATACAAGATGTGAACACGATGACTCTCGGTCATCAACTGACCCAAGTCCTGTGTTGCACTTCATTTTAAATGACACGACGAAAATTAAGTTTGGCAATCACTTTTCCTCCTAGAAAATGAATTTTACGTCCCATGTCATCTCTCAATTGTATTTCAATGGTATCAAAATACTTTTTATTTAAACCCACATAATTGTAATGAAAAGGTTCCCAATGTTGATGATTGAGCGATTGACCCGTTTGAAAAGGGACCACACGTAATAAACGGTAACGATTGTGAACCTACAATTTGACTTTCGGCAATGTTACTGTAGACATAGATACCACTCATACCAATATTTAAATCGGGTGGATACTTTGGCATGTGTGTGACATCGACCCATTTCGTCATCTCCTCATTCATGTCAACGGCTTCAAAGCCAAGCTTATAACCTAGTAGACTTGGAAAACGTATTAAAAAGGGAACGGAATAGATGGATCGGCCTTTAAAACTCAATCATGAATCGATCTAAAGCTGAGTCATATCTGAATTTAATAGTATTTTTATGAGAGAGATCTTCTATCCCATCAATGACATATTGAAAGGCTCTAGAAAAAACCAACTTTCATCTCTTCTATTAAAGCGACAGGAGACGCATAAAAACCCCGAACGAAATTTAAGTCTCCAAATACTTCCTACAAAAGCGATCCCCGATTTCGTATCAGTTTTAGAGATGACATGATCAAATTGGGGATCATCTAACGAGACGTGTTTCTTTATCAATTCTACAGTAAAACGTTCATGTTGGCGATATTTCATTTCCTTTTTTCTTAGGATACGTAGAGGGGTCCTGGGGATTTTTAGGTGTCACGACGGATTCCAAAGGAACGTGAAGGGGAACCAGGACATCTATGTAATTCTCATCTGATGTTATCGATTCTATTAAGTTGGGAAAGATCAATTCACTCAACGCTATTTCCCACTCACTATCCATCATACTTAAAGCTTGAGGTAAATGAGTTTTGAATTCTGTTAAGGTATTATCGGGAAAGACTTTTAAACTAGCATCGCTAGGTAAAGTCATGTAAAAACTACCATGATCTTTAGAATCGAGAGTCGCCATGATGCGTGTACTTGAGATCACACTGTATCAATGAACCCCTACCCTTCACTGTCTTCTGTTTTATATCATCAACACCAACACCAAAGTCAAGTTTCATACATTTTATTACTCAAAAAACTTTATTCAATAACCATAAGGTAAAGTACAAAAGTTTTCAATGCGATGTCTCTTATCATACACGACACGCACTTCTTTAGTCATCGCCTGTGTTTTGACTTTATGTTGTTTCGTTCGCATGATCTTATGAGGGTACGATACTATCACTTTCTTTTGTTGACCACGTAACAACTGTTTCAATGTATCTACGTTGACTGTAGAAGTGGTACGACTATCAAAAGTGATTCCTTTGACTCTACACACCGTTTTGTCCTGACGAGTCTTGTACGCATAATTTTTTAGGACCTCCCGAGACAAAGGATAAGATAGAATCCCCATCTAATTCGTCTGTCCATCCTCCTAAACTGTTTATGATAGTAGGATTCCACTGCTGTGGATCGTGTTGATAAATGATACTGTCTGTATCAAAATATAATACACGTTCTCCCAAACGTTCTAGGGTGGCATAGAGATGTAACCGTGCTAAAGACGTCGTAAAGGCTGCTAGCACTACATTACTAAAACCATTGGGTTCATCAAAGTCATCCTTCGGTTTTGAATTCACCAGCATCATGTCAAGCTCATCATGGCCTTCGTCATTGGGAATCAGTTCTAAATGTAATATATCACGAGTATCATCTTGAAGTAACTGTTGTAATGCTTCGTAACTCTCCACATACTGTGTCTGAGGTAAATTAGTTCGTTGAGCAAATTTACCCCCACAAACAGTTCAGAAACAGTTTAGCAATGGTCCGTAAGATAGGATTCTTCTCTACATCTTCTTCTCGTATGATCAGTTGTTCTCTCGTTTCAATCTCTTTGAGGTATTGACGACGATCTTCTACTGTTTGACAGGAAGCAGGAAAACCACTAGCTTGTTGCTTAATCTGGAGAAACTGATCAATATAGCTACGAAATAAAGTATTGGACTGATCAGGGAAATGCCATACTTCAAAGATACGATCGATCACATAACCTTTTTCTATAGCTTTATTCAATTCACACGTCGTCCATGTACCTAACAAACGTCGTTCTTGATTCGTATGAGAGCATCGATAACTCATACCCAACTCCTGTTCGATTCCTTGTTGAGCACAAGTACGACATAAAGGAAAAAGTAGCTTTCCTCCTGCAAACCGATAAGGTAACACGGGATGAAACAGCTGACGAGGGGGAATAACTCGACATTGTACCAGTCCAAAATATTGATCTAGACTTTTGAAATCATGTGTAATCACGTCTGGGTGTCCAATGGGAAAAGTCCCATGTTTCAAGACAAATGGGTACAAAGAACATACATCCACGTAACGAATGTCTCCTTCTTCACAGAGCAAACGAGTAGCATTCGTTCGACCTCCAAATAAAGCATCTTTAGGAACTAACGGGTCGGGAAAACTCCTCATACGTTTTATCAATCAATGAAATGTTGAAACTGTGGATCCGTCTTGTACCTTTGACGATAGTCATGTTCCCACAGCGTTTCTACTTGATAGTGTTGACGCAAATACTGATCTCTCTCTAAGGTCTTTTGATACACTTCTTCATACGTCAAAGAAGGATGAAACGGGTGTTGCTCTTGCTTTAAGTTAGGAAAACACAAGGGGCATCCGTGCCAAAAACAGCCATGAAACTCGTAAATGGTGCGAGAGTCTTCATGATAACCATCCACGCGATAAGATCCTACTTGGACTTCCCCTCCCTGACGAGCTTGTCTAATCGTTTGACCAGTTTCATGTTCTTTCCAACTCAACCAGCGTAATGCTAGGGTGGAATACTGTCGTGGTGAAGGATATCCCCGCGGAGGTATGATACCAATCGTATCTTTTTGCATATGATTGCGACGATAGGCTATATTCCCCGTACTGGCAAACGTAATCGATTCAGCAAAGGGGTCCACATCGGTTAGTTTCAAACACATGCTTTGGAAATGCATGCAAGCTTGTCGCAAAATAGTCACGTCCGATTCACAGTATTCTTCTAATTCGCATTGCAAATGAAAAATCTCACCCTTTTGAATTTGGTCTTGATACCACGCTTCAAAATCACGACGGACATCAGGTTTCATACCTTCTGGGTTGTAATACATAGCTGGGGGATATACTCCTATGTAATCAGCATTAGCTTCTGTATTGAACAAATGCGGAAAGTAGCCTTTCTTGAGTTCAGTCAATCCAAAAGCTTTAGGTAACGAAGCTAAAGGAAATGCCAAGAAATTACATGAGTCTTTAAACCTGATGTTTCAAGCCGTCATAGACATAATCTTAGAACCGTTCATGATCACATCAGGTTTTTCACAGGCATGATGTACCAGATGATGTAAAATAAACTGTCCATCGTACCCTTTAAAGTTATGAGCAATAGCTATAGCTCCATCATGTAAAAGTTTCTCCCTTTGATGTATGTCATCATACACGGTCGTTTGAAATAACCAAGTCAAAAAATCAGTGAGTGTCGTGGGACCTCGGAATGTAATACGATGATCTTCCATGGTTTTACATTGCTCACACCAATCATCGGATGTACACTGGGGACATACACTATGAGCAATACATAGATTAGGTTTGTGTTCTCCGGTATCCTGGGTACACTCAAAATCATAGAAAATGTAATAAGGGGGTGAAGATGATTCATCCTGAGAAGGGATCCGTTGTATAAAACAGCGATGATCTAGATCCACGATCTGTTTACAATGGCGACATTTTTTCTTCTTTTCTTGACAACAGTGTTGTGTGTGAATTGTTTCTTACTCAGCCATACTTGACAAGTGGGACATCGAGTCATTAGCTGACATGGAGTAGTGGTTGTATTACTACTATAAGGCTTCAAATGATTCTCGTAACACCGAGTCGATGTGAATGTCCCCTGACAATGTGTACATTCTATAGGTTTTATCGTATTGTCGGGAACACAGGGCCACGGTGCAAAACAACGAAAGCAGCATTGAGGACATCGGTGATCTTCTACATGATCATAAACCCACATCACAACGGTCACAATAGTAATTACATTCCAAGAGTCCAGGCATAGATACGATACAATCGTAATGGTGATCATCGTATAAGACGTGAATGGGGGCCCCCGATCCTACACCACTATACAGTACATTTAATGTCAATCGTTTTGTGTTGGTATTCAACTCGTAGATTTTCAAACGATAGTGGGGTAACAATGCGGCCTGAAAACGTTGCCATTCTTTAGGTCCACTCTCTTGCTGGGGATCACATCCAGTTTGTTTCATTAAGGCATGAGCTTCTCGTCGTTGAAGAGTATGTCGACTTGCATCACCATATTTCAAATTTTGCCAATAGCGTTGCCAGTTTTTGTACTTGTCTCCATCTCCAAGTCCAGGTTTCTGACAATGAAAACGACCAACTACAATAGCACGAGCTAAACAGGTCTTGTCTGTATTCTTGATCTGTATCAAACTTTGCTTTTTGTTCACAAACACTTTCTTATCAACACTGAGATGATATTTTCGTTTTCCACCCCCGCTACCTACAGGTTGTATGACATGGATTACTGACAGGGTGGTAGACCCATCTTCTATTCTAAAATTTTCATTACTCTGTTGCACTTTCTCAATTTTCTCCATGAGTAGATCAGCATTCAGGTCTTTAGCATCCGTAAATTCTACCCACACTTCACTTTTTAAAGATGGATGATGTATATTGACTCGCATCTTATCCCGATCTTCACACTGTAGTTTGTTCTTAATAGAAGTCAACATATGATCTATTACTTCTGATACTAAGTGTATGGCATCTTAGAAAAATGCTTAAACTTGACTTGGTACACATTCGAGGCCGTTTTAAAACTTACGTGATTTACGCTCACTCAGAGTGTCTACTTTATAGTAATCACTATAATCGGTGAGTTGTCTATTGGCATTAAATCCATCACCCCGTTGATCTCTCTGCTGAGCCTGCCTTTGACTTCTCGCCTGTTCTTGTCTTTCATTTAACAATAAATTTTGGTAAATTAGCCATTCCGTGCGTATGCTTCCGTGGTCAAATCTAAAATGAAGTACGGTAACTGTAGACATGTATTTATAATAAAAAAAGAAAAGAACTGTATAGATACTCAAACGAAGTATCATTACATTTATATAGTCTTTAATATTCTAGTCTTTTATGTTTTATAGGTCCATAAAACTAGAATGTATTGTATTTCGTTTTATTTTCATATAGAATAAGAAATATTAAAAGGAGTGACAGTTTCTGTCTTATAAAACAAGTGGCCAAATATCTAGACGTAAATGTCTAGACGTAGATGTCTAGACAGACTACAACAACAGGTGCCAGATGCCAAGTGTCAAAAGTGTCAAAAACAGGTGTTCAGATGACAAGTGTCAAAAACAGGTGTTCAGATGCCAAGTGTCAACAACAGGTGGTCAAAGACGCAGATGTTCAGACGTGGGAAAAGATCAATACGTGACGTCATTCACTCTATATAAGCTAGTACTACCCGAGTCTCGGTATTAGTTCATCATCATGGACAACTTAGAAGATGTACCATCGGAGAGTTATTTACGTAGAAGCATTCATCGGTGTTCGTCGACGAAGAGAAGATTGATAGTTGTGAGGGCTACTCCACGTAGGTCCGCGTTTACGAGCCGTCCATTGCCACCACCACCACCTTATAGACCTAGGACACCACCACCTATACCTCCTCCGTCAAGAGCTGTGTCATCAGTACCACCAATGCCTGAGGTGGAGCATGCTATGGCACAGTGTGATTTGAGGGTTCACTGGCAACGCCAAATAAGACAGCTGATAGAAGAAAAGGAAATGGACCTCAGGTACTTGCGAAGTCTGCTGGATG
Organism: Atrina japonica; assembly: GCA_030159075.1. NCBI lineage: Eukaryota > Metazoa > Mollusca > Bivalvia > Pterioida > Pinnidae > Atrina > Atrina japonica. Next base: position 243,841 of record BROG01000638.1, read on the forward strand.
ACCAATAGACTTTTTCTCCAACGAGAAAAATTCAACGGCCCTTTTAAGGGCCACCCAACTTATTCGAAAAGAAACCTTCACTAAAGGTATGCAGGGTTTGTGTTTGTGTTAATTTGTAATGACTACACACTATTTAGTCGCGTATATTCAGCATTAAACTTTATTGGTGTTTTTTGTGTTTTTTGTTGTATTCACTTCATGAGATAAAAGTCTAAATATAGTAAGTCATGTGACTAGAGAGAGGTTCAGTTCAGCTTGTGAAAAGTCATTTGAGATCCAAAGCTCGAGGTGTTAACATCATAAGAAAAATCCACTACTTTTAGCATAGGGTGAGTATTTCATTTTTTATTGGATCAGACAAGATTATTTTTCATACACTAAAAATAGAATTATCTAAAAATAGAATTATCTAAAAAAAAAGTCACATGACTAGAGTATAGGTTCAGTTAGACCTCTGAGAGCTCATTTGCGATCCGAAGCTCAAAGAGTCAACATCGTCAGAAAAAACCACTACCAGCATAGGGTGAGTGTTTGAAATTTTTATTACTATATGTTTAGACCCATCACTATACATTTACTCTACAAGTCTTAGTACAAGCTTGAGTCGAGCTCGGCCTACCACTTCTCGCGCTTGCGCACTTGAAACAGGACTCTTGACGACTAACTCACAGATACAGGCTCGGCCTACCGCTTCTCGCGCATGCGCATGATACACAACTCTCAACGACGGTGGCGCCACCAACTACTAGTTTCACCGACGGTGGCGCCACCAACTGCTAGTTTCACAAACCTGGAAAAACCCAAAGTTTCGGTTCTAAAAATAGATTCACTCTCAGCTCAAAACTGGAAAAACCCAAAGTTTCGGTTCTAAAAATAGATTCACTCTCAGCTCAAAACTGGAAAAACCCATCTTCTCTCTCTTCCCGTTGACTTCTCGTGAACTCACGTGACCTCTCGCGACCTCTCGTGACCCCAACCTCTTGTAACGAAGGCTCTCATTGGCTCCTTAACCAAGATTGCCGCCCCCACTACCTTCCACTTCCGGTCATAGACACGCCTCCAAGTTCAACGATTGGCTCTTTCTACTTATTGCTATGACAACATGACCTCACTTCCGGTATGACCTCACTTCCGGTATGACCTCACTTCCGGTATGACGCACTTCCGGTTATGACGTCACAGGCGGGCTCTCCGGTGCGCATTTGAATTGACCAATCAGAAGCCAGTATTCTGATGACGTCATCAACAGCGCCACTGGTGGCGCCCCCTAGCGGCAAAATTCAAATGGCGCACCGGAGAGCTGCCTATAACTACTTATAATAATATTATGCCCGATCATCGAATTCAATCGCGCGTATCGTTCCAGGCCTTGGATAGGCAAGGATATTAAAAATCCGGAGGATAAACGAGTTGTTATCGTAAACCCGGTATCCTCTAAGACGGGCGAAAGAAAAACCATTTTTCTACGATAAGCACAAAGGATCTCCCACTTTATACATCATAGACAATTGCTCGGCTACGAAAAAAAAATAAAAAAGAAAGCGGACGCTTTATCGATGTTAGCATTTTCCGGTCGTCACGGGAATCAAAGCGTGTGGGTTTTAACGCAAAGGTACAACTCGGTAAGCAAAGGTTTTCGCAGCCAAATCAAATGGCTATGTCTGTTTTTCACGAAAGATAAATTTTTGTTCGCCGAAGCCATGGACGAGAACGATATCATCGACGACCCGGACGAAAAACGTGATATGAAAAAGTTATTGTCCCAGCACAAACATTCTAAACTGATTTTATGTATGGAGCAGCCCTGTGAATATAATTTTTTTCATTCCAGACGTTAATTTTTTTTATTAAATAAATATGAAGCCTCTGAGCGAATTGTTAATATTTATACTATTATTTTTTTATACATAATACCAATTTTAATTATAGCGTTCCTGATATTGCGAACCGAGCGTTATCACAGAACGGAAAGATTGCTACGGAGAATTATTCAAGCCATATAAAAATGTTTAAACCCGTTTAAAATGAACGTTGAAGATTTGCTAAACGAAGATCTAAAAAAAAGAAACGTTTTCAACCCGTCCAAGCTTAGATATTACGACGAGAGATGAACTATGGCGGCAAATCTAAAAAAAATTTAGGCAAAGATCTGACACCCGATGGCATTTCTAGAATGACAAACGAGCAGATCGAAAAATTATATCGTTTGTATAATAGTCGCTTAGGCAGACTGATGTCAAAGACCATTGGGAATTCCCTGATTAGTCTTTACGCTTTAGATTTGTCACACTTTTTCAAAATAAAAGATGCCCCAAAACTGATCGACAAATTATCGGAAGATCCGTTCATAGTCATTGCCTTTAGTGAAATGTGTTGCGAGCTATGTTATCGCGACGGTATGTATTTAGCGCCGGTCACCGCCGCCCTTACATCATCAAGATATATAACGCGATATAAAAAAAATCTTCCGAAATAGAAAAAGAAAATGAATCCGGAAGAATTAATGAAAGCAAAGAATCCGAAACGTGTAGCAGCGGGTCGTAAGGGGGCAGAAGCCAGGCTACGAAAGAAGAAGGATGCTTCAAGCAACGATAGCAATGCTTCAAGCAACGATTTTCGCAGCATATTTATTAGGAGGGTTTCCAACCTCGTCAGAGACATGCCTAACTCATAGGGTAAAAATAGAGGAAGAAAACCATCATATCGAACAAACACCAAAAATTCACGAAATGTATCATTCTTTTTTTTCTTATTAAAATGGCAATTAACGAAAAAGATTTAGTAAACGCGGTTTATCATGCCGCTGTCGAAACGGGAATTGTTGTTGGATAAGCCCAACTTTCTAAGAAATTCTTAAAAATGCCTGCCCCTAGACTAGATTTTGATCTAAAAGACGTTGGCATGCTTATGATAGATTATGCTCTAGCCACATATACGAAAGACATGCTAGTCAAACGAGGCATTATACCTGCGGATATCATGAAATAAAAAAAAAATGTCTTCGTATAAGAAAACGGCAAGTGCTGTAGCGATGATGATTGGTAGCGCGGCTGTCAATGCCCTGTCGTTCACGGGGTCATCGTATTTATTTCAAAACCACGAGGAGCGGGAACGTCACAATCGAACAGCAGTACCCTCTAACTTACTCTAACAGTGTTATGCAATACATTTTAAGTCGAGTATTGCCTAACTCATCTTTTTGTAGGGCAGAAAGGGATTTTCGAACTTAATTTATTTCTCTAATCATATATGGTTATGGAAATTATGATACTTTGCTAAATGCAATGGTCACTGGGTCAAAAAGTTTGATACTGTTAAATCGTCTCAATAATTGCAATCCTCAAATATTTATTTGTTATTTTTGTTATTGTCTTACGCAACAAGTGACCACCAACCTAATACCAGTCAACTTGCAAACTTGCTCACAAAAATCAACTAAGGTTCCAGCAGTTCCAGAAGTGAGAGTTCCAGAAGTGAGAGTTCCAGAAGTGAGAGTTCCAGAAGTGAGAGTTCCAGAAGTGAGAGTTCCAGAAGTGAGAGTTCCAGAAGTGAGAGTCTAGAAGTGAGAGACTTGATGGTTCAAAGCACGATGCTCTAACCACTCGGGGACGGAAGCTTCTTTGATTTTTTTTGTACTAGTCTAATTATTGTAGAAACAGTTATAGCGTATGTCAACATTTGCCTACATTTGTCATTTAAATGCACATTAGCAACACTAAAAAATAAACATTTAAAAAAAAAAACATTTGCTAGTATATAACAGAACACTTAAAGGGGTGCTTACACATTTGTTCTTAACAAGTCTACAACGTTCACCTGAGTGTAGGAGAAATCAAAACTATTGGAACACTAAAGCATGTCATGGACATTTGGTATTTTAAAATGTTCCTCTAGATGGTGACAATAAATAATTGTATTAGCTATTTCGTCTGCGGTATAGCTTTTTTGAATGCTATAAAAATAATTGAGTAATTCTCACAAATTATTACAAACATTAATTGTTTCTTTGAGGAGAAGCAAGAACTTTAACATCGATAACTACTTTTGAAGTCCAGGTAAAAGGCAAAACGTTTGTATTCTATAACCATAAATGTATTTGCAGAGAATGGGGTTGACTTGTCATGACATACTTGTTTCAGCATGATACATATACACAGAATATTTAATTTCACTAGAGAAAGGTCCCTCGTACAAAGCAATGTTACCAAAAATTCATACCATACCTCAAACTGCGTGAGAACAATTATTTAATTTAATATAATTATACTGATTGTAAGCCTCTTTCACTTTCATTTTCCCTCACAAAAACACAAACTATTTATTGCAGGAGTCGGGCATGTACATTATTAACGTCTAGAGTACATTAGTCAGGAACACGTATTCATAAACCATTTTTGCTGACAAACTTGGACAAAACCTACAGTTTAAGTTAATCAGTGAGGTTTCAATATTGCAAAATAGTATTCCAAATGACTTCGTTTTCTGTCAAATGATATTATAATTGAAATCTAAAACATAAAACATATAAAACAGTGAACCCTACTGATAAACATTCTGGTCGCGTCAGAAAGTATGCCTATAAGTTATGTTTCTACTCATATTAAGTGCATCGTTTTGTGAATATGAGTTTCTAATTATTAGAATCTGGAATTTTTTTACCTGTTTGAAAATTTATCAGTTTGTATGTTAGTCTGTTTTTTGTCGTTTGTAGGTTTGCCAGTTTGTCCATTTATCTGTCTATCTGTCCATTTATCTGTCTATCTGTCCATTTATCTGTCTACCTGTTCATTTATTTGTGTGTCCGTTTATCTGCTTGTCCGTGTGTAAGTTTGTGTGTCCGTTTATCTGCTTGTCTGTGTGTAAGTTTGTGTGTCCGTTTATCTGTTTTTCTGTTTGCAGGTTTATTTGTCCGTTTATCTGTTTTTCCGTTTGCAGGTTTGTATGTCCGTTTATCTGTTTTTCTGTTTGCAGGTTTATTTGTCCGATTATCTGTTTTTCCGTTTGTAGGTTTGTATGTCCGTTTATCTGTTTTTCTGTTTGCAGGTTTATTTGTCCGATTATCTGTTTTTCCGTTTGCAGGTTTGTATGTCCGTTTATCTGTTTTTCTGTTTGCAGGTTTATTTGTCCGTTTATCTGTTTTTCCGTTTGCAGGTTTGTATATCCGTTTATCTGTTTGTCGTTTGCAGGTTTGTCTGTCCGTTTATCTGTTTTCCGTTTGCAGGTTTGTTTGTCCGTTTATCTGTTTTTCCGTTTGCAGGTTTGTATGTCCGTTTATCTGTTTTTCTGTTTGCAGGTTTATTTGTCCGTTTATCTGTTTTTCCGTTTGCAGGTTTGTATATCCGTTTATCTGTTTGTCGTTTGCAGGTTTGTCTGTCCGTTTATCTGTTTTCCGTTTGCAGGTTTGTTTGTCCGTTTATCTGTTTTTCCTTTTACAGGTTTGTCTGTTCGTTTATCTTTTTTCCGTTTGCAGGTTTGAATGTCCGTTTATCTGTTTTTCCGTTTGCAGGTTTGTATGTCCGTTTATCTGTTTTTTCCGTTTGCAGGTTTGTATGTCCGTTTATCTGTTTTTCCGTTTGCAGGTTTGTATGTCCGTTTATCTGTTTTTCCGTTTGCAGGTTTGTATGTCCGTTTATCTGTTTTTCTGTTTGCAGGTTTATTTGTCCGTTTATCTGTTTTTCCGTTTGCAGGTTTGTATATCCGTTTATCTATTTTCCGTTTGCATGTTTGTCAGAGAGTAGTTTACCTCTGTATATGAAATCTTCGTATGTTGTACACGCCCTGGCATATCGGATCATTTGTGAAATACAAACTCCATATGCGGGTGACTGAAGGACATTACTACTTAAATGCGGAAAATTTACGATGGGAAAGCCTAAATCGTCGCGTTACTTAGTTGCCAACTTCCTGTCTGTGTCTATATTAAGTAAAATGTCTAAGTATGAAGCGTGTGCTTGATTCTGTTGTATCTTTAACTTCTAGTTCGCTGGGATATATCACATTGAGATATGTATGAACATTGTCGTTTTCTTCATTTGATTCAGCAGTTTCTGAATGAGGTCTGCTTCGTATGAATAAAGGAATAGGTCGGCCAATAAAGGGGCACCATAGATTTCCATAGGTATGTCGACAGTTTGTTGAAAGACCAAGTCTCCGAACATTACAAATATATTGTCTACTAGAAATTCCAGCATGTTTTTTATATCAGCTTCAGTGTATTTATGTGTAGAATCAGAGTGGTGTTGGACAAAATAGGTATCCTGATATCCAGTCACTAGATATTTAAATTTTCGGGTACCATCTTCAGTGAAAAAAACAGTTGTCTATGATGCTAAAAAGTATTTCTTTAAATATTTTATGTGGAATAGTTGTGTAGAGAAGTCATATGTATTGATACTGTGAAATCGAGAAAAAGGGTGTGCCTTCACATTTATTTTTCTGTTTGCAAGTTTTTTTGTCCGTTTTGTTTTTTATGTAGGTTTGTTTGTCCATTTATCTGGGGTTTTTTTTGTTTGCAGGTTTGTTTGTCTGTTTATATTTTTTCCGTTTGTAGGTAAATCTGTTTATCTTTTGTTTTTCGTCTTTAGGTTTGCCTGTTTGACCATTAATCTGTCTATTTATTGTCCATGTATTTGTCTGTCTGTCTGTTTATCTGTTTGTCCGTACTGTGTGTCCGTTTGTCTATCCGTGTATCTTTTGTTCCTTTTGCAGGTTTGTTTGTCCATTTATCTGTTTTCCTGTTAGAAAGGTTGTTTGTCCGTTTTCTGTTATCCGTTTGTATGTTTATCTGTTTATCATTTTTTCGTCTTAAGGTTTGCCTCTTTGTCCATTTATCCGTGGATGTATTTGTTCATTTATCTGTTATCCGTTTATCGTCTTCCGTTTGTATAATTGTCTGCCTCAAACAAGAATGAATATATATATATATATATATATATATATATATATATATATATATATATATATATATATATATATATATATATATATATATATATATACTTTGGTATCTGAGATTTTATATATATATATATACATTTATAAATGATTAGCGAGTTAATACTGTCAAACTATGTTTTATACGAATATTAATTAATTACAGATAATTATGATAATTAGTTACGCAAAATAAACATGTTGTTTTAAGTTATTTTGTGTCATTGTTCAAATACAGGTTCGCTTATGATATTGCTTGTGCTATGTTAGTTGAAAATTAATAATTCAACTATGGATGATTCTTCTGAAAACGTCAGTTTAGGCGAACTTTATACTTTTTAAACGGACAATAAAATGCATGTCAAGAGTCTAAGCTAACAAACAGATCAACATGATGTTGTGTAAGGGAATCAGACTGTTTTGATAACGACTAACAATACACTGATGTAATTTCCAAGTATAAATGATATCATTCGTTAAATCGTTTATATTTTGGATAAGATTACAACACAGCACACAGCTCTTCAATCTTACTGCAATTATCAATCTGGATTAACCTCTCACCAGAGTTGTGTAACATCATCTAACACAGTCTTTGAATTTCTTGATATTCGGACTTTAAATCTCGGCTATACCCAGTGCCTATCTCTCCATTTGTTGCAGAAATGACATTAATACTTTGTTACGTGTAAACAACCAGTACACAACAAAGCCTAGGTTTTTTTTCTCGTGCTGTAGTTTTGTATGAGGTGTCTGATCAAGCAAATCCGAATCGAAATTTTCAGTTACTAAAGTATCGTGTCCAAAGAGAATTAACAAGCGCTTTAAGAAACACTGTTAAACACTTTTGGTTGGCAGAAAGTAATTTTTATAACGCAGTTCAGACAACTGCACACAGAATTGCACAATATATCACTAAAAGATAATCAAATAAATACATTTTGTTATAATTTTCAATTCTAAATCCACATTTATGTGGTGCAGTAATTATTTTCTTAAATCCGTGGTTACATCGTTACTTATTTACAAAAACAAAATGCTGAATCAAAAGAAAAAAAACTAGCCTTTAATTTCACATTTTAGATATATCGTGGACGTTTTGTCAGTTAATAACGCCAATTTTCACACATATGTCCAAGCAAACAAGAAATGAACGATACAACGAAATCAAGCACTCACGCTTCATACTTAGACTTACTATAGATACAAACGGGAATTTAGCAACCAGTTTATACGGCAGACGTCCCCCCCCCCCCCCCCCCCCCCCCCCCCCCCCCCCCCCCCCCCCCCCCCCCCCCCCCCCCCCCCCCAACGATTTCGGTTCTCCCATCGTAAATTTTCCACATTTGAGTAGTAATATCCCACAGTCACCCGCATATACAGTTTATATTTCACAAATGATCCGATATGCCAGTGCGTGTTCAACATATGATCATTTCATATGCAGATGTTAACTACTCACTGACAAATTATTGGTACAGAGATATCGAAAACCGCGTTTGTTGTGAACGATCCGCATATGTTACGCTCGGTATAATAGACTTTGCGATTAATATGATTCAGCGGTTGTTTAGACGTCGGTACCAATTGTGACGAGGATTTGTTCCTTACGTATTCCATTTGGACTTGACCGTTGACTCACGGCGGGTGTGACCGACTGACAGGGGATGCTTGGTCCTCTATGGCACCTGATCCTACCTCTTGGTTTCCAGAAGTCCTTGTTTGTCCATTTTTGCCAGGTTTGTATCTATATCCTGCACATCCTAAAGATTTATACTTCAGATTTTTTATATTAGAATAACTAAGTAATATCGGGGAGATATTTTTGATATTTTACAATGACGATTCAAGAGTTTTCTTTCAAACGGGAGACAACTCCGTTAGGTTTGACCATCAGTGACATCATATACCAACAACATCAATTTCCGCTATAGCAATTGTTTTCTGACAGGTCCTCTGTACTTTGGACGACAATATATGTACCATTCACTTTCTATCTAAATGATATCCTAGGCGACATCGCTTTTTTCAGGTTGTGCCTAATAGTTGTACATGGAAAACTATACTCGTTTAATATAACGAAATATTAAACATCTCAGTTTGTTTCTTTATTGTTATTTAATGTCCCACTCAATAATCTTTCACTCATATGGAGAGGTCATCAGATGCCGGTGAAGCGCTTCGAATTTTGTCCTATGCTCGGCACTTACGGCCAATGAGCAGTGAGGGTTCTTTAACGTACCGACACCAACTGTGACACGGGACCTAGAATTTTACTCTCTCAATCCGAAGGACAGGAATCCAACCTGCCGCCAACTGAACTCGAGCACGCTACCGACTGAGCCGAGCTCAGATACCAAAGTATAATTCTTAAGGATGTCCAGGACACAGATACAAACCAATTGACTTACATGTTAGACAGGTTTTGTGTCGTAACTAGAACTGTATATTATCCGTTAAATATAAAAATCTCAGATACCAAAGTATAAATCAATAGAATGTCCAGGACATAGATACAAATCCGATAAAAATGGACAAACACAGGCCTCTGGAAACCAAGATGCAGAATCAGGTGCCATGGAGAAGCAAGCATCCCCTGTCAATCGCTCACACCCGCCGTGAGTCAACAGTCAAGCCCAAATGAAATAATAATGGAACAAATCCTCAAATCAACATCTAAACAACCGCCAACGAAAAAGGCAACTCAACATTTCACCCAGTGAAAGAGAGTAGTCGCAAACAAGAATATTATACCGACCGTAAAATTTGCGGAACGTTGACATTAAACGCGGTTTTCGATATCTCTGTGTCCATTATTTGTCAGTGAGTAGTTTACCTCTGTATATGAAATCTTTATATGTTGAACACGCCCTGGTATATCGGATCATTTGTGAATCATAAACTTCGTATGCGGGTGACTGGGGTATTACTACTTCAATGCGTAAAATTTACGATGGGAAAGCCGAAATTCGCGCGTTTGTCGTATAGCTTTGTTGCTAAGTTCCCCTCTGTGTCAATATTAAGTCAAATGTCTAAGTATGAAGCGTGTGTGCTTGATTCTGTTGTATCTTTAATTTCTAGTTCGCTGGAATATATTGCATTAACATATGCAAGAAAATTGTCATTAAAAATTGACAAAACGTTGTCGATATATCTAAATGTGAAATTAAAGGACACCGCTAACTTTTTCTTCTTTTTATTCAGCAGTTTCTGAATGAAGTCTGCTTCGTATGAATAAAGGAACAGGTGGGTCATTAAAGGGGCACAATTGGTTCCCATTGGATTGCTGATAGTTTGCTGGAAGACCACGCCTCCGGACATTACAAATATATTGTCAATTCAAGCATGTTTTGTTTATATCAACTTCAGTGTATTTGTGTGTAGAATCAGAGTGGTGTTGGACAAAATAGGTATGCTGATAGCCAATCACTAGATATTCAAATTTTCGGGTCGTCAATCAGAGTAAGGTATTATTAGCAATAAGCAGTTAGAAATGATAAGTACATAAAAAATGTAAATAAATGATATGTTGTTGTACACAAAAATGGACGGAGGTATATTGATTAACCCTATATACTTCATGTCCACTGTTTATAAGTTCCTTAAAAATCTGAGTCGATTACCATAGTGTAAATTTAAATATATATATATATATATATATATATATATATATATATATATATATATATATATATATATATATATATATATATATATATATATATTTATCTGTATCTACACATACATAAACATATATACACATACATGCACGCACGTGGGTACGTATACACACGGGTGCACGTCCATGTACAAATACATGGCAAAATATATTTACTACAAAATTTGATGCCGTTTGGGTGACAGATAAAAAGTGTGGCGCACCATGAGTATGCATCTGTGACCGAAACGGCATCCATATTGACAATTAGTTCTATCTGACAAGATTCAGTCGTTATATTTGCATATCACAATGGTCGTATTGACAGACAAAATAATGAGATAGGAGTACACCGCCTTAATCGTCATCAGTCTCATTTGCAGTTCTAGAGCAGATAAAAGAGTATAGTGTAGGGTATATGATTGATAAATCTTGGCGTGACATAATGTTTTTAATGAGGATACACCTTTGTGTGGCGGAATATTGAGAACTTCGATTTTACCAGATACAAACGCAGCCTAGGTCAACACTGTCAATGGGATACTACTGTGGGAAATGTGTTAATATATAATACCAGATCTGTATCTATATCCTGGACATCCTAATGATTTATACCTTGGTATCTCAGGCTTTCTATAAAACGGTTAAAGTTAGAAACACATAGATCATTAAGCAATGCATGAACATTTTCATTTCTAATCTTCAACCGCTTTACCTTGTTTACAGTTACATAAGATGACGTCATACATCATATGACAATGGTCTATTTATGACATCAAAGTATCGGGATTCTGCATTAGTTTATTTAATTTTGGTTTTAATATCTGTATATACATTTTCACTGGTCCTATTTTGAATTCGTAATCGATCTTCGTATTGATATCGTTGTAAAATACAGTTTGTCGTGTTGTTATATACAGTTTGTCGTGTTGTTATATACAATTTGTCGTGTTGTTATATACAGTTGGTCTTGTTGTTATATACAATTTTGCGTGGTGTTATATACAATTTGTAATGTGATGATATACAATTTGTTGTGTTGTTATATACAATTTGTCATGTTTTTATATAAAGTTTGTCGTGTTGTTATATACAATTTGTCATGTTGTTATATACAGTTGATTGTGTTGTTATATACAGTTGGTCGTGTTGTTATGTACACTTTGTCGTGTTGTTATATACAGTTGGTTGTGTTGTTATATACAGTTGGTCGTGTTGTTATATACAATTTGTCGTCTTGTAAGAAACAGTTGGTCTTGTTGTTATATATGATTTGTCGTGTTGTTTTTTATAGAGTTTGTCGTGTTGTTATATAAGTTTGTCGTGTTGTTATATACAATTTGTCGTGTTGTTATATACAATTTGTCGTGTTTTTATATACAGTCTTTCGTGTTGTTATATACAGTTGGTCGTTTTGGTATATACATTTTGTCGTTTTGTCATACAGTTTAACATTTTGTTATATACAGTTTCTCATGTTGTTATATACAATTCTTCTTGTTGCTATATACAATTTGTCGAGTTCTGATATACAATTTGTCGTGTTATTATATGCAATTTGTCGTGTTGTTATATACAGTTTGTCGTGTTGTTATATACAGTTGGTTGTGTTGTTATATACAATTTGTCATGTTGTTATATACAGTTTGTCGTGCTGTTATATATAGTTTGTCGTGTTGTTATACACTTTTGGTCGTATTGTTATATACAGTTAGTAGTGTTGCGGTATAGTTAGTCGTGTTGTTATATACAATTTGTCGTGTTCTGTTGCATACAGTTTGTTGTGTTGTTATATACAATTTGTCACGTTGTTATATTCAGTTTCTTTTGTTGTTATATACAGTTTGTCTTGTTGTTATATGCAATTCATCGTGTTGATATATAAATTTTGTCGTTTTGTTATACAGTTTGCTATTTTGTTATATACAATTTCTCATGTTGTTATATACAATTCGTCATGTTGTTATATACAATTCATCGTGTTCTGATATACAATTTGTCGTGTTATTATATGCAAGTTGTCGTGTTGTTATATATAGATTGTCGTATTGTTATATACAGTTAGTTGTGTTGTTATATATAATTTGTCGTGTTGTTATATACAGTTTGTGGTGTTGTTATATATACAGTTTGTGGTGTTGTTATATATACAATTTGTCGTGTTGTTATATTCAGTTTCTCATGTTGTTATATACAGTTTGTCTTGTTGTGTTATATACAATCCATCGTGTTGTGATATACAATTTGTCGTGTTGTTATATACAATTTGTCGTGTTGTTATATATAATTGGTCTTGTTGTTATATACAATTTGTAATATTGTGATATACAGTTTGTTCTGTTGTTATATACAATTTGTCGTGTTGGTATATACAATTTGTCGTGTCGTTATATACAATTTGTCGTGTTGGTGTATACAATTTGTCGTGTTGGTATATACAATTTGTCGTGTTGTTATATTCAGTTTCTCATGTTGTTATATACAGTTTGTCTTGTTGTTATATACAATTCATCGTGTTGTGATATACAATTCGTCGTGTTTATATACAATTCGTCGTGTTCTGATATACAATTTGTCGTGGTATTATATGCTATTTGTCGTGTTGTTGTATACAGTTTGTCGTGTTGTTATATACAGTTGGTTGTGTTGTTATATACAATTTTCGTGTTGTTATATACAGTTTGTTGTGTTGTTATATATACAATTTGTCGTGTTGTTATATTCAGTTTCTCATGTTGTTATATACAGTTTGTCTTGTTGTGTTATATACAATTCATCGTGTTGTGATATACAATTTGTCGTGTTGTGTTACATACAACTGGTCGTATTGTTATATACAAATCGTCGTGTTGTGATATACAATTTGTCGTGTTGTTATATACAGTTGGTCGTGTTGTTATATACAGTTTTCCGTGTTGCTCTATACAATTTGTCGTGATATATACAGTTTGCCGTGTTATTATATACAGATTGTCGTCTTGTTAGATACAGTTTGTCTTGTCGGTATATACAATTTGTCGTGTTGTGTTACATACAGTTGGTCGTGTTGTTGTATACAATTTGTCGTGTTGTGATATACAATTTGTCGTGTTGTTATATATAATTGGTCTTGTTGTTATATACAATTTGGCGTGGTGTTATATACAATTTGTAATATTGTGATATACAGTTTGTTCTGTTGTTATATACCATTTGTCGCGTTGTTATATACCATTTGTCGTGTTGTTATATATACAATTTGTTGTGTTGTATATACAGTTTGTCTTGTTGTTATATATACAATTTGTTGTGTTGTTATATACAGTTTCTCATGTTGTTATATTCAGTTTGTCTTGTTGTGTTATATACAATTCATCGTGTTGTGATATACAATTTGTCGTGTTGTTATATACAGTTGGTCGTGTTGTTATCTACAGTTTGTCGTGTTGTTATATACAGTTTGTCTTGTTGGTATATACAATTTGTCGTGTTGTGTTACATACAACTGGTCGTATTGTTATATACAATTCGTCGTGTTGTGATATACAATTTATCGTGTTGTTATATACAGTTGGTCGTGTTGTGATATACAATTCGTCGTGTTGTTATATATAATTTGTTGTGTTGTTTTTTACAAACTATCGTGTTGTCAATTCCAATTTGTCGTGTTGTTTTTACAGTTTGTGGTGCTGTTATTTCCAATTTGTCAGTTTGTTATATGTAATTTGCCGTGTTGTTATATCCAATTTCTCGTGTTGTTATATCCAGTTTGTTCTATTCTAATTGACTCAGACTTTCGAATACCCATTGTTACTTCTTCATTCAATTCTTTCCAATAGCATTGTCGGAGTATAGTTTATTAAAAGGGAAATATAATAATCTTCTTTCCGGTAAATGTTCGCTCAGCTTTTTTTTTCTGGGACAGTTATGTTGTTTATGTATTTGAACTGGAGATCTTTAGGTGTTAATAGTTTCTCCAATGTATTATCATTTGACTCCCGGTCTTAGCGAAACATTTATTAAGTTTATATATTCTAAGGTCATGTTAGCCTAAACAGTTTTTAATAACATTCAAATTAAAATCTCTGTTTTGACCAGGGTTTAAAATATATAAAAAATCTCAGATACCAAAGTATAAATCTTTATGATGTGCAGGATATATACACATATACAAATCGGGTAAATATGGACAAACACGGACCTCTGGAAACCAAGAGGTTGGATCAGGTGGAGGAGTAAGTATCTTCTGTCGACCGGTCACACCCGCCGTGAGTCCACAGTCAAATCCAATAAAATACGTGAGGAACGAATCCTCGTCACAATTGGTACAGACGTCTTATCAACCGCCAACGAAAATGCAAATCAACATTTCACTTAATTATGTTCCGATCCTTCACGTACAAATCATTTCATGTGATTATTGAAGTTTTGAACAGTCACATCCTGATCAATAGATTATCATAAAATATGCAGACTGAACATATATTTAAAATATTTATAATATAACTTTTCGTGGGCAATCAGGTGTGACCTAAGAAGTATGACATGGTAGGCACTACCTGTCTGAAATCTTGATTGACAGGCTAAAATTAAATGTAGATTGGCAGATAAAAATTCTTTCATTCTTTGAGTGTTGTTCAATAGGTAAATTCATAGCATTTAAATAGGTGTAAAACGACTGCGAAAGTAGTTTAACAGAGGACCTGATATATGCTACAATGCTCTTCAAGAGTAAACACTGACCGTATGCTCAGCTGTCAAGTTCAGGAATAGACTTAAATGTGTAATTACAGAAATCACAGGCGTGAAATTACACCGAGCAAAATGTAATATTGTTTGAAATATGCCAGCTATCATCGATATCACTACCGATTTTCAAATTGGAAAAAAGTGTAGATATGACAGACGTGAACTTGAATTTAATGTGAATCTAACCGTTAAACAATACAGATTGTGGAGTTATGATTAGATCAATGAGTTGGTCAGTGTTTGTTTCGGTAAATATATGAAGAATAATCGATAATTTCCATGTTTAACATTAATTTGGTTCGGATTGGTGTTGGATACCGGTACCTTTACTTTTGTTTGGTGAGTATCTGCTAAACTTTAAATATCCTCACGTATTTAATAACACACATGGAGAAAATACACACAATTGAAGACATACATCTGAAAGCCCGTTAGAAATTTTATCGTAAAGTGACAATTATTCAATGGATGCAAAGAGTTTTACCAGTAACAGGTCAACAAGACCTGACAGCAGGAGTTCTATGTCTTCAAGGGATCTTTCTCATAACAACCAGAGGTTTAATGGTGAGTGGTCGACAAAAGCAAATCTAAAATCGGACATCGAATCAGATATATCTGATGTATCTGACGAAGAAGAAATACCACAGTCAAATCCTTTTCAAAATTACTGGAATAATTTTGGTGATTCTTTAAAACGCATTCATGACGACAGTGAATCATTTTTGATCCGACCGAAACCCACATTTAAATCCAGTGAACATTTTAAGGATGTTATGACTAATTTATACGGTAATACTGAATATGGGGTTCCGAAAGCCTACACAAAACTTAAGAATAAAATAAACCGACTAGCAAACGCCACCTCTATAGCATCTAGATTACTTCAACAGGCAGCAAGGTCAAGAGAAGAAGAAAGTAACAATGCCGAGGAGGATAGCAACACGGATGAACAGGATCACAAGGAATTAGTGTCCGAACTTAAAGGTGCCAAGCGTGGTTGGAAATTGTTAAAAAGACATGTGCATGAACAAGCGATGGAGAAAAACACAGAGAAAACAAAACTTAATTGGGATATGATCGCCCACCATGTTAAGGGTATGACGGACCTCGAGAAAGCACGAATGGACCTTTATGAACGATATGGAGTAGTTCCAAGCTTGCAAAACGATGGGAAATATGAGTGTAAAAACGTTATGTGGAGTGAAAGGGCTATAGCTTTAAACCAGGTACATCCAGTGCAATATAATGTTATTCCTAAAACAAAATCGGAAAAGAGACGGGCGCAAAGTGCCAGACCCAGAGCGGCCTCTATTGGAACAGTCTTACGTCCTGGCTCTGAAACACTAAATAACAGAACTAGGGCGATATCTGTAGGCAATATACAGCGCCCAACATCTGAAAGACGATGTAAAACAGCACAAATAGCCAGTAGAACATCTCAAAAACATGAAAGCATCAGTAAAACTCCTGTCAACCGGAAAGATAATAAGAAATAGAGAAACGTATTTATTTGAACAGTTTCGTAAACAGTGCTTAAAGAAAGATTTAGAGATAAAGATGAAAATCATATACATATAAATAAATAGATATATATAGATATATATATATATATATATATATATATATATATATATATATATATATATATATATATATATATAAAGAAAAGATATTGAAGTAATATATTTACTCCGCATAACAGATAAAACGAAGTATTAATATAATAATTTTGCACTCATTGTAGATATTGTAGTAGTTATCTTGCCAATATCTATTTCATACTCAAGATAAGTATTAGCTTGAAAACATTGTTATTCATCATAAACAAAAAACAACATATTAACCATCCTCTTCTATAATTACAATGGATTTTGTATTTTTCATCGTATGGTTCATTAAACCATTTAAAAGTCGTTCTTGTAATTTTGCAACTCTGTACATTCTTGGCATTACAGTAATCACTGCTGTTAGGATAAACAATATTACACCTCTAAGATATATCCCAAGTTTTATGTGTTTTATTGTTAGTTTATAATGAGTTGTTGTCTGCCGATTGACTAAAATCCAGCTTTAAAATTTGTAAACAAACATATGTATACAATTTTGAAATTACTTTAACAGACTGAAAAAACAATGTAAATTGCAAATAATCCGTATAATGTTGATTTAAATGGCATGTTTCATAATTGAAATTGTCAATTTGCGTCAACGGAAAGGCAAACTTGGAGTATAACAAAAGAAAATAAATGGTATAGTCTAAGATTCATATTGTTCAGAAATATGAAAGAACAATAAACAATATAGAAATGCAGATGTGAGGTCACACACGTTAAAAGCATGGTGTATATATATATATATATATATATATATATATATATATATATATATATATATATATATATATATATATATATATATATATATATATTGGTGGTAGTTAGATTTATATTTAAACTTTAAATGTGTCAATTGCTTAATTAATACAAGATCGTAAATTATCCAATCCTCTGGGAATTTAAAAAAGAAAATAATCATGTTTACGACTAGAGAATTGTTTAATTGCTTCCGTGTTTGTTACATTGACCATATGGGAAATGCTCTAAATTAATTCTCTATTGGCATTTCTTCAAGTTTGTATTTTCGCTTTTTGTTACAGATTTTAACTTGAAAAGAATTAAAAGAAAATCAAAAAGGTAAAGCTCTTTTGTTTCCGAATGCCTAAAGTCAAAACGATAGCTCTTGTTAACACGCCTTAAACTTTATATATGTAATCGTTACCTAACAATCTCCACGTAGGTCAGTTGATAATTAATTTGCGATAAATAATAAATACATTAACGGATAAAATACATCATCTAATCGTAATTACTTTATGTCAGTCACCTGGAGCCTATATGATTAATTGAGATTATACAGTTTTGATCATTTATTTCGTATAATTGGAAATACATTCCTGCCCATCCTTTTAAATTAAGTTAAGTAAACTACTTTCTTAATAAAGATTTTAAGCAGTCATGAATACTTCTTAAAGATGATTAGGTTAAGTTTAGTGAAAGAAATATGTGTCGGAGTATGCATTGCATAACAAATTCATCATGATCAATGAAGGATTGAATGGGTCTTTTCATTTAATAATCATATACAAATATATACAAGTCCTAGATATATTTTCCTTACCAATATACATGCCATTGATAACAGTTAAATGAAATTTATTTACTATTGGGAGACATGTAATAGGAATATATAAACAACTCGTGGTAAAACATGACATCAAACTTACAGAATAAAACATTTACGAAAACACTTTTAAACGCAAAAAACCAATGATTTTGAATTCGTCATTACTTCCGATTTTTACATGTAAATTGAGTTAAAATTATCCTGTGTTTAAACAGCTGATTCAATTCACATGCAGTTTTTATGAATGTAAATAGATCCTTTTAAACGGTTTGAATTTGAATGCCTTATCATTCTATATAAATCTTGCTAAATCAGTTTAACAAACACAGCATGTACATTCTGTATTGATCAGCATGAAAATATATAGTACACCAATTAAATAATCCGACATCTAATCTATATTTTTTATCAAAACAAATATTTAACTGGAACAAAAATTTTTAAAATAGCACAATTCTTCACAGTTTTATACTGATGATTTTTCCCACTGGTAAAGTTCATCTATTCTAGAAAAAAAAACATTTTAAATCAAAATTTTTCTCATGTTGCAAACACTAATTTGGTTAAATAAAAAAAATCAACTGCATACAATCAAGTACCATGCTAGATAAATATAATGTATAAGCGAAATTTAAATGGCATGTGAAAATGAGGAATAAATTATATATATATATATATATATATATATATATATATATATATATATATATATATATATATATATATATATATATATATATATATATACGTAAGCATCCCCTGTCGACCGGTCACACCTGCCGTGAGTCCACAGTCAAATTGAAATAAAGTATGTGAGAAACGAATACTCGTCATAATTGTTACAAACGTCACAACAACATCGAACAGTTAAATCAACATTTTCTTTCAGTGAAACAGAGTAGTATCTATCTATCTATCTATCTATCTGTCTGTCTGTCTGTCTATCTATCTATCTATCTATTTATCTATACATGTACGTGTATATACATGTATATATATATATATATATATATATATATATATATATATATATATATATATATATATATATAATCTGTCACTCGTTTTCGTTCAACAAAGTTTGAATTTTAGAAATTTAATATTTGTGGAACGTTGACATTGAACGCCATTTTCGATATCCCTGTGTCAATAATTTGTCAGTGAGTAGTTCACATCTGTGTATGAAATCTTCATATGTTGTATACGCCCCGGCATGTCGGATCATTTGTGAAATATAAACTCCATATGCGGGTGACTGAGGAATAGTACTACTTATGCAGAATGATCACATCTCCGAACATTACAAATGTATTGTCTATTAGAAATTCCATCATGTTTTTTATATCAACGTCAGTGTATTTATGTGTAGAATCAGAGTGGTGTTTGACAAAATAAGTATCCTGATAGCCAATCACTACATATTTAAATTTTCGGGTACCACCTTTAGTGAAAAAGCAGTTGTCGATGATGATAAAAAGTCTTTCTTTTAATTGTTTTATGTGGAATAGTTGTGTAAAGAGTAGAAAAGTCATATGTTTTGATACTGTGAATTCGAGAAAATTGTGTGCCTTCAAATTTTCTAAAAACTCTTTAGAATCTTTTAGTATCCACATCTGATTCGCACCGCGTCTGGAATAAGCAACTTACAGTTGAACATATACAGTATACAAGGCAATTTCCGATGACTTGGGATGACAATTTATATCTTCCTTTTTTGTCGAATTGATTAAATTGTTTCATATGCTGCGCAGAAATAAATGCATGAATCATATTGTAAATACTAGCTATATTTTAATACGGACATTTAACCTACATTTTAAATTATCATTAACATCTAAGCTTACTTTATCACAGGTTGAATTTAACAAAATTGCCACCTTGAATACAACAAAATTTTGAAATTATCCACACATGTTTTATTCGATTGTCCCCGATCAAAATCAATATACATGTAGTTAGAAAGCAAGGTATGAGATAGATAGTCACATTGTGGTGGGATTTCAAATCCTAAATCTAAAATATCACAATTCCACCGCGTTTGATGTCAAGTCATATATCATTCAATACGTCAGAGTCGCATTAACACAAAAGTTAATATGATTTAGCATTTGTCAGTTTATAATATGAAGTAAAGAAATAATTTTCAGTACATAAGAGTTATTGGAATTGCATTCAAATAACCATATATACTTTCTCTTTCACGCATGATTAAGACGTATTGAGATATCAATTACAGAAGTAGTTCGTGTGGCACTTATTGATAAATATTCAAAATGAATTGTTTGCGTTTACATGAAGATATTGTTGAATATCATAATGTCCCATGATCGCGAAATAACACATTGCGTGTTACTATGCAAGTGTTTTTATTACACCCAAGGGTACACTGTGAATGATATGAAATATCCATTACTGTATATCGAGAAACATATTTTATGAGTTGTATTCAGGCAAGGCCAATACAATTTGCGACGTGAGAGGTCAAATTAAGAATAAATGAATGACGTTCAATGTTTCATATGGTTGTAAACTTCTGTCATCAGTAGTGTGTTATAACGAGTTTACGTGTAGTATGTATCTCAAGTCAATAAAGATAACTATATCAGCGTCGCATAATCAACTAATTCCCGTCAATGTAAGACAAGTAAACATGGATTTCATACCTACAATACTTCTGACATTGGTATGGCTAAACAGTCAACTCCTAGTCAATACCTAGCTTACCTCGACACCGGAAATGTGTTTCCGAAAATATTTCAATGGCAGAAATGTACAACTATAGTTTTCAAAATTCGTTCAGACTGATCTCGAAATTGACGAATAATGGGGAATGCATCATATTAAATTATATATATAATATTTCAAATTTAGATCATCTTCCAAGATATATAATAAATTTATACTATTTGAAACGATAAAGATATAACAAAAATTGGATATATATTTCAACTCATTTCAAGTTAAACCTTTTAGACACATCGTTACATTTGTTTTCATAGGTAATAAAATGCCATTGATGTATATCAGATAGCAAATAACTTGAATTGAAAACGCATCAGGCGGCAATATTAACATCAATAAAACACTTTATCTTCAACAAATTCCCCTTAAAGTACGAAATCGACCGCACTTATTGTTCATTTTACATTTGCTGACAATAAATTGGAGCCTAAATATACATAAAAGGAAACAATTGCTCTACCAAAGCCACTGAATAAAGATTCCGACAATTCAGACTTACATTGCATTGGATGATTAGCTTTTACCCGAGTGGTTCGATTAACATTACTTATTACGATATTCGGAGTGCACAAAAGGCATTGTCACAAGAGTATAGCTATTTTGACATAATTTTCGAAATACTTAATGTAAAATCAAATCAACGCAGAGAAAATCATTTAGCATGAATTTTAAAACACGCAGTTTCAACATTGATCAGGCCAACCATATTATACTTGCCAAGCCTACTGACATTTGATCCCACTTCTTGATTTCCAGAGGCCCGTATTTGTCCATTCTTTCACCAGATTTGTATCTATATCCTGGACATTCTAAAGAATTATACTTTGGTATCTGATTTTTTATATATTACTTCTCACCCAAGTATTGATCAACATTAGACATTTGAAAATTAGACTTTTGATATTTCCATTTCCTGTATTATATGTAGAATTATACAAAGCACTAAAGTGACCAACGACAAGCACACATAAACCGATCGTACAGTTTACGTACAGAATGGAGCCGGCCTGGCTCAGTCTGTAGCGCGCTCGACTCTGGATCGTGAGGTCGTGAGTTCGAGTCCCGCCGGCGACAGGTTGGTTTCCTGTCTTTCGGATGAGACAGTAAAAAACTGGAGGTCCCGTGTCACAGTAGGTGTCGGCACGTTAAAGAACCCTCACTGCTCAATGGCCGTAAGTGCCGAGCATAGGCCAAAAATTTGAAGCCCTTCACAGGCATTTGGTGACGTCTCCATATGAGTGAAATATTATTGAGTGGGACGTTAAACAACAATAAACAAACAAACAAACAAACGTACAGAATTTGGTTACGTGAGCGTATGGAAATCGCAATGCAATGATTTTACTTTTGAACCATTTATCCAAGATATGGACACGATCTATAAAATACCCAAGAGCGAAGCAGAGTATTTATCAAATATGAAGCCATAAAGGACCTGTACACCACAAAGAAAGTTTGATAACTTCATTTTTCTGAGGAAATTTATAATCAAGTTTTTTCACATCATATTGCAGTTCCTTTTTGACATTGTCCTTGTATTTTTCTCCCGCTCACAAAAACACAAATACATTTTACAATTATTCCATACACCATGAAACAAAATATCTAATATGTTTATTGAAATATTGTGCATTGTGTAACGATTGTTGAAATGTTTATTTCTGAAAGATATAAACAAAGGTATATATGGAATTTAAAACTACTTTGAAAGATTAACAATGGGAAACGAAAATAACTCTTAGAATAATGTTGAAATGGCGTGTATAACCGGTTATATTTATAAATATCTGTAAGATGAACAGGAATTTAAAACAAAAGAAAAGTAATAAAACATACAACTTGTTTGCCAAGCTAACACAATGATGACATATCACATATAGGGTACGTGGACAGAGATATGTACCTTAAAGTCTCCTACGTCATCAGTCAACAATGGGCATAGTAAAACTTATACACTCAAAACAACTCGAATCCATTGCCTTAACATATTTAAATCTATTTTAACAGCCTTTGTCCGAATAAACTATGTATGTATATATAATATAAAATCAGTTCATAAGGCAATATAAATATCAGATGAAAATGGACACAGACGGTTACACCCACCGTGACTCAACAGTTAAATTCGAATGAAATAATAAAGGAAAAATCTTCGTCATAATAATTTAATACGATGTCGGTAATTTAAAACTGTAAGAGTAAAACACTGTTATTACAGACAAAGTCATCATACCGACCATAAAATTAGCGAAATGATGACTTTAAAAGTCATTCCTTATATTTTGTGACAAAATTTGAATTTTTCTTTGTATATAAAATGTCCATATATTGCACACACCCATACATATCAGATCGTCTCCGATATATAAACATCATATGCAGGCCAAAAGTGATATAATTGATGAAATGTGGAAATGTGACAATAGGAAAACCAAAATCATCTCGTTTGACGTTTATCTTGGCTGTTAATTTCCTGTCTGTGTCTTTACTATGAAAAAGTCCAAGTAGGAGCCGTATGTATTGATAGAAATACATTGCAAGTATATCCTGTGTTCAGAAATAATTACGTCTCCACGTGTAGTATAAGGCTTGTGACAATTAATGTGCATATAATACCCAATTAATTACACATAGTTATTTATATATAATTATGATACATTCCGTAGGAACAATGACGTCCAAGGTGGGATCAGGTTCATAGCTGAGACAGAGGAACAATATGTTGACCTCTGGAAATCCAGAGTGTTGATCGAATCAGGTCGGTAGTAGTCATAGTGAGGTCGTTCGAGTCCAAGCATCCTCTGCGAATGAGACAGTAAAAACCAAGGTCACAGTAGATGTCGTCACGTTGTTGATATCTCGTCTGTGCGAGCAAACTCAATACAAGCACAAAACACACACACACACACACACAGATATATACATATATATAATATATAGTATCATAAATATGTATGATATGGATGAAAAACTCATGACAGATTCTTTTTGATCGATAATTATTGCGAGCCTCTGATCATAACGAGTATCAAAAATGCAATGTGATAACGGCATTATTTATTATGATCAAAAGCATATGAATGATACGGGGGCTGATGATTTGGGATGATAATCTATAATCTCCTTTCTGTCGAATTGACCAATTTTTTCCAAATAGGTAAAATACAGAAATAAATACACAAAACATACTGGAAATATTGCTGATTTTCGAATACCGCCATTCACCGCCGCTTCTCCGGTACAAATGGTCATTTATATATGTTGAATCCCTCGAACATATGAAAAAAAAACAGATGAAAAAATAACAGGTGTGAGTAAAATTGTTAGTCGACTGTAGCTTGTTTACTTCATACTTCGACTTCAGAGGGAGATAACTCGAATATCAAGTGTCATTTGGTATCCGGTTGTATGAGCAAAGTGAAGAAGATAGACCAGCTTACGAATGTCAGATTTCCGTGAGAGTTTAACCCGAATAACTCAGTCGTTATATTCCGTTCATTACGATCACTGCATTTACGTCCGAATGCATTTACACTCGGAACGCGTCAGATCGGAAATTTCACCATGTTGCATTATGGGATTTGTATACAGTATCACAGCTGGCGGGAAAAATTAGAGGAATTCAATGTAAATGTAAAAAAAGCTTTTCTACTTTTGAAATAATACAATATGAAATATTAATCCAATTGTAAGCATCGTCAGTATCTATTTGATGTAAACAACTTCAAGACGGAGCGATACGGAAGACTTCAAAGTTTGAATTTGTTCTGTCCATAAATAATTCAGAATTTCAGAGTTACCTCGGCCAGATGTATCCTGTTGAGCTAGAGATCAATGAGACTACAGAGAGCAACACATCTGCTTCTTACCTAGATTTTCTCCTGTCGATTGGAAAACGAGACGATTTCAATCTCCATATCACAAACTTCCCGTTTCTAAGTAGTAATATTCCATCTTCTACTGCCTATGGCGTTTTCATTTCACAACTTATACGTTATGCCAGGGCATGCGCTTCTTATGAATGTTTTATTCTGAGGGCTAAACGACTAGCCAATAAACTGCTTACACAAGGTTACGTTGTTGAACAGTTGGAGTCGTCGTTTTATGGTCGATACGGGGATCTTGTTAACATTATTATCTCCCAAGTCCCACTTCACGGAGATATGCTTAACCAAACTTGATATAGTCATTTTTACTGGACCCGTTCATCGGCTACAGACAGTGCGACTCCGTTTCACCAATCATGCTTTCCTTCACACCTGGTCTTATCTTGGGATTCGTCATCACTTCAAACCTGAGACCATTTTCTACCGATATGGAACTTGAGTTTTTGATTATTGATTGGTACCCTTCAAATTCTTCACCGAACTATTGAAAGGTTTCTATGGAACAGTCTCACAGGCGACGGACGCGTTTTTCGTATAGTATGCCAGCAGGTGGAAGAACGCGTGCTTGACCTTCCGGTGACACACATGGTGTTTACTTATCCACGTTTGGAGTATTCGTAATTGTATTACTTCATGTTGAGAATTATTTACAAAATCTAATTTAACGTTAGTGTTATAATGGAGACATTGACGATGCACTTAGATTATTGATATTAGTACTTTAATTGGCTTAAGCAATAGACAAAATATCTTTTCATACTGGAGTTGTAAACCTATTGTGCATACTCAGATAGAAAATACGACCATATACCGTGATTGGTTATTGCCCCCATCCACCACAGGGAACAACGGTGAAACGTCTATTGCTTTATGTATGTTCTCATAAATGATTTGTATACCCCCTCGTAAACAACATATTAGATGCCTTCATTTCGCAGGGTGGAAATACTAATGAAATCGCTAAAAGGAAACCGTCTGGGATTTGCTAGCTAGAATGTATTGGGCATTGTTTTTATATGTGAGAAACTTAGACGCGTAATATAAAGAAAAAAATGCTAGTTCCGTCAAAACTATCAAGTGTTCTGTGTTTAAAAAACATTTTCATATGTATCACACGTCCTTTTCTTTGAAATGAATATGGTTGCAAACTTAGACGTTTATAAACTTTACAATAACGTTTGTATTACCGATCCTTTGTAAAACATAAAGAATTTGTTCTTATGTAATATCAAAAATATCCCTGATGTCTGCTTGAACAGTTAACATTTTTCCCATAGAAATAATTTTTCCAGGTCTACTCCCATTTTAGAAATCAGATCTAAGTACATTCCGGACGTTTGATACCAATGCAATCAAAAGTGCTAGATGTTTACTTCAAATTTTCACTTGTTTGGTATTGGCCATTTTCTATTCTCATATGACCCCTGGCTTTCAATCTAAACCGCAATAGACCAAAATACTATATTCATGAATTTTTTTATCACGATACTTATTGAGTTGTTTTCATTTAATGAAGATCATTTTAACAAGGATAAGGACTCAAAAATGTCTGCGCCCATGTTGTTAAAAAAAGCCGGTGAAATTTATCCAAAACACCAAAAATAGTCATTTTGCTTTTTTGGAAATCACTAGTAAACCAAGCCCGATAATATTGCCAACATGAAGAGAAACACAGTCATTATACCCCTACCAAAATCCCATTCATATTAAAATTATACAAATAAATGTGGCGGTATATCGGGGTAAACTGTCTATTGCTTCAGAATTGTATGTTATTCATAAATGTTTCATACCATTTTTACATTTTGACCATGATTAAATTTACCTATCATGTGATACCATTTCCCAAAAACTCGATAATCATTGCATATTAGATGCAGAGTAAAGATTTCGCCACTTCCTCGTTTTTTTTATATCATCAAATTGCTGTAATTGACAAGGACTAATGCACCCTAAATCGCTAAAAGGGGAGGGGACATTATTCAAATAATTTTATTTATATTATGTGTAATCATGTCTGAGATTTGTTTCATCTTAATTACAGTCTCATGACAAGTAATTAAATACAGAGGGCTAGATAACTGTTTTCCTTTATTAGCAGGCACTTAAAATGGTTTAAAATTATAGTTTGCTTTTATAAGATATACATATTTGAAACTTTTCAGGTGAAAAATAAGTCAAATATAATTAAAGTTTGAAAAAAATGCAATATCAGAGTGTTAATTTTTGTAAACAATCCCAAGAGTGTTAAGTGACATTTGCTGACTTAAAAAATTGTGATTAAAAAACATATATTTGAAAACATATGAAAACATGCTTTGAAATTAGATTGTTGGGGAAAAATATCATTTTTTAACATTATCTTTACATGACTCGGTATGTAATTAGAAAAAATCTCTTGACGTTTATGCTGGATTTAAATGTATTAACAAAAATGTTGATAGTATGTGTTAAAAACGCCCTATTTCTAAAGAAATTTTCCCTTTTTTATAAAACATGTAATGACCTAAACACAATATGGAATTTCTTGTTACAATGTAAAAGGGGGGGGGGGGGGGTATCTAATTTTTATATCCAGTGATACGATGAAATGCTTGATGAGACTACAACCTGAAATAAAATACAAGCATAAAAATGATATGTCCCTTCAGATAAACATATCCCAAAGCATGAGTAAAATGACATGGTCCAATTGATTTTGCCCTCAAAAAAAGAAAACAACCAGTTGTACCTCAAAAAGGTTTTTTTAAAATGTACAATGTACAATAGAAACATATATCATATCTCGCATAGTCTTCATAACATAACTACTGGTAATTTAAATATAATCTGCTGTTTGTAGATTTAGTTTTTTCCAAGAACAGATGATACCACAAATGATAAAATCAGGTGTAATATAAAACATACTGATAAAATTAAGAGATCTCATTTTGCATAAAATTGGGTAGAAGCACACCCTTTAAATTTGTTTGTGGACCCCCAACGATATCACCATTTCATAGGACCCTCACATAGAAGTAGTAAAAGTTGAATCAATTTGGGTGAAACCAAAATGAGAGAAAAGGCTTACTTTAAGGCATGTTACATGTGTCAAAGTGAATTTTCTATAGGACAGACACCACCAAATATTTCCTTACTAGAACTTACAAAACTTCAGGTCATTATCCCATGTTAAATCTGGGTAAAAGTCTCAAAAGACCAATAGTATTTGAAACAAAATCAATCAGAATATAGGTCCCGTTGCATTTTTACTTCAAATTTTTCACTTTGTTTACAACTCGTAGTATTCCGCAACCAAAGGAAAATATCTATTCTCATAGACCCCTCCCTACAAATCCGATAAAATATTCATGTATCTTTTTATCACAGACACTTATTAATGGAAACCAATCAGATCGCTGTGGGATCAGGTGCCATGTCTGCGGAGTAAGCATCCCCTGTCGAATAAACCAGATAATGTCCGTAAACTATCCCAAATAATTGACCCCGTCTTCCGATTTTGTGCTAAAACATATCATTAGCATACTTCAGATAGACTCCAGTGTTTTTTACGCAATAAAAATTTTTATACTAAATTAGGTTTTTCTTGTTTACCACGATATCACACAAGGACATGGTCAGTGCCCAATTGGTACCGGTAACCCGTAAAACTGTATAGCACCGTTAATATATGTATACCAATATAAATAATATCCGGCATAGATTTTAATCTCCAAACACATAGAAATAAGACCAAAAAGCATCCACCGATGGTATAAAACCTGTCTTCCGATTTTGTGCTAAACGCTAATGACAGTGGAAAAAAGCAGAATTTAGTTGAAAAGATGCATGAAGGCCCACTGTGGTAACCCGGTAACAATAGCACATAATGATGTATGCTATATAATATCCGGCATGTTTTAATCTCCAGCAGTTATTTTTCCACTTCAAAAACATAAAAATAACTTTTGTAAATTTTTAATGACACATAAAACAGGATTCTGTGAGAATATATTATTATAAAATTTTAGACACCCACTTCAAACATAAATCTTTTGTAAATTTTTGACACATAAATTTGCACTTTGACAGCCTTGGCATCTGGTAATGACCTTTGGTCAACGATTCTATACAATGTTCTTTTTCACCAAAGTTCATGAAATTGTATATTCATCCATCATAGTAACTGACAAAATTTTATCCGATGATCTGACACTTCACTAAATATATATACGATCCATGTAGTAGTTTTATTTGTTGAAGTAATTTTGTCAATTTATCAAATATTATCCAAAAGGTCCTACACACGAGAGTCTATGAAAATGCACCTCTAAGCCCTATATTGGTCAGTACATAAATATAAATTTACTGTTTTCATTTATGTTTACGTTTACGTCCCACCGAGAAATGTTTACTTACTTTGATACCCCCCCCCCTCTAAAGATGAAACACGCCACAAGTTGAAACGTGCAATGAACTGATTATCCTTGGTTTCATGTCTCGAATGAAAGAAGCGCGATTTTCACGTTTACTTCTTATGCCGAGTGTCATCCACCCGCGAATCGAACACTATAACTAGATCATCGCAAATCTAGGGTGAAATAAGACAGTTTCTATGGTCAATACGGTTGGTGGAATGTCGATATATTTGTCAAAATAATGAAAAAAAATATTGCCCGCACCTTTATAACTAAAGTCACTAAATTTAGACAAATCGAATACGTCAAAATTTATATTCTTCGGTGTTCTAAATTCATTCATCTGAATTTAAACACTTAAAACTACAATATCTCTGTATATATTGATACATATATCAATTGTAACTTTACACACTGTAGATACGTGGGGTAAACTTGAGACAGTAATTATGCAGCTGGTATTTTACTTAAGATATAAAATATCAAATAACATAATCCCCAATGTCATCTGTGTATATTTTCCTTGATACTCAAAATGACACGAAACAAGATATGTGAAATGCCTTTAGGTGCAATATCATGCCATTTTTATCTCTTAATCAGTTTACAAAGAGTGCAATATTATAACTATGGCGTACTTTATCAAACGTCTGTGTGACACTACATCGAGACATCTTGACATTCAGCACAAATTGTTTTCTATAAATAGTGTAAACTTTCCTGTGATCAAGATAGTGTAGAAAAGAATAAAACCTATATTGATAAATGAAACCATTATTTTCTTTTCCGTTATACCTGAGCCTTATGTCGTTGCCATAATAAAATAAAAACTAATCGTGTAGCGACATAGTGAAAATATATCGATAAAGTTGATTTCTCCTCGAGTACCTTTTGAAATGATATTTCATAATAGCAGAATAATTTAACACAACGCCTTTAAATCGCTTCATAAAACATACACTTATATATTGCGATATACGGGTAAACTGACCGCAGGTAAATTTGTATTCATTTATTTTTGTTTTAATAAGTCCATACAAATACGATTACCACCATGTGACCTATTAATGCTCCTTCAGAAGTTAATTCACAACTCAAGCATTGCTTTTCTTAAATCTTTAAACAGACCATCGATCAGCCAATTCATTAGAAAATGAAAACAAGCTTTTGTTAAACATTTATTTGTCATTATTTGCACTTATCGATGGATTTGTGAATCCATCAACTAAGCACTAACTCTGGATCAAACATTTTACTGAATTGATGATGAGTTTTAAATGGAAACCCGTAACATACAACTTACACTCAATATTACAACGCCACCTGTCTAACGTTTATTGTATGTAATTACAATTGCATAAAGACATCATAGCTATAGACTACATGATTGGTGATAGTGTTTGATATGGTGCTGTAAAAATCAGTTTGTTTATTGATGACGGAGTTTGACATGGGGTAGTAAAATGAGTTTGTTTATTGATTACGGAGTTTGGTATGGGGTAATAAAATGAGTTTGTTTTTTATGACAGGATTTTGGATGGGGTAGAAAAATCTGTTTGTATATTGATGACGGAGTGTTATATAGGGTAGTAAATGAGTTTGTTAATTCATACCGGAGTTTGACATGGGGTATTAAAATGAGTTTGTTTATTGATGACGGAGGTTGACATGGGGTATTAAAATTAGTTTGTGTATTGATGACGGAGTTTGACATGGGGTATTAAAATGATTTGTTTATTGATGACGGAGGTTGACATGGGGTATTAAAATTAGTTTATTTATTGATGACGGAGTTTGACATGGGGTATTAAAATGAGTTTGTTTATTGATGACGGAGGTTGACATGGGGTATTAAAATGAGTTTGTTTATTGATGACGGAGGTTGACATGGGGTATTAAAATGAGTTTGTTTATTGATGACGGAGGTTGACATGGGGTATTAACATGAGTTTGTGTATTGATGACGGAGTTTGACATGGGGTATTAAAATGAGTTTGTTTATTGATGACGGAGGTTGACATGGGGTATTAAAATGAGTTTATTTATTGATGACGGAGTTTGACATGGGGTATTAAAATGAGTTTGTTTATTGATGACGGAGGTTGACATGGGGTATTAAATGAGTTTGTTTATTGATGACAGAGGTTGACATGGGGTATTAAAATGAGTTTGTTTATTGATGACGGAGGTTGACATGGGGTATTAACATGAGTTTGTGTATTGATGACGGAGTTTGACATGGGGTATTAAAATGAGTTTGTTTATTGATGACGAAGGTTGACATGGGGTATTAAAATGAGTTTGTGTATTGATGACGGAGTTTGACATGGGGTATTAAAATTAGTTTGTGTATTGATGACGGAGTTTGACATGGGGTATTAAAATTAGTTTGTTTATTGTTGACGGAGGTTGACATGGGATAGTAAAATGAGTTTGTGTATTGATGACGGAGTTTGACATGGGATAGTAAAATGAGTTTGTGTATTGATGACGGAGTTTGACATGGGGTATTAAAATGAGTTGGTTTATTGATGACGGAGTTTGACATGGGGTATTAAAATGAGTTTGTTTATTGATGACGGAGTTTGACATTGGATAGTAAAATGAGTTTGTTTATTGATGACGGAGTTTGACACGGGGGATTAAAATGAGTTTGTTTATTGATGACGGATTTTGACATGGGGTATTAAAATGAGTTTGTGTATTGATGACGGAGTTTGACATTGGATAGTAAAATGAGTTTGTTTATTGATGACGGAGTTTGAAATGGGGTAGTAAAATGAATTTGTTAATTGATTACGGAGTTTGACATTGGGTAGTAAAATGAGTCTGTATACTGAAGATGGATTTGATAGTACCGTGTGCAATAAAGTTGTTTGTCGTACCAGTATTTCATCATGAAACTTACTCGCCTTCTAGGTAGTATAAATTAGAGAATTTGTATAAATATATAAATTACGCGCGTAGTACACCATATTTTAATACTGTATATCCTAGCATTCTATACGTGCTAAATGCCAAACCTCACCAACATATCTCACTTAAGGAGTAACAATATATAGTATTAAAATAGACAGAAACAAATTAGAAAAAAAAAAAATTAACGTAATCGTTAAAGTAATATGAAATGACCAAATATTAATTTTCAGTTTTATATCAAATTCAAGTCTTGTGTATCGTTTAAAAAAATCTAGATTATTATCGTAAAAAGATGCACAGAGTAATCTAGATGTTGGAGAAAAACTATTTAATAAACTTTTTGAAGGTTTGAATAATCCTTGCTTCCCAGGGCGTAATGCAAATGATGTAATCGGCTTATATACAAGAGAACTCTGGGTAAAACATTTGGAAAACCTTTATTGCGCATGCACCACCACCGGATATCTCGGGCTAT
The DNA here is from genome assembly GCA_030159075.1 of Atrina japonica. Lineage (NCBI taxonomy): Eukaryota > Metazoa > Mollusca > Bivalvia > Pterioida > Pinnidae > Atrina > Atrina japonica. The sequence continues at coordinate 276,763 of BROG01000638.1, forward strand.
TACTAACGGGCTATTACTAATTCATCCCACGCGGTTTCGGAAAAATCATTCTCGGCAGTATACCATATATATCATTAATTATTTCCAACAACAATCCCGTATTGTATTTTTAAAGTAAATATACAGCCAGAAACATATTACCGATACATTACATAAAATAAAGGCCGATTTTAACAACTACCGAATTGGTTAAGGACCGATTGTTTGACACTGAGAGTGCCCGAGATTTCCCTGAATTCGCATGCTCAAAATATTTGTTGACACTACAGCGATGTCAGGACCACGTGGTCAGAACCTTAAATTGACTAATTTGGCGCGGAAAGGACACAGAAAAATATCGAGCGTCATGTTTTATAGGTCCAAATGTAACTGGATTCAAGTAAGACAATTGGATTGCGTTGTTCAATAAAACAAATGTCTAGTTTGCCAAGACGCTACCTGTCAGTTTTGTTTACCCTTGCAGTTCATCTGTTTTGACAACGTAGAGTTGTGTAAAATTAATGTATGCCTAGTTTGTATCAACTCGAAAATTATCATACCTTAACTATAATTATGTGGAGTGTTTAAATATATTTACGATACTGAGAAATTTGACAAATTATAATACATTGGATGATAGAATTACACGTTTCGCCATGTGCTTCCTTAACAATCGGCAATCTTCGTTGTTTGTTTGTATGTTTGTTTATTGTTGTTTAACGTCCCACTCAAGAATATTTTCGTAAACTTGTGTAGAATCTGAATGTATTTTTTTTTATTTTTTTTGCGCCGACGACATTTCATATTGCTTTAATTTAATTGGAGAAATGTATGAAATACTGAAACAAGGTATCCCTTACATACAGGTGTGTGTGTGTGTGTGTGTGTGTGTGTGTGTGTGTGTGTGTGTGTGTGTGTGTGTGTGTGTGTGTGATTCTCTGCATAAGAAACCTCCCTGTCTCGCATAACCGTATTCCATCATATTCGCTTCCATAACGGACATAGTGTCAATTCAAAAGGGTCTATGAGAAAGTCTGTGTTAAATGCTTGCCAGACGACAGCCTGTCTTAACAGTAAACAACAGACAATCTCTCGAATAAAATTAACTAAAAATTTTAACCTTTTATGGAAACTCTGTTATACAGAATGTTTATTGTAGTTAGGTGAGTGTTGTATGGTATATTCTAGTGTTTTAATCCCCCCAAATGCCACCTGCAAAATGCTTCACACACAATATTTATGTGTATGTATAAATTACTTGAAACGAGTTTATGTTCTCCATTAAGAATAAAATCCTGTTTATGATCACATGTCTCCATTTTAGCGTACATACGCTAAATGAGATTTTAAAGCGTCAACGAGTGTAACAAATGACGAAATGTAGATGATGATGACTAAGTACATGTATAAAAACCTCAGATACCAAAGCATAAATCAATAGAATGTCCAGGACATAGGTACAAATTCGGTAAAAATGGACAAACACGGACCTCTGGAAACCAAGAGGTGGGATCAGGTGCCATGGAGGAGTAAGCATCCCCTGTCGACCGGTCACACCCGCCATGAGTCCACAGTCAAGTCCAATGAAACACGTGTATCCTCGTCACAATTGGTACAGACGTCTCAACAACCGCCAACGAAAAGGCAACTCAACATTTCACTTAGTGAAACAGAGTAGTCGCACACAAGGCTATTATACCGACCGTAAAACTAGCGGAACGTTGACATTAAACGCGGTTTTCGATATCCATGTGTCAATAATTTATCAGTGAGTAGTTTACCTCTGTATATGAAATCTTCATATGTTGTGCACGCCCTGGCATATCGGATCATTTGTGAAATATAAACTCCATACGCGGGTGACTGAGGGATATTACTACTTAAATGTGGAAAATTTACGATGGGAAAACCGAAATCGTCGCGTTTATCGTATAGCTTCGTTGCTAATTTCCCGTCTGTGACGTCATAGGTTGTGAAATGTGTAAGTAAAATATTTGTTGTATGTCTTAGACATTTAAACACTCTGTTTTCGTGGTGTAAAAATAATGAAAATTTGAAATCAAATATTATTCTTCAATAGTAATAAAGCCCCGCAAAGTGAACAAACAAACATAATACTATCACAAGTTTTTTAACCCATGTCTTTATTAATCGTTTCCCGGCACCATGATATATACTGTGTATTTATTTGACGGCTATATTTAATAAAGTACGTCTGTAGGTACAAAAGTGTTGTTCGTGTAAGTATATGAACCCGGGGATCAAGACGGAATCAGTATCAGAAGCCACAATGCTCAGTGCCACAACAAAGAGCTCTGGTGATTTCGGTAAACCTTAAAGGGACAACAAAGTGCTCTGGTGATTTTGGTAAACCTTACAGGGACAACAAAAAGCTCTGGTGATTTTGGTAAACCTTACAGGGGCAACAAATAGGTCTGGTGAGTTTGGTAAACCTTAAAGAGACAACAAAGTGCTCAGGTGATTTTGGTCTGATTTCTGATTTTTGTTTTACGCCATACTCAACAATCTTTCAGTCATATGATTGCGTCCAGTTTTTATTGGTGGAGGAGAAACCCCGGTTACCCGGGTAAAGACCAGCGACCTTCCGCAAGAAAACTGGCAAACTTTCCCACTTAATTCGAAATGACCCTAGCGGGATTCGAACCAGAGGTGAGAGGCCTTGTGATATAAAGCGCAATGCTCTAACCATTCGGCCACGGAGCCCCCCCCCCCCCCCCCCCCCCCCCCCCCCCCCCCCCCCCCCCCCCCTGTGATTTTGGCAAAACTTACAGGGACAACAAAGAAATCTGGTGATTTTGGTAAACCTTAAAGGGACAAAAAGATATTATGGTATACCTTGCGGCATAAAATCAAAAACAATTTTTAACAGTGGTGACTTTTTAAGATACATTCATAAAATATGTGTTTCTGAATTGTATTATCAAAAAAGTAAAAAGAACATAACCTCTGGAAAATATCAATATGTCTTTTAAAATTCTGGTAATAACGTTCTGTTAAAGGAGCCGTAAATATGCATTGATATACTTGATGATTAAGTAATCTTTGAAAATTGCAGTATTTCTGTCACCTCCACATTGATACTGGGTTCAGCTTATTTGATTTTCAATCATAACTAGAACAATACAATCAATTTTAACATAATCATGTATTAAAATAAATGACATATAAATATAAAACATAATAATGAACAATAAATAGCTTAAACGTACTGTTTGTACATTTATGTTATGGTGCAGCGAAGGAAATTATTGTCCAGTTTTCTCTTTTTAAGCTAGTGAATGCAAAAATGCATTGATAATGCTGATTTGTGCAATGTAGCAATTCCAATTTAATAATTTCAATTTAATAAGAAAGACGAGGTCTAGAAATATATTTTGACATAAGTTGATTACATATTGCGGATACTTCCTTACTTTTAATTCTATATACATGAGTAATACACACTAGATCACTGTTCAAGCTTTTCAATGCTGCTTCGTTGATCAAAACCGTTAATCATTTAACAAAGGCTCATAAGATGCAATTACAAAATACAAAATTAAGCGATCGCAATCAATACACTACTCGTTTTAACTTAACAATAAACTAATGCGATTCACTTGTTCACTTTTCTATTAAAATCCAAATATTTGCTATAGATTGGTTTGTACTTTTATTTTTAGATACGGTATTGTTCTAATTTGTAGGTTTATTCATGTGTATCGTCGGTACAAAGCCATCTTCGATATCTCTATTTTTTACATTGGTTCCACTTCACTAAATTTATACTATAGAACTGCTAAATATGTCTAATGATTTATAATATTTGTACAAGAACCAATGTATTGATTAGTGTTTGATATTTCACCTGATAGAGATCAAAGGAAGTGCTTCGTCATGTAATTTTTGTGGAATAGACAACAGCAGACTTCATTTTGTTTCTAGTACATTTAAATTATCATTTCAGAAACGAAATATTGATTTTGATGATTTCAACATAATAGCATCAATTTCTCTCAAAATAGTAAAACCTCAGATAAACTTTGGGTATTTGGTAGGTACGATGTTCTATATATAACATAGTAAATAAATACAAAAAATCACCAAGTTACTTTAAAATCGATGTCCTTATAATTATTGACGTTCATAAACAGATATCTTTACCACTTTAAAAGAATGACTTTCATATTTACACTGACTCAACATCACAACGGATACTTCGAATCATAAAAACCCAAATAATAGGAGAAATTGAAACCCAAACAAATTAAAAATATCACACACAATTTTTATCAAAGTACATATGCACTAAACTGGAACAAATTAAAATCAAAACCTCGAGTAAGAGACTTAATCACAATGTGTCAGATGTCTACAAAAAGAAAATTTTTCCTTAAACTTAGACTTCGAGTGTCAAATATTCATAGGTACTTCTTCATTATAAATAGCACTTCGATATCTTCTGACCAGGTCGTTAAGCAGGTTTATGGAAATCTAGTCGTCTTCTCATTATATACCGGTCATTTTATTAATGCATAAAAATTAACATTACAAATACACTTTTCAAGTCAATTATCGAAGATCTTGGTTTAAATAGTATATATTTGAATGTGAAATAATTACATATAAACAAGTAATACAACACAATTAGGGATTGAAAAAGCAAGACTGTTTCTATTAATCCATCTCCCTATTTTCAATGCACTACAAAATTTTCAAGATTGTCAGGAGAGAGTGGTAGAAAAGAAAGTGTAGTCAGAAAAGGAGACGAGAAGGTTAGGAAGATGCAAACTAACAGTGAAAACTTATGGGCAGCATTGTATGAAGTAATATTAAAAGAGTGTAAAGCGAACATCAAGGCGTCGATGATAAGACAGATTATGTCGGGTATCAGGTACGGATGTACCAAGGTAAATTGGCACATGCACACAAACAAAACAAGCCCAAATCAAACTACAACAGAGTTGACAAGCCACCTGTCGCCACAAAAGTATAAGAGAATCAGAATGGCAAGACGCCCGTACAAGGCAACAAGTTTCATCCATACAAGCCAATTTCGGAAAGCAGACCGTACCGTTTTGGTTCTGAATTGACCCAGGATGTGCCACTCTACCCCAACAGACATATATAATGTAAATATTTATTAGAAATATATTCATGAAAAATTGCACATATGTCATATAACAACAATAAAAATAGGTTGAGTTATGCAATGTGGTGACACTTTCCTAATAAACCTCGGCATAATAGTAGGAAAGATAATAGCTATGTGAATCGCTCAGTGTCCGTATAACAATAGATCAAGAGTTAGGGGACGACTTATCTTATTTCTTAGTAAGTTTCTTTGGTTTGTATATTGTTTAACTGATAGCAAAAATGAGAATTTGACTCTATTTCATTACACATACAAAAAGGATAGGGTTCGGTATTTTTATTAAAAAGATATTATTTCATACGGAGTCTAGCATTTAAAATTTGTCCGAGTCGACTACCGTCATAATAATAATTTGGAATTTCAGAGTGATTTGTTGAAATGACTTTTTTGAAAACCTCAATTAAATTAATTTATTTTCTGTGGTAAGGGAGGGTATTCCAGAGGCGTACACAGAGGAAGGGGGGGGCTGTTGTAATAGTGAGTACTGTTTGTATATATACCAACAAAATTTTAGCATTACGTGCGTTATAATTATGAATATTGTAATGCTGCCCATGAACTAATGATGATTAAACTTTTAACCATTTCAAAATACTGTGTACGTTTATGTTCTTCGCGTTTTTGTTTTTGTTTTTTTTTTTTTTTTTTTTGGTTTTTTTTTTTTCTAGTGTAGACCAACCTGATTCCTTATATAATGATCTTAAACTAGTTTATTTAGAGGCACCGAGCTGTATTTCTTTCTTTTAAAGCCTGCCTGGGTACAGTTATCACAGATGATATCGGGGTATTCTAAAATTGGTCAGATGAATGAAAAATACATTGTCTGGAGAAATGTTTTGTCAATTTTGAATTTTAGGGTCCATAGTAAATTAATTTCATCTGATGCTTTTGCGAAAATACAATCATTATGGTCGCCTCTTTGACAAGATTTGTTAAATATAAGTCCAAGATGCTTATGTTCTGAAACTTCCTGTATAGGTACATTATTCATTAAAAGCGGTGGGTGGTTTATCTGGGATATTTTAGGAGTAATAAGAAGGATTTCAGTCTTCTGAGGATTAGAATTAACCAACTATTTGTTTGACCACTCGTAGATTTTATCCAGATTCTCAAGTATTATATAAATGTGTCGTCGGCAAATAGTTTTATGTTACAACCTACTTCTAGAACTATATCATTGATAAAGACATGAAGGAAAAGAGGTCCAAGGATAGATCCCTGGATACTCCGGTATTTATTGATATAATCCTTTACCATTTAAAGGAACTTTTTACGTAAGGATAAGTAATTTTAACACCAATTTCAGAACTTACCCCTAATTCCCAAATTTTTGAGTTTGTAAATTAATCCCTGGTGCCACGCGCGGTCAAACGCTTTACTAATGTCGAAAAATACTACCCGGATTTCTTTTCCAGTATCTGAAGCTTTTGAAAATCCATTATTCAAATACAATAATTAATTTACCGTGGAGTCTCCTTTTGTGAAACTTGACTGATGTGGAGATAGTAATATAAAATTATTAATATACACGTGAACACATTTTTCAAAGATTTTCCCTTATGTACTTAGAAATAGATAGCTAATTTTCTGCTTTGCTTGGATATTTTTTATGTATAGATACGACATAAGTCATTTTCCAAGAAGTGGGAAACTATTTCTGCTTCAGCGATAAAGTAAAGTGTCTACATAGATGCAGTGATAAAATATCTGCGACTTATTTTAGAATTTGGGACTAATTAAGTCAGATCCTAGAGCTTTATTTGTATCCAGAAATTTTAAAACAACATTTACATCTGTATCGGTTATAATCACATCTTGGTTTCTAGAGGTCCGTGTTTGTACATTTTTACCGGATTTGTATCTGTGTCCTGGGCATTCTATTGATTTATACTTTGGTATCTGAAATTTCTAATATCTGAGGTATCAAAAGGGTGGTAAGAGTTTACATCGTTTACAGAATTTTTCACATATTTTATCGAAGTAGCTTCTTCTGGTCTTCCTTAGATTATTTACAATAGTGTTTCGAATTTTCTGAAATTTTTACTATAGATATTCACTATTCGTTTCTTTTGCTTTTCTTCTTAATCTATCTCTTTTCCTCATTAACGTTTTAATTTTATTATTAAGCCATGGTAAATCTTCTTGTGGTATTGTTATAAGTTTATTTTGAATACATTTAGACGCAGCTGAGAATAACGATTCTGTAAGATGAGAAACACAAAAGTCGATAGTATTGCTTTCATTCACGATACAGTCCCAGTTTAGATTTGACAACTCAGATCAGAAAGTCTCCATTTACGTACAACCATACTCGTCGTTTGAATGTTGAGGATTTCGCTTTATTTATCTTAACTAAATATTATAAACATAATACCAAAGTTATAATGCTCAAGACGATATCGTTTCTGTCAATTAGACTTCATCAAATGAGCTCCAATTTGAAAAGTATGTGTTTTGTTCTAAAGATAAAGTGGTATCATACAAGGCCAAATAATATCTATATAAGTATAGCCGAAGCTAACAATAGGACAGTGATACCTGATATTTACATCGAGAAAAGGATCACTACAAAGAGCAGATAGGTTAGGATTATTAGTAACAAAAAGATCAAGTAGAGTTTCTGTATTTTCGGAGAAAGGTGAGTTAGCCCTAACGTCTGGATAATTTTTCTAAATTTTTGGTTCGAATAATTTAGGAGATATCCGTTGAAATCACCACATATGTTTATATTGTTATACCAGTATCTAGTGCTGGTTCAAACGATTCCTCCATTAGATTCCATATATATTCTTCTATAAAGTTCTAGAAGGTTCTATAAAAATACCTATTAATACAACTGTATTTTTAAGTCTAATATCAATCCAAACACACTCTAACCCATTTACTTCTAGGTCGTGCCTTCTTTTACCGTAAATTGAATTTCAAATGTACACTTTAACTTCACCACCTTCACCACGATCAGTTCTGTCATTTCTAAAATTTACATCAAACCCGTAGAAAGCTATTTCAGAATTGGGAATTTCGTTACTTTCAGAAAACAAAACATCGAAGTGAGATAGATTTGCATTTAATACATCACGTTTGAGCAATAAACTTTGTACATTAAGGTGCATTATAGATAAGATCACCATAACATCAACTAAGTTTGACAATAGATCGGAGTCGTTTGAGTGGTCTGCGTTTCTTGGATATGGACCGGGCTTTGGGTGCACATCCCCAGATATTGCAAGAAGTATAGTTATAAAATGTTGAGATGTAAGACAAGTAGGTGTCTCATGGTTTACATAAATGGACGGATTATTTATTAACATGTAGAAATTAGAATTATTTCCATTTACAAGGGTAGAACAAGTTAAGTTTTAGCCACCACAAGAATGTGCATAGAAAGTACGTGTAACAATAGTAATATAATAGGTACCGACTTTGGTAATTGGGCTACGAATAACACCGAAGTTGTAAACATAATGACTTGAATAATTAGCCTTGTGATGCACTGTCGTTCTTGGCGTCACAAATGTTGGATTGAAGGTTTAGGAGGCGCGCCTAGCTTGCAGGGCAGCGTTATCAGTTCCTCAGTCGTTGCGACTTGGTGTTTGTGCTCTGTGTGGTAGATCAAAAATAATTTCCTATCCCAGTGGAACGTAGATGTTGCTCGGCAACTTTTAACTATTTTCCTTGCTTCTGAAGCAACCTTAACCTAGTTGTGGGTTAGGTCTTGATTGACCCATACCCCTTGAGATTCTTCCATGTAATGTAATTTTTTAATCTTACTCTCCTTCAGGAGTCGATGATAGATATTTTCTTTGTGACTTTTGCTATGATAGGGCGAGGTTTGCCTTGCACGAACGGTCCCATTCTTTATGACACTACGAGTTCAGTTTTTGTAGTGGGATAGTAAGCTTTTCACATATATCTAGGACGACTTTATCAGTGTCCCCCTTGTTCTCTGGCATCCAAAAAATACTGACACAGTTCTTCCGACTGTACATTTCTAACTCATCAATGCGTTTAGTATGTTCTTTGTTTTGTTTTTTTGGTTTTTTTTGCATAGATCACCATAGGCTTCACATATAGGGGTTACCCTCGAGTCCAAATAAAACCAAAAATTAAATTCCTGCATCATAGTAGAACATTGACAATTTTATTCGGGGTTGGGTCTGGTATATTGGGATGACCTGGGGAGTGGGGTTAGTGGTGGGTCCCGTCGGGCAATAGAAGAATTTGGTACTGCTGTACTCGGCATATCTGCTACCATGCCGAACCCTGGCACAAATTGATAGGATTGTGGACACGGTCCTGAAACAGGAGCTAGGTGTGACTGTAAGGGGGCGTGGAAGGAGGGGTACGGATACGGTACGCTGGCATTGTTGCAATCGTTGATAGAACTCTTTTTGGGGCTTTATCTTTTCAATAGTTGTACATCAATAAGAATCCAAAATGCTTCCAGTGATTGCATAATTCACAGGGTAAACGACTGATTGATTTGCATTATCAATATTGAATAAATCTAAACGCCTTCGATTGCCCATCATTAATCAACGGAGTCCGCCCGGGCATTACGTACAGTACACTAGAACAAGATTCTATTGTGTAATAGAGCACTGATATACAGTTGTATCTTAAAAATAGTACCACATGCAATATATTTAATTCTTTTTCTAAGGCATATAGCACACATGAGCTACGAATATTATCTATTGTTATTATTACCAGGCGATGCATTAAAATTCAAAACGAAGTATAGTGGAGCTATAACGTAATTTGCTAGAATAGTTCGTTGTATACATATAAATTAGAAGTTAACCCTTTCAACGCTACAAACCATAATACGCTAGTCTTAAACAATAGGAAAGAGCATGCCACTTAAATAATCAGGGTTGAAAAGGTTACATGAAGACCATTCATTCTTCGTTATATGCGCGTATAGGATGATGGTGTTACTTCATTGGATTCCGAGTCTGTGTTTGAAACATGACAACTTAAGTATACAAATATGTGTTCAACTGGTGTAATTTACATTCTGGAACCATGTTCAAATTCCCACAGTATACGATATATCGAAAACTGATTGGCGATTTGATGTGTGAGTATTTGTGAATATTAAATAACATAAAATGAGTCATAAAAGACAACATTACATACCATATGTTTTATATCTTATCGTTTTAACCACATTACATAACATATGTTTTATATCTTATCGTTTTACCCACAAAACTGATAACAACATTACATACCATATGTTTTATATCTTATCGTTTTACCCACAGAACTGATAACAACATTACATACCATATGTTTTATATCTGATAACAACATTACATACCATATATTTTATATCTTATCGTTTTACCCACAGAACTGATAACAACATTACATACCATATGTTTTATATCTTATCGTTTTACCCACAAAACTGATACTCATATAAATAACGGAAATTGGGTCTAATTTCCTGTGTTTAAACTCATAAAAATTAAGTTCTATGTAATTGAATTATCCTGTATATGCTACTTTGATATCAATTAAGGCCGACAAAGATCACGTTACACACATAATTTGCGTGTAGGTTATATACCTGACATCAGAACCTGCTGAGATAATGACCTGAATACATATACAATAAATAGAAGAGTTAACGTCAAAATTTAACTGTCACGCCAGATACAAGTTTAATTTGGTAGTGTTTCTTTGAACTAGTCTTTTCACTATCTGACTCACTGATGATATACAAATTTGACATCTAAAATGGATTAATTACCTCAATTACAACACCTTAGCTACTTATATCAAAGTTCATACGGAAATAATTATAATGGCCTCTTTATATTGGCGTAGTTTAATAATAGAGTGGAGTATTGCAGCAGGGTCACTTTTTGGAATACCAAAATTTCGTATTATTCAAATCTGCTTTTTTAAGGGCCATGAGATGGAGACGCACAATTCGATAATAAAATTATGATATATCTAAGTATGATCTACCAATAAAATTAACAAAATAATAAGGGTATAGTAAACGTTTTAATCTGTATTTATTCAAATTGTCTATAACGACAAAACACAATAGTATTGGTATTCCATTTTATTTAGAATGGAACACGATAACTGATTATACATGAAATCTATAATAAACGGTGTTTCAAAAAGCATGTCCCAACTTCAAATGTTCATAATTTTGCACAGAGACAAGTTAATTTAAGATCAATAGAAAAATAATTTAGTTGAAAATCTATTATCAATTAAACCAAAACTCTATGTTAGGTCAGAACTATGATTCTACACATATATACACTGAAGTTGATATAAAAAAATGCTGGAATTTCTAATAGACAATATATTTGTAATCTTCGGAGACGTGGTCTTTCAACAAAATATCACCGTGCTAAATTGACATTTTAGGCTGAAAATTATAATTTGTGATATTTGGACTTTTTATCTAAAAGTAATTTCAAATAAGTGTACATAATATTATTGTTTTTTCCATTTTACATTTCAAAGTGAGAAATTCCATTAGCATCTATTGTGACTGTAATCTATGAAACAACACATTTAATATCTTCAATAGAGAGCGACCATGAGTGTTACCTGTCACCACAAGTTAATACTTCCTGTGTGGACAGGTGGGAATACTTTGTTTAATTGCTCAAGTGATTAAAGAACAATTACACGCGATAATCATAGTACTATATATTTTGTACATTGGTATTTTAGTCAGTTAGGATTTAGGCCTTTGTATGGAAGCACGGGTGTGATTTAGGAATTTCCTGAATCCGCCTACCATCAGTTAGAAATTAAAATCATCTTTATGTTTTAAGAAACCTTCATCGCCTTCCTTTTAACGACCACAAATTTACCGTGGTTATAATTGGTGTTAGAATCCGGGGTATCCACTTTTTAGCTGGATACACTTTCCTATCTGTACCACAGACAGAAAAGCGAGTTCGAAATTCCCCACAGCATTTCTAAAACTGGAAATTACGACCAGAATGCAGAATAACTACAACAGATATACTGGAAAACCTGTGTATAGACAAACTCCGTGTTTCCGGATGTTACTGGGAACGGCATTTAGGATACATTGTGAAAACACTTTTTCGGGATGTTACAGGTGCGGAAAACCATTCCTACGAAATCACCTATTCTCGTGTAGTGCCAAACAGTCATATTGTTTCAAATGTGGAAAACTTGGACATCTTGCGAAATGTTGTTTTTCTGTGTCCAGTGCTGCCTTACCACGTGAGCATAATCATCGTCAGTGTAAGTCTGTAGCGGTTGTGGAATCGACGCAAAAGATCAAAGAACAACGTAAAAAGCCCAAGTCCAGTGCCAAAAGGAGACGGGATAAAGTAAGAATTCAAAATTTTGTTGAAAAGAAACAAAATATGCAGAATTTTCCGTTTTATGGATTAGACAGTAAAGACCTTATCAACGTGTGCAAATCGAATTCATCTCAACAACAGACGATTACTATTCAGAAACAACTACGGAAGCTTATAATTGAAAACGAAAAATTGAAATTTGAAAATAGTCATCTTCACAGAGAATCCAAAAACTTATCAAAATCAAACCAGGGACTAATCAGAGAAACCGAAAATCTACAGACACTTGTACTGCACTGCAAAAGGGTCTCAACACATACAAAAATCAAAAGGACTGTATTTATTAACATCAGAAAATTCAGTACTAAATTCTAAACTGTCACAGTGTGAATCTGCCAACAGAGACCTGAAAGAACATTTTAAGCAACTTTCAGATGAAATTTCAAGTCTAAAATGCGAAAAGGAAAAGCAAAGTCAGGATTTAATTAATAACCAATTTACGATTCAAAATTTATCCTCAGAACTTCGGACATTACGTTCAAGATTACAACAGCACCATCAACAACCACAACAACGCATCAATAGACGGTTTCAACAAGCACCGCCGATCAGATACAACACAGGATATTTTTGATAATATCTAAGACGCGAGGACGCGTCTTACCCGATCGAGGAGGAAACTATCACCGTACTAAATTGACATTTTAGGCTGAAAATTATAATTTGTGATATTTGGACTTTTTATCTAAAAGTAATTTCAAATAAGTGTACATAATATTATTGTTTTTTCCATTTTACATTTCAAAGTGAGAAATTCCATTAGCATCTATTGTGATTGTAATCTATGAAACAACACATTTAATATCTTCAATAGAGAGCGACCATGAGTGTCACCTGTCACCACAGGTTAATACTTCCTGTGTGGACAGGTGAGAATACTTTGTTTAATTGCTCAAGAGATTAAAGAACAATTACACGCGATAATCACAGTACTATATATTTTGTACATTGGTATTTTAGTCAGTTAGGATTTAGGCCTTTGTATGGAAGCACGGGTGTGATTTAGGAATTTCCTGAATCCGCCTACCATCAGTTAGAAATTAAAATCATCTTTATGTTTTAAGAAACCTTCATCGCCTTTCTTTTAACGACCACAAATTTACCGTGGTTATAAAAATGTCAGCGTATGGAGTTTATCTTTCACAAATGATCCGATATGACAGGCGGTTCAATATATGAACATTTCATATACAGATGTAAACTACTCACTGACAAATGATTGACACAGGGATATCGAAAACTGCGTTTGATGTCAATGTTCTGCCAATTATACGGTCGGTATAATAATTTTGTTTGCGGTTGTTGAGACCTCTGTACCAATTGTGAAGAGGATTCGTTCCTCACGCATTTCGTGTTTATTTGACTGTGGACTCAGGGCGGGTGTGACTGGTTCGATAGGGGATGCTTACTCCTCCATGGCACCTGATTCAACCTTTTAGTTTCCAGAGGTCCATGTTTGTCCATTTTTGCCAGATTTGTATCTATATCCTGGACATCCGAATGATTTATACTTTGGTATTTGAGATTTTTGTTTATATATTTAATAACATCATCGGTTACATCATAATAAATTAGCATTGTTTGGTTTTACAAATGGATAATAAAAGCTTGACGAAACTGAATATTAAATTCTAATTTGAGTATATCCAGCATGTCCAAATGACTTTAAAAGGCAATGAGGATTAAAATTAAAGGCTTCCATTGGATACATGTGAAAATGTAAATCGTAACTTCCTAGACAGGTTAGAGGTTTTGGTAGAGGAAATGGTGGACATTTGGAATATTAAATTCAAAAATGGCGTTTAAATGATAAATTTCCACAATGTAAAACGTTAGGTTTGTGGCACAATATTTAATGTGTTTGCATTAAAACTTCTATACAAACAAATGTATATCAAACCATAATTCTAATTATGTTTGACTGAACGTTTCAGCATATACATAATAAAAAACACAGATACCAAAGTAGTAACTATTAAAAAAAACCTGTATAGAATATAACACTGGACAAGGTCAGACCTCCAAGAAATTAAGCAATGGTGTCAGGTGTCATGAAGGAGTAAGCTTTTCATGTCGACTAGTCACATTTGCCTTGAGTTCATGGTTGAATTCAAATATAAACAATTACGGTATAAATCCTTGTCACAATCGGTAACGACCTATCGAACAGACAACTTAACATTTTAATTTGTAAATCATCAAACAAGATCATTGACCAAATGATTTGCGAAATACTGACATCACGATTGCTTAGATGTTTGTAATAACGACATATCACTCAGTAGAATGCTAAATAAGCTCTGTGATATATAAACAACATATACAAACAACAAAGTGAAATTACTCATTTAATGCGGAATGTTGACCGTAGGAAAACGGATATCTCCATGGTTATCGTATGGACTGAGAAAGAGTGTGTTGGTTTTTGAATGTGTTCGTATGACTTTTGAAGGAATTATGTTGATATAGTTTGTTACATTAATGCAAGCTAAGGAAATTGCATTTGAAATCCTCATTCGGAATTTCCAATGTCGTGCACATTGGGGCCCAATAGTTTAGTTATATGATGACCAATATTAATTATATCAGCGGTACTGGAAATAGAAAACATCAACAAGAAAACCACGTAGCTTCTGTCAATACGTTGATTACAAAACTTATGCAATTTCCTTAATATTATATGCTGAAACCAGTTTGAGATGCCTGTTTTCAAATGTCAAACAGAGATAAAGGAATATTTTTAAGGATATCTAAGTATAAAACTGACATCTTTAATTTGGAATACTGTAAATAATTCTATAACAGTGTCCACAACATGAATCATTATAGCATTTCTGTGACTGTTATTATCATGGTATAGAATATATACTCACCATAACATCGAAATTAAACAACAAAGTCAATTAAAGTTGCATGTTTGAAATACATTTCATGATTCAGAAACAATCTGTTTTAGAATTTGCCATGAAGAAACCGTTGTTAATTTAGAAGGTTTCTCCGATATTCCCCAAGATGTGTCCATTTACTTTATTCGTATATTAAAATATTACTAGAGTTTCAGTGCAAACATAAAGTTAAACAAGAGATGATACAAACTTTACTCGGAAAAAAAAGAAGATGAAAAAGAAGAAAAATTATAAGAATTATTATTGAATTTATTATTTGTGTGATTAATTGTGAGATAAAGGGAGACGATCTAACAATTACTAAATACACCACAGACACTGATTGAAGAAGTTCTTTTACTGGGACCGCCATTGCGGAGTGGTTAGAATATCACCATTTATACCATGGCGTTCACATATTAAATCAACTCTAATTTGTGTCTCACTTTAGTTATATGTGTAAACATGTTTGCCAGTTTACTTGCATGTTGTCTCTTACCAGTACATCCCATGTAATTGAATTTTCTACCACACCATCAACAGATGGTGGCCACGAAAATGTTTCTGAACTGGTTACATTGTCTAAAGGATGCCCACTATTTCCAGTTTAAAGAATGACGGATTTCAATTGCATTTCTCACTAAACAGATATCTCCCAACATTTCCTTGAAAGATTTACTTTTCACTGGAAATAAATATACTCCTCAGACAACAATGGTTTACAGATAAAAATTGGTATTGTAAAAGTAATCAGCAAAAACTTAGGTTTAGCACAATTAGACTTTAACCATAAATATACATGGAAATCACATATATCACCGTATAAAGCTTCATCATGTGCAGAATACAAACCTGGTGAAGATTGGAGAAACACAGACGTCTGTTAATTTCCAGAGGTGGGATCAGGTGTCATGGAGGAGTAAGTATCCCCTGTTAACTGATCACATCCGCCGTGAGTCCACAGTCAAATGATACACGTGAATAACAAATCCCCCTTACTTTTAATACAGACGACTCATTAACCGCTACCGAGTAGGCAACTCAAATGTGAAGTAATTGAATCCAGGGCTTGGCACCATAAAACTTGAGAATTTACTCAAGTCTGAGAATATTATCAACTTGGGCTGATCAGCCAATCAGATTTCAGGATTAACCAAAGTTGAGTAGAGATTTCAGACTTAAGTAAAAATTAAGATTTATGCTGCTGTGCCCAGGTAACACAGACAAAAACCTAACCACCACGAAATACCCATTAAATTCACTCTTCAATCAGTGTTCAACAAATGAATGATCACAGATGTAAACACCATGGAAAGGTGAAAGTAACAAACATTAAAAAGTCACTCATAACCCAAATCCACTCCACATAACACACTATGCTCAAATTCGTCCACTGAAGAAGCGCTGAATATGACACAAAATAAAATTAGCTAAATCAATTTCATCGGAAGGACAATCATGTCTAACTAGTCCCATTTAACACATCTGTACTTGCATAGTTACAAAAAAGAAATGGCCAGTGAATACGAGTTTTGATTCCTTAATTTAACATGATCTTAATTTATTTAAAGCATTGTCTAAAACCAGAAAGAAAGCAAATTAATGTCTTTTTAGAATACTCTTTAAATTTCATACATTAAGAAACTTAGTTTAATCTGCAAAATAATGCTTTCTTGACGTACCTGTTCTGAACTAATTATTTTGTCAAAGTTGAGACACATAGGCGCCAATGTCTAATTTAAAATCTGCCAGAAAACAAAACCTATCCGGTTGAAGACGATATTGTATCCAAATATTTAAGTGAACAAATAAATAAATTTACAAAGAATTAGCCATTTGAATGACCCCACAATCATAATATTGTTACATCAATCAAACAAGGCGGATAAATGCAAGTATAATCACTTTTTGCTTGATTACATGTAAGACAATGATGTCTTGTAAACATTCGGAGATGGTGGTTACTTAATATTTTAGAATCGATAATGAATTGGATGAATTTTCTGAATCGTCATCTTAAATTTCAGTGTCCATGTTGAAAGATAAGACAGATATATATCATATACTAGATACACAAAAACCTACGTTATAAAGATAACAATATCAGAGAAAAATGTTTATAGACAAAACTACTTTGTATACAGAAATGGAAATCGCAGATATAAATATTTAGTGTTAGGTCATGAAGAACCTTGTTTTTAAAGGAACACTGATTCCAATAACAAGTACACTAAAGACGATATATAGGCGCTGGGATTTCTGGGTGACAACATTTTTGTGGTTTTTGCTCGAAAAAAATACCAACAAATTGTCGGCATTCAAATGGGTACCAATTGTGCACCTCTCATCGTTTTGTATTCATATAAAGCGTACTTGATACGTTCTGTCCATAAATAATTCAGAATTTCAGAATAACCTCGGCAAGATGTATCTTGATTGAGGTAGAGATCAATCGACAGAGAGCAACGCATCTGCTTCTTGACTAGATTTACCCCTGTCGATTGGAAAGGGCTATCAACTTCACATCTCCCTTCATGACAAACGCGACAATCTCAATTGCAAAATCACGAACTTCCCATTTCTCAGTAGTAATATTCCTTCTGCCTATGGCGTTTTCATTTCACAACTTATACGTTATGTCAGTGTATGATCTGCCGATGGATGTTTTATTCTGAGAGAGAAACGACTCGCCAATAAACAACTTACACAAGGTTACGTTGTTGAACGCTTGAAATCGTCGTTTAAGAAGTTTTATGGTCGATACGGGGACCTTGTTAAACATTCAGAAAGTCCCGATCTCAGTAATATTAGATAGTATTCTGGAGCACGACCACAAACAGTGACTCCCTTTCGCTTTTCACCGAACTTGACCTTTTCACCGAATTTGACCCGTTCATCGAACTAGAAAGGTTTCCACGGAACATTTGCGACGGTTGTGGCATGCCAGCAGAAGACTCTGATTCCCTCCGTACACCTGGTCCTATCCCGTTTGGGATTCGCAATAGTTGTTGGTGTTGAGACCGTTGTATATCATCGAGCTTGAATATGTGCTTTTCATTGAACTTGAGCTTTTCATCAAACTAGAAAGGTTTTCGTAGAACTCTGTTGTGGCATGCCAGCAGAGAACGCCGACTCCTTCCGGACACCTGGTCTTATCCCGGTTGGGATTCGCAATTATTACTCATGTTGAGGCCATTTGTACATCTAATTCGTCGTGTTCTAATAGATTTGAATTTCTATTATGTTTTGGTACTTCTTCATTTAAACTTATATATGGTAGCCCTTTTACTTAAAATAAAATAGTAAAACATTGATAGCATTGTTAGAATTGAATATCTTGTAAATTTTATATGATAAGTTTCCATACATTTTTATCGAAATCCAGCAAGTAAGCTGCATTGTTAGTAATTTGCAGAACATGTTCTAAATGATGGGAAATGCCAATGTTAAGGCGATGCTTAAAATTCCCGATCACCGCAGCACATGCCTCAAATAAAAGTTTGCGAATTTCGCGATTAATTGAAAACTTGAGTTCAGCTACGGAATTCGACACAGAAAACAAAATCAAGAGGGCTCAAGTCTAAGGAGTGAAGGGACCACATTAAACTGAGAACAATCTGGCTGTATGGGGTGTCGATCCTGCTGAAACCAATTGTCCCCTTCATGAATACCCCTTCTGTGCAAACATGGTAGGAAGTCCTTTTTCAAAATGTTTAGGTACCGCTCACCATTCTTTTCAACGTTTCAGTATCACCAATCCTATCTCGAAAAAAGAAAGGTAAAATAATCCCACTAGAACTGATCCCAGCTTACACTGTCACTTTTCCTTCATGCAGTTTTTTTCAGATACATATTTGGTTTTCCACTACCCCAATCACGACAAATTCTCTTATTTACAGCTCCGTTAAGATGAAATGGGATTCTGTAATACCTTAACTTCATAATGAAATAACACGAATTATGTCACTTGCACCACTGGATTTTATAGAGGTGGTATCAGGTGTCATGGAGGACTACAAATTCCCTACCAACCGTCGTTGCTACCTCTGGGGACCGTTTGGGTACCAGCTGATAATCTTATAATAAAGTAATATTTGGCACTGAGAACACCATTTAAATTCCAAAGTTTTCTAAAGCTAAGATAGTCAACTTTTTACAGTGGTTACTCTTAGACGGATGTCGACTATACTTTTAGAGATATTGTTTGACCTTGTATGATACCAATTTCTCTTTAGAAAATACATAAAAAATTTAAATTGGAGCTAAACTGATGAAGTGTAATTGACAGAAACTATCGTCTTGAGCATTATAACTTTGGTATTATGTTTATAATATTTTATTTCTATCCAAAAAGACATGGACATTCAGCTTCCATCTAATAAGATGATAACTTATCATGCTTTCAGAAGTGTAACTTCCAGTCATCACAGATTACATAGCTCACTTTATGCAGGCAAATTGGCGTTGTATTCAAGAAATCGTAATATAGATAACTGATAATAAAGTTTGATCTGTCAAGTCTACTACTTTCCGAGATAATGCCAGAATAAAATATTTTTATTGTGGTCACTAAACCGCGAAATGAGGGTCAGATGCCAAATCTGCAAGCTGATATCTATCACCAGTCGCATCATCCATACAGGTATATACATATACATGTATAGATAAATAATGATAAAGTTTGGTCTGTCTAGTGCTACTACTGTCTCAGATAATGCCTAAATCAAATCTTCGTAACGTGGTCACTCAACTGAGAAATGTAGGTCAGATGCAACATCTGCAACATGCAAGCTGATAGTCATCATATGACACATCATCCATGCAACTTAGGTCTGTCTAAGTCTACTTCTTTCTTAGAGAATGTCAAAATCAAATCTTATTAACGTGGTCGCTCAACGATGAAATGTACGTCAGGTGCCAAATATTCAACTGCAATCTAATGCGCATCATAAGATGCATTATCAGTGTAAGATTGGGAAGTCTAGTCTTTCTACTTTCTGAGATAATTCCCAAATCAAATCTTAACGTGGTCTTTCAACCGTGAAATTGAGGTCGGATGCCAAATCTGTGAACTGCAAGCTAATGGACATCACCAGACATATCATCAATGCAGGCTATCGCCAGTTGCATCATCAATACAAGTTTGGTCTGTTTGGTGCAACTATTTTCTCAGATAATGCCTAAATCAAATCCTCTTAAAGTGGTCATTCAACCGTGAAATATAGATCAGATTTAAGATCCTCAACTTGCAAGCTGATAATCATTGTATGACACATCATCCATGCAAGGTTGGTCTGTCTAGCATTTCTACTTTCGAAGATAATGCTGAAATCAAATCTTCTTCACATGATCACTGAACCATAAAACCTTTCAACATAGTCATTCAGATGTGAGTAATGGGTTATATGCAGCACCCGCAACCCACAGTTTGAAGCTTATGGCTAGATCATTCTTACTAAACAACTGAGAACAGATAAGTAGAAATGTCAATAACACTGCACTTGCTTATTCAAGAAGCGTTTTTAAAATCATATGTGGATACTAAAAAATTCCAAATCTCCTTTAGAAATGACATTTTACAGAATCAAACCATACGTTTTTTCTGCTCTTTATACAATAATCTGCCTGATTAATTAAACGCGATATCCTTTTGCATCAGCAAATGTGTTTTTCACAGGTATGCCCGCAATACCTTGTCATTGGTTTTAATGATATTTCAATTCGTGATTTCTGATTCAACATAAAGATACACTGAGGTGGATAAATAAAGATGGTGCTATTTCAAATAGACAATATACTTGTAGTACTTGTATCGGGTGACCTGGTCTTTCAGAACCCGTCGGTATTCCCGGTGAAACAATATGTGCCCACTTTATTGGTCGACCTGTTCCTTTATTCATATGAAGCAATTAGCTTACTGAAGCTTTTGAAGCAAAAGAAGAAAAGGTAGATTTGACCTTTAATTTGACATGAATATATTTTGACGACGTTTTGTCAATTAATAGTGATAACGTTCATACGCATGAAAATGCGATATATTCCGATGAACTAGAAATTAATGAGACCATGAAATAAAAAAGATACGCTTCAGAATGTGTTCAACAAATGACTTCAACCTACAAACTCATAAGTTGTTGTCACAAGGATACAAGGCGACGTGTTTATTTCTGACATTTTGCAAATCTCGAGATCTTCACTATGAACTTAATTGCATGTATTATTTTTCATCAATAAAATATCTTGTTATTTGTTCATTAGTGGTCATTGAATTATCTATACCGATATGACGAGAGAAAAATTATCCACGTTTATTCGAGTTTGACAGTAGGTGTAAGCTGTCATTAGGATATGCTTACTCCTTTATGGTAGCCGATCCACATCTGGAGTTTTAGAGATCCGTGTTTGTCTAATGCTCACCAGATTCCTGTATTGCCCCTTGTATCCCTTAATAATTGCACGTTGGCGTCTGTGATTTTTAAATTATACTTAACGTGAAATTTGCTGTGACTTTTTTATTGTTTTCATTGACTGGGGCACGGGATAACACTGCTAACATTTTTCATGAAAACGTTTTATAATGTTTGCACTAATCATCACAATAATTTACTGTGGGTAATGTTATTTGCACCAACTAACTGTTACGTTTAATAATGAATTGATTCAATCTCATAGCAAAGTCATGCACTTGTTTGTTATTACTTCATCGTTTAAACTATATGTGATGGCAAATAATGAAGTAAGTTTTTCTTTAAATCTAAACGACAATAAATAAGACAATTTGCACAGCTAATGAGCTGGCTAAATTTTACAGTAATTCTATCAACGCCTCTTTTTCCGCCAAGACTTCTTCTGTAATGTGGAGACGTAAACATACACAGATTTGTTGCAATTAGGTGAAATCGAAGGTTATCAGTATATTATCAGTTATATGAGTTAGGTTACAGCAACTCAGCCCATAGGAAAAGGGCGTTTATTTAATTTTCATGGAAATTTATAATTTAGTTGAAAAGTATATTTCAAACTCTCAGCTTAAAGAAGAATACTGGAAAATTGTCATATATTAAGCAAAGTGTGCTTTAAGATGATAGGTTCACGCTACTGTTGTAGAAAATGATGAGAAGCAAACTATTACGTTACTTAACCTCATTTTCTTCCAAATTGACCTATCGCCAAATGCCCGACACGACACATTTTCCACATATTTCACAGTTAAATAGTGCGTCAAACATTTTTTATGACGTCACAATTAAATGACGTCAAAAAGCGCACGGAGAGTCACATGTGAAACATTTGCGATAGGTAAATTAAAATGACAATGAAATTATAACATAAACCTCCAATAATATACCAGGAGTTTAAATCTATTGGAGTAAAATTCCAAAGGCTATATCTGATGTGATATCATATCACTTCCATTGTACCAGCAAGATGAGCCATGCTGGGTGTTGTAGTGTTGTGATATCATATCACTCACAGTGTACCAGCAAGATGAGCCATACTGGGTGTTGTAGTGTTGTTATATCATACCACTTCCATTGTACCAGCAAGATGAGCCATACTGGGTGTTGTAGTGTGTTGTAGTGTTGTTGTATAACAAGTCAGAATGTTTCATTTATATTTCCAGCCACTAGACTACTGAAAATATATTCAGTTTCAGACATTTATAATGTCCCAATAACTGCTTAGGTGTCACATTGGCTATCCCTTTGAAATAAATTTCTTTAAGCAAACATAACCAGCCAGGACAGTTCTCAACTGTTTTGTATTGGACAAGAATCGAAAAGCGTATTTTGTAGCTTTCAGACTCTAAATGTTAAACTACGTTTGTTATTTTAAAGGTATTGCATTGATAGGTGGTATACGCATCCAAGCCCCAGTGATGTAGCATGGGATTTACTGACTTACTTACCACTGCTGATATACAAAATACTAATCACCAAGTCCATTTATATAGTGCCTCTGTACAGAAATGTAGATATATTGTTGTGTTAGAAATATGTCATTACGCATGCTGTAAAAGATTTACAGGAATTAGGAATCAAATTAATGATGCACTTATATCACTGCCATCACATGTGAAAGGATCGAAGGAAATGATTAATACCATTATTATTTGCACAATATGTGTATCGAAAGCATTAACATAGAACGGTTGACTGTGTTTTCTATTTAAAGATCGGAATCCCAATTCATTTAAGACATGGGGTGCTATGGATTTGTTTTATTTGTTTTTATCATTGGTTAACGTCCCACTCAAGGATCTTTCATCCATATGGAGACGTCACTAAATGCCCATGAAAGGCTTCAAATTTTGGCCTATGCTAGGCACTTACGGCTATTGAGCAGTGAGGATTCTTTAACGTGCCGACAGCTACTGTGACACGGGACCTTGGTTTGTACTGTCTCATCCAAAAGACGGGAAACCAACCTGAAGCCGACTGGACTCTAACTCACGACCTCACGATCAAGAGTCGAGCGCGCTACCGACTGAGCAAGGCCGGCTCACGGAATGTTATGGACAATTGTCTAGTAAGTAATGAATGAAAAGGAACAGAAGAGCAATTATTGAGTTAATTCATTCAAATGAGATTTATGTGTGTTTTTTTTTAAATGCAACATCAATGTATAAGGAGACGGTCATATTGACACTTTTAATCAACAGACCCAAACCATAATTTACACTTTGATATTTCATGATAACCTCCAGAACCTTAGCAATGCTTGATACAGACTACCTTACTCTTACGATAGAAACCTCTATATACAAATAATGTAAGAACTAACATATTAACCCTTTTTATCAACCAGACCAGACCAGGCTTTACAGTTTGATATCATTTGATAACTAAGGCAAAAAATAGATCACATGTTTGACCCATACAAGATTACAATTAACATCTATAAAGAGACTGACATGTAGACCATTTTTCTTAACAGGCCCCAACAAGGTTTTACAACAGGTTGATATCTTTTGATTAATAACATTCAGGAGCTGAGGAATATCAAACGCAGACTATCTTAAAATCTACATCTATGGAACTAACGTATGGACCCTTTTAATCAACAGAAATCGACCATGTTGATATATTATGATGACTAACATTCAGGTTCTGAGCAATATGAAACACAGAATACATTGCGATAAATATCTATAAATAAATGTAAGGACTGGTGCATGGAATCTTTTAATCAACATAATCTATCAAGGTTTTACAGGTTGATATCATTTGATAACCAGAACTACCTAACGATTAACATATATAAAAGGACTGGCATATGGACCCTCATAATAAGCATGTCTCCTTACTAACATTGAACCGAATCTAGAGATGTTTTCGTCATAACGTGTGTGTGTGTGTGTGTGTGTATGTGTGTGTGTTTCATTTCCATTTATAATTCATGGTGTAAATAACGTGATAATGTTTTATTATTTATTGACAGTAAATAGATTATATCTCCGTTTCATTATCCTTTTTGGATTAACATAACACAAATTAAATTTCTTTCTTATATATTCTCTTGAATTCTAATGACCACTGTTCTACCAATGACCACTCTTTTACCAATGACCACTGTTCTGCCAAATTGAACATCTGTGGTTAAATTAGTAAGATCAATGCAGATTGTTAACACAGTTTGTCTTGTGTCATTAAAAGTATCTTAGAGTAGAATAATCAACTCCTTATCCATGGATAACTCCATTGCACTTTCCCTGCAATTAGTCTGTGTAAATTCCCGACATGATTAATTTGATTTTTCATCTAGAATTAATGGTACAGATTGTCGGTGGTTGCATCATTCAACAGTAATTTTAAAGATTAGATGCACAAATTTGGACGTCTAGCGGAAATTGAGTTGTAAGCTATTATTATTAAGTGTGTACCTCTATTTTGATCTTTTCCGCAATGTAACACACATTACCTGTGATGGAAAGTTAGTTTATACATGTAATTATTTATCGAGCAGTCTAAATAAACTGCAGTCATCGTATTGGTTAATCACTGCTGTACATCGAGGTGCTTATCAATCTTTTTTGTACATCGAGTTGCATATTAATCACCTTTGTACATGGAGGTGCATATCAATCTCTTTTGTACATGGAGGTGCATATCAATCTTTTTTGTACATTGAGGTGCTTATCAATCAACTTTGTACATGGAGGTGCTTATCAATCACCTTTGTACACCGAGGTGCATATCGATATCTTTTGTACATCGAGGTGCTTATCAATCACCTTTGTACATGGAGGTGCTTATCAATCTCTTTTGTACATTGAGGTGCTTATCAATCACGTTTGTACACCGAGGTACATATCGATCTCTTTTGTACATCGAGGTGCTTATCAATCACTTTACTATATCGAGGAGCTTATCAATCTCTTTTTTAAATTGAGGTGCTTATCAATCACCATTGTACATGGAGGTGCTTTTCGAACTCTTTTGAACATCGAGGTGCTTATCAATATCTTTTGTACATCGACCTGCTTATAAATCACCTTTGTACATGGAGGTGCTTATCAATCTCTTTTGTACATCGAGGTGCTTATCAATCTCTTTTGTACATCGAGCTGCTTATAAATCACCTTTGTACATGAACTTGCTTATCAATCTCTTTTGTACATCGAGGTGCTTATCAATCACTTTTGTACATGGAGGTGCATATCAATCACTTTTGTACATAGAGCTGCTTATAAATCACCTCTGTACATCGAGGTGCTTATCAATCTCTTTTGTACATCGAGGTGATTATCAATTTTTTTTGTACATCGAGGTGCTTATCAATCTCCTTTGTACATCGAGGTGCATATCAATCAACTTTGTACATCGAGGTGCTTATCAATCACTTTTGTACATCGAGGTGCTTATCAATCACTTTTGTACATCAAGGTGCTTATCAATCTCCTTTGTACATCGAGGTGCTTATAAATCTCTTTTGTACATCGAGGTGCTTAACAATCACTTTTGTACAACGAGGTGCTTATCAATCACCTTTTGACATCGAGGTGCTTATCAATCTCTTTTGTACATCGAGGTGCTTATCGATCTCTTTTGTACATCGAGGTGCATATCAATCACTTTACTATATCGAGATGCTTATCAATCTCTTTTGTATATCCAGGTGCTTATCAATCTCTTTTGTACATCGAGGTACTTATCAATCACCTTTGTACATGGAGTTGCATATCGATCTCTTTTGTACATCAAGGTGCAAAACGATCTCTTTTGTACATCGAGATGCTTATCAATCACTTTACTATATCGAGGTGCTTATCAATCACTTACTATATCGAGGTGCTTATCAATCTCTTTTGTATATCGAGTTCTAGTTAATCACTGCTGTATATCGAGACACTTATAAATCACTATGTTCCAAGGTGGTTATAAATTTCTGTTGAATATCGAGGTGCTGGTTAATCATTCTGTATTTCGAGGTGCTAGTTAATCATTGTTGTTTATCGAGCTGCTTATCAATCAATGTTGTATGTCGAAGTGCTAGGAAAGCACTGTTGTTCATGGAGCTGCTTATCAATCGCTGCGGCATATCGAGGATCTAGTTAATCACTGTTGAACATCGTGGTGCTTACCAATCACTGTTGTATATCGAATTGCATGTTAATCACTGTTGTTTTTCAAGGTGTTAGTTAATCATTGTTGTATATCGAGTTGCTAGTTAATCACTGTTGTATATTGAGGTGCTAGTTAACCACTTTTGCATATCGAGGTGCTGGTTAATCCCTTTTGTCTGGCGAGGTACTAGAAATCACTTTTGTATATCGAGGTGCTAGTAATAACTTTTTTACAGCGAGATGCTAGTAATCACTTTTGTATAAAGAGGTGCTATTCAATCACTGTGGTATATCGAGGTGCTAGTAATAACTTTGGTATAATCGAGTTGCTAGTAATCACTTTTGTACAGCGAGGTGCTAGTAATCACTTTGGTATATCGAAGAGCTAGTAATCACTTTGGTATATCGAGTTGCTAGTAATCACTTTTGTACAGCGAGGTGCTGGTAATCACTTTGGTATATCGAGGTGCTATTTAATCACTGTGGTATATCGAGGTGCTAGTGATCACTTTGGTATATCGAGTTGCTAGTAATCACTTTTGTACATCGAGCTGCTTATAAATCACCTTTGTACATCGAGGTGCTTATCAATCTCTTTTGTACATCGAGGTGCTTATCAATCTCCTTTGTACATCGAGGTGCATATAAATCACTTTACTATATCGAGGTGCTTATCAATCTCTTTTGTTTATCCTTGTGCTTATCAATCAACTTTGTACATGGAGGTGCATATAAATTTCTTTTGTACATCGAGGTGCTTATCAATCTCCTTTGTACATCGAGGTGCATATCAATCTCTTTTGTATATCGATGTGCTTATCAATCACCTTTGTACATCGCGGTGCTTATTAATCTCTTTTGTACATGGAGGTGCTTATCAATCTCTTTTGTACATCGAGGTACATATCAATCTCTTGTGTACATCGTGGTGTATATCAATCACTTTACTATATCGAGGTGCTTATGAATCTCTTTTGTATGTCCAGGTGCTTATTAATCAACTTTGTATATGAAGGTGCTTATCACTCTCTTTTGTACATCGAGGTGCTTATCAATCTCTTTTGTACATCGAGGTGCTTGTCAATTTCTTTTGTACATCGAGGTGCATATCAATCTCTTTTGTACATCGAGGTGTATATCAATCACTTTACTATATCGAGGTGCTTATCAATATCTTTTGTATATCCAGGTGCTTATCAATCAACTTTGTACATGGAGGTGCTTATCAATCTCATTTGTACATGGAGGTGCTTATCAATCACTTTTGTACATTGAGGTGCTCATCAATCACCTTTGTACATCGAGGTGCTTATCAATCACCTTTGAACATCGAGGTGCTTATCAATCATTTTTGTACATCGACGTGCATATCGATCTCTTTTGTACATCGAGGTGCATATCAATCACTTTACTATATCGAGGTGCTTATCAATCTCTTTTGTTTATCGAGGTGCTTATCAATCACCTTTGTACATCGATGTGCTTATCAATCTCTTTTGTACATCGAGGTGCTTATCAATCACTATTGCACATCGAGGTGCATATCAATCTCTTTTGTACATCGAGGTTTTTATCATTCACCTTTGTACATGGAGGTGCATATCGATCTCTTTTGTACATCAAGGTGTATATCGATCTCTTTTGTACATCGAGATGCTTATCAATCACTTTACTATATCGATCTCTTATCAATCACTTTAGTATATCGAGGTGCTTATCAATCACTTTACTATATCGAGGTGCTTATCAATCACTTTAGTATATCGAGGTGCTTATCAATCACTTTACTATATCGAAGTGCTTATCAATCACTTTACTATATCGAGGTGCTTATCAATCTCTTTTGTATATCGAGTGCTAGTTAATCACTGCTGTATATCGAGACGCTTATAAATCACTATGTTCCAAGGTGGTTATAAATTTCTGTTGAATATCGAGGTGCTGGTTAATCATTCTGTATTTCAAGGTGCCAGTTAATCATTGTTGTTTATCGAGCTGCTTATCAATCAATGTTGTATGTCGAAGTGCTAGGAAAGCACTGTTGTTCATGGAGCTGCTTATCAATCGCTGCGGCATATCGAGGATCTAGTTAATCACTGTTGAACATCGTGGTGCTTACCAATCACTGTTGTATATCGAATTGCATGTTAATCACTGTTGTTTTTCAAGGTGTTAGTTAATCATTGTTGTATATCGAGTTGCTAGTTAATCACTGTTGTATATTGAGGTGCTAGTTAACCACTTTTGCATATCGAGGTGCTGGTTAATCCCTTTTGTCTGGCGAGGTACTAGAAATCACTTTTGTATATCGAGGTGCTAGTAATAACTTTTATACAGCGATATGCTAGTAATCACTTTTGTATAAAGAGGTGCTATTCAATCACTGTGGTATATCGAGGTGCTAGTAATAACTTTTGTACAGCGATATGCTAGTAATCCCTTTTGTATAAAGAGGTGCTATTCAATCACTGTGGTATGTCGAGGTGCTAGTAATAACTTTGGTATAATCGAGTTGCTAGTAATCACTTTTGTACAGCGAGGTGCTAGTAATCACTTTGGTATATCGAAGTGCTAGTAATCACTTTGGTATATCGAGTTGCTAGTAATCACTTTTGTACAACGATGTGCTGGTAATCACTTTGGTATATCGAGGTGATAGTAATCACTTTAGTATATCGAGGTGCTTGTAATCACTTTTGTACAGCGAGGTGCTAGTAATCACTTTGGTATATCGAGGTGCTAGTAATCACTTTGGTATATCGAGTTTCTAGTAATCACTTTTGTACGGCGAGGAGCTGGTTAATCACTGTTTTATATCGAGGTTCTAGTTAATTTTGTATAACGACCTGCTAGTTTGTCAATGTTTTATATCGATGTACTAGTTAATTGTTGTATATCGAGGTTTTAGTTAATTGTTGTATATCGATGTGTTACTTAATTGTTGTATATCGATGTATTACTTAATTGTTGTATATCGATGTGTTACTTAATTGTTGTATATCGATGTGTTACTTAATTGTTGTATATCGATGTGTTACTTGATTGTTTTATATCGATATGTTACTTAATTGTTGTATATCGATGTGTTACTTAATTGTTGTATATCGAGGTGGTAGTTAATTGTTTTATATCGATGTGCTAGTAAATTGTTGTCTATCGAGGTGCTCGTTAATCAGTGTTTTATATAGAGGTTATCACTGTTGAATATCACATCAAATAGATGCTTGGAGGAGGGCTCATTCTATTACATATCTGACTCTACGAGGGTATCTTATACATGTAGTATGTTTAAAGAGTTGTTCACAAACATACATATGAAGTACAGACATCTCGAAGTCAAAGTTTTACATGTACATACAAGATTTACATTGTGCATTTTAAATTCAGATACCAAAGTATAAATCAATAGAACGTCCATGACATAGATACAAACTTGGTAAAAATGGACAAACACGGACCTCTGGAAACCAAGAGGTGGGATCAGGTGTCATAGAGGAGTAAGCGTCCCCTGTCGACCGGTCACACCCGCCGTAAGTCCACAGTCAAGTCCAATGAAATACGTGAGCAGTGAATTCTCGTCACAATTGGTACAGACGTCTCAACAACCGCCAACGAAAAGACAACTCAAAATTTCACTTAGAGAAACAGAGTAATCGCACACAAGATTATTTTTATATCGACCATAAAATTTGCGGAACGTTGACATTAAACGCGGTTTTCGATATCCCTGTGTCAATACTCTGTCAGTGAGTAGTTTACCACTGTATATTAAATCTTCATATGTTGAACACGCCCTGGCATATCGGATCATTTGTGAAATATAAACTCCATATGCGGGTGACTGAGGGATATTACTAATTAAATGTGGAAAACTTACGATGGGAAAGCCGAAATCGTCGCGTTTGTCGTATAGTTTAGTTGCCATTATCCCGTCTGTGTCTATATTAAGTAAAATGTCTAAGTATGAAGCGTGTGTGCTTGATTCTTATGTATCTTTAATTTCTAGCGTTGAGATATATCGCCTTTACATATGTATGAGAATTGTCATTATTGATTGACAAAACGTCGTCGATAAATCTAAATGTCAAATTAAAGGACACTGCTAACTTTTTCTTCTTTTGATTCAGCAGTTTTGAATGAAGTCTGCCTCGTATAAATAAAGGAACAGATCGGCCAATTAAGGGGCACAATTGGTCTCCATAGGAATGCCGGAAGTTTGTTGAAAGACCACGTCTCCGAACATTACAAATATATTGTCTATTAGAAATTCCAGTATGTTTTTATATGAACTTCGGTGTATCTATATGAAGAATCAGAGTGGTGTTTGACAAAATATGTATCCTGATAGCCAATCACTCGATATTTAAATTTTTGGGTGCCACCTTTAGTGAAAAAACAGTTGTTATGATGCTAAAAATTCTCTCTTTTAATTTTTTATGTGGAATAGTAGTATAAAGAGTAGAGAAGTCATATGTTTTGATACTGTGAATTCGAGAATAATTGTGTGCCTTCAAATTTTCTAAAAGCTATTTAGAATTTTTTAGTATTCACATCTGATTTACACCGCTTCTGGAATAAGCAACTGTACAGTATTGTTGAAGTTTCTCCTGAACGGCTATCAATATCTTGGTAAGGAGTAAAGATAAAGGTTTGGTAGAACATTTACTGGATTCTGCTATCTATCTTTGCTTATATGTGGTTTTATGCAGTTTAGGTATCCAGTATAAATATGGTAGCTCAAAACCGGTATCCATTGTAGGTATATCAAATGAGCGTAATACGGACACGTGATTTTGAAGAAATTGAGCTAAGTGTGTATGTAGGATTGCCAGAATTCGCATTAAACCCAATTTCTTCTAATAAACAATTATAGTAATGTGCCTTACAAATAAAAACTATATTATTTGAGGCTTTGTCTGCTGGTACCAGAACATATTGGTCATGTAATCTATCCAGTTCAGTTACTACTTCTGGATCACTAAATATGGAGTGTTATTCACAAAATGTAATGACAGTGAAGCAAAATGGTCATGTCTGAACGATCATCAGAAATATAGAATTGATCTTCCCACGATGATAGTATTGATAAATTACTTCTGACTATCCTTTTTGTCTTCGGATAATTTTGTCATTGATATATCCAATTCATGGCTTACCATTTTTATAGACAGAAATAATTACAATTGACCGTGTAAATATGGAAAATACTAGTAAAAATCTAGCACCGTGTGCAAGGCGTCAGTGATCGATTTATAGAATTAATTAGAAATGGGATCGAGTTTGAAAGGTCTGTTACTATTTAAAGGCATCCTTTTGGTACACCAAACATGTCGTCGAATATAAACAAATATAAGCGCTCTTTTATCCATAATTAAACATTGAACTCAGTAAAAGCATGGTGAAATGTTACTGACTTAACATCAGAAGTACAAAACAACACAAAACCTAGACTCTAGACATGCTGGCAATCGGAAATAATTTGACAAAAGACTACTATGAATATGTCAAGTCTGACATGTTAATAATTGTCTCTTGTCGGTGTTCCGGGTCTTCTTGACTATCATTTTCATTTTCACCACTCATGCATAATTCAAATGAAGGAAATAAATGTGATTCATCTACATATCTAAGACTAGTAAACGTTTGTAACAGCTCATTGACGCCATAGGTGAAACATTGACAGAGTATTTTACCATCTTTACAATTTGCAAAAACTACCAGAAAGAGGGAAAGTGAATAGATTGAGAAAACTGACATTTTGAAATCTATTTCAGTAGACAGACTCATTAAATTATACAAAATTGGAATTGAATAACTATATCATTATTATAAAGGTTGTGTATTTTACGGAAGCCTATAAGGGTCACTCTGAAAAGAAAAAAAATATTTATGTCGTTTTAACGCGTTAATTTTCTTGTTAAAACGCGGTAGTTATCTCGTTAAAACGCGATAGTATCTCGTTAAAACGCGTTATTTATCTCGTTAAAACGCGTAAGTTATCTCGTTCAAACGCGATAGTTATCTCGTTAAAACGCGTTATTTATCTCGTTAAAACGCGTTATTTATGTCGTTTTAACGCGTTAATTTTCTTGTTAAAACGCGGTAGTTATCTCGTTAAAACGCGATAGTATCCCGTTAAAACGCGATAATATCTCGTTAAAACGCGTTATTTATCTCGTTAAAACGCGATAATTATCTCGTTAAAACGCGTTATTTATCTCGTTAAAACGCGTTATATATCTCGTTAAAACGCGATAATTATCTCATTAAAACGCGATAGTATCTCGTTAAAACGCGTTATTTATCTCGTTAAAACGCGTTAAAACGACATAAATTTTTTTTTCTTTTCAGAGTGACTCTTATAGGCTTCCGTAGTTTTTCAATCTTGAGCTCATTTTGTAAGATAAAAACATCACCATTGATCTATCTTACATAAGCGTAGAATTGATTGTATCGTTGTTAGAGGGAGAGAGATTACATAATATGTAGATGCTACGAAACGGCCTTACATTTAGCTGGTGCCATTCTGAATAATTGCAAAATCAACACGCAAAGAACTGTTATTTAATCTTAAAACATATACTATTCCTACTATTTTTATGTAATTTGAATTCGTACAAGATTTCCTTTTTATTCAATTTCAAAAATTCAGTCCTCAGTGGTCCATCTTAAATCTAAAAAATGGAAATTGAATAGCTGACTACGATTTCTGAGTACACTTATTTATTTGGAATGTCAAATCCCTTTATTATTGTTGTTTTACTAATTCAAAATTGTTTGAATGTAAATAATTAAGAAATATAGATAATATTTCTGGTTCAATACAATTTTTAATTCAACACGTCTAAAATCAACAAACAACTCGATCATTAACAAAGCGAAATCAACACGACGTTCGTAAAATCGATTACTTTATTATTGTGCAGTTGATGTAAATGACTAAATTGGCATAAACGCAAAACTGAACAATTATTATCAACAAATGAACTAAAATTGAAAATGCCTTCATTCACTTAATACATGTATCTTTATTCAAGTCAATATCAATTTTGTTTTAAAAGGTAGCAGTATTACTTACGTAACAACACTTCGCATTCACATATATATTGCACGCGACAAATAATCAACGGATTGGAAGGACTTGGTGCTGGAGACTGTTATTGTTACAACTACATTTAAACCCAACTGATAGACACATGTGTCTCCATGCCCTGTGTAAATTTCGAAGTATTGAAACAGCAGAAACGGCGTGTTAATAAGATACATCAACACAAGGCATCAAACCATAGTAATTGTGTATACCCTGATGTCCACGAAGAAAATGTTTAAAAGCGAGTTAAATCGGATGCTATGGGGAAAAGTCAGCTTACGAATGCACATGTATTCATTCGTTTCATGGAAGGACTTTGTTCCTTACTAAAACTGCAATGTAACATCGTGTTATGGCATTTTATTTCCTTTCTCTCAGATTTGTCTTTTTAAATGATTCTGTGACACTTTCAATGTGCATTTCAAAGTGAAATTAAGGTAGGAGTCTAACAGTAGTGGATATAGGCAGATTAACTGTCCAGTTCAACAGCTAGCTGTTGTAATTGGATGGTTGCTGTGTTTGCCCATTAACTGAAGTTAATCAACGGGGAGCGCGGTCAGTATCTGGATAAGTGACATGAGATGTGTTACAGGATGATAAGAAAGACAAAAACGTGCAAAACATGTTTAGCCGTGTGCTTAAAAAAGCACAAACCGTGTGATTTTACAGAATCTAAAAAGTTCAAGTGAGAAAAAATTAACTGTACATAAAATAGTTTTCACCCTGTATGAAAAAAAAATTCTAAACAGATAAGTACTAAAACGTTATCATTTGTAAAATTTTGACTGACATGTGAGTAAATACCTTATGTATACTTTCTAGTATTGAAAGTTGTTCCTAATGGAATCATCCAAGCAATGTAAAATTGAAGAAGAACTAATGGTTATTTGAAGTCCATTTGAATACGACAAATTGAAATTTCAACATGAAGAACAATTGCGAATCCCAAGCGGGATGTGATCAAGTGTCCGGAAGGAGGCAGCGTCCCCTTTTTAGCATGCGACACCCGTCGTCCGTCGCAAATGTTTCAAACGTCTCGAGTTCGATGTAAAGGCCAAACTCGCTGAAAAGGTTGTCGGTATGTTTTAGACCCAATTGTCGAAAGAGAGTCACTGTATATGTTCGTGCAGTCGAATATTTTCTAATATTCTTGAGAGGAGATTTCTAATTGTTGAACAAGTTCCTCTTGTCGACCATACACATTCCTTAGTGGCGAGTTTAAAGCCTTTACCAACATATCTGTGTGTGAGTAATTTAGTGGTATATTAGCAGAGTAGATATCTTTTATTTTAAATTGTGGCGATTTTTATACGTTTACCAACGTACCTGTGTGTGGTTAATTTTGTGGTGTATAAGCTTATTAGATATCTTTTATTTGAATAATATCATGTTTTAAAATCCAAGACTAGAAATAGTTCACACTGATTTTCATTGAGGAAAGCTTTAGTTTAATGTACTTGTTGTTTCGCAAAAGTGAAGAGTAGGAATCTTCATGATCGCTAGATGAACGTTTCACATTAAAATTTTCAACGATTTAAAGATAATTACAGGAACTGCAATTTTATAGTAATGAAACGACATGTTCAAATTGCTAATTTATCATTACCGACAACTAGACATTTTCAATCTAAAGTAACTTGATATATGGTTTACCAGAAAAACTATTTGTATTCAATTTATTACTATAATTACCAAAAATATCTAATGTAAAGCAAGGAAAAGCATGGTTTTGTATCCTTTATATAAATCAAATCCATACCTGATTTAAACGTTGTCTTGGAATCAATGTTTGTGTTATCAATAAAAGGATGTGAATAGTACATTGGGGAAGGTTTTTGAAAATCGGCAAAATACGCAATGTTAGAACAATACCAATCAAATACAAGTTTGGTGCAAAAGTAACATTTAGTAAAATTATTTCATTTCTACAGAATTGTATACGTTTCCAAAATAACAATTGATAACTTAACACATAAAATAATGATATAAACATTTACATCCATAGCTATTAACGCGTGGAAATAAATTACGTTATTCTGTGACGTTTGAAACAGGTGCATGTATTTAGTATTATTCAATTAATCATTTGATCAAAATATTCATTAAAATTATAATAAATTTTCTATATGACGGCTCTTGAAGAACAACACAGATATGTTGGTAAAGGGTTTAAAGCAGTACAGAGAAGGAACTTCAACTTCAAAAGTAACAGCAGGCAGTTGTAATGTTGCAGGGTGTTCCACTCGCAATCCGGGGGTGATTTCACACTCAAATCTGCATCGTTGATAATATGTAATGCTTGTGTTGACTGTTTCTTTGTCATTCTTTACAGTACAGCATTGTCAACAAAATCATTCTTAAAACAAAATACCGAGTCAATATGTTAAATATTTTCTTCCTTTGCTTTACTCATCATGGAAGTCAGGCCTAAACGCAAATACGCCTCAAATTTGGAATGGCTAAGTTCTGTGGTCATTCGGACTAATATCCTGATTCAAAATTCTTTATGACATATACCTTTGTGGATTTGTATCAGAAAGAGCACATAATATATTTCTTTTGGAAATATACTACTACATCAACAGTTGAGATACACTTTACACTTAACAGCATTCTATAACACAATTACAATTTCTTCGTCAAACAGGGAGAGTTGTTAAATTACTTCTGACACAGAACAACTACGGATATAGTCAATAATTAAGACGTCAATTCTTATTGATAATTCTATTCTTTCAAAAGGTTACATTTTCATATATAGAGAACTGTAATTGCACGGAAAACTCTCCGATCCATCTCTAGACATGATATCCTAGTTACACCGAGATTGATACATTTCTTATACCCGATATATTGTTCTTCATATTTCAAGCGGACCTATGGTAATTGTCACCTACCACAACACAATACTGTGTTAAATTACTTGTGACAAGACAAAAGAGGCAACATCAAATACACAGATGTAACATTTTCATAATTTGTAGGTGCAACAATGACAATATCTTATCCTTAGCAGTGTTAAAGAGACATTCAATTAGGTTATGTTTTCTTCGGAATAATCTCCCTTTTCCATTATAGTCGTTAACAGATTACTTTTATACTTCAGTTGACAACTCAATAGTAATTTTGTTAAGTATACACCTTACAATTTTCATTTCAACAATTCAATTGAACGTTTGAGTGTATCTTCCTATCACTGGCAACCATATCATGTTTCTTACTTATCACCGGCAGTCATATCAAGTATCTTACTTATCACTGGCAACCATATCATGTATCTTTCTTATAACTGGCAACCATATCATGCATCTTACT
Organism: Atrina japonica; assembly: GCA_030159075.1. Taxonomy (NCBI): domain Eukaryota; kingdom Metazoa; phylum Mollusca; class Bivalvia; order Pterioida; family Pinnidae; genus Atrina; species Atrina japonica. The sequence goes on from BROG01000638.1 coordinate 314,132, forward strand.
TATCACTGGCAACCATATCATGTATCTTACTTATCACCGGCAACCATATAATGTATCTTACTTATCACCGGCAACCATATCATGTATCTTACTTATCACTGACAACAATATCATGTATCTTACTTATCACCGGCAACCATATCATGTATCTTACTTATCACCGGCAACCATATCATGTATCTTACTTATCACCGGCAACCATATCATGTATCTTACTTATCAGTGACAACCATATTACGTATCTTACTTATCACTGGCAGCCATATCATGAATCTTGCTTATCACTGACAACCATATAATGTATCTTACTTATCACTGGCAACCATATCATGTATCTTACTTATCACTGGCAGCCATATCATGTATCTTACTTATCACCGACAACCATATCATGTATCGTACTTATCACTGACAACAATATCATGTATCTTACTTATCACCGGCACCATATCATGTTTCTTACTTATCACCGACAACCATATCATGTATCTTACTTATCACTGACAACCATATCATGTATCTTACTTATCACCGGCAACCATATCATATATCTTACTTATCATCGGCAACCATATCATGTATCTTACTTATCACTGGCAACCATATCATGTATCTTACTTATCACTGGCAGCCATATCATGTATCTTACTTATCACCGACAACCGTATCATGTATCTTACTTATCACTGACAACAATATCATGTATCATACTTATCACTGGCAATCATATCATGTATCTTACTTATCACTGGCAACCATACCAAGAATGACTCAGTTCTATGGATTTTATATATTAAACCGATGTGACCAGAGGATATACATTCTGCTTTAATACAGAACCTATATGATTGGTCCTCTATGACATGGGTTTTCCTGATATATATCTTTGTCCTTTATATTGTTGTCTACCATTGACACCTCAAATTCTCAATTCTGTACATGTACAACATATCAAATACCGAAGTATAAGATGTCCAGGATATAGATACGAATCTGGAACAAACTGGACAAACACGGACCTCTGGAAACCAAGAGGTGGGATCAGTTGCCATGGAGAAGTAAGCATCCCCTGTCGACCGGTCACACCCGCCGTGAGTCCAGAGTCAAGTTCAAATGAAATACGCCAGGAACGAATCCTCGTCACATTTGGTACAGACGTCTCAACAACCGCCAACGAAAAGGTAACTCAACATTTCACTTAGTGAAACAGAGTAATCGCAAACAAGACTATTATACGCGGAACGTTGACATTAAACGCGGTTTTCGACATCCTTGTGTGAATCATTTGTCAGTGATTATTTTACATCTGTATATGAAATGTTCATATGTTGCACACGTTTGGCATATCGGGTCATTTGTGAAATATAAACTCCATATGCGGGTGACTGTGGGATATCACTACCTAAATGTAGAATATTTACGACGGAAAAGCCGAACTAGTCGTGTTTGTCGTATTGCTTAGTTGCCAATTTCCCGTCTGTGTCTATAGTTAGTAAAATGTCTAAGTATGAAGCGTGTGTGCTTGATTCTGTTTTATCAATAATTTCTATTTCCCTGGGCTATATCGCATTGACATATGTATGAAAATTGCCATTATTAATTGACAAAACGTCGTCGATAATTCTAAATGTGAAATTAAAGGACACTGCTAACTTTTTTCTTTTTTTATGCAGCAGTTTCTGAATGAAGTCTTCTTCGTATGAATAAAGGAATAGGTCGGCCAATAAAGGGTACAATTAGTTCCCATAGGAATGCCGACAGTTTGTTGAAGGACAACGTCTCCGAACCTATCTATTTCATTTACTACTTCTGGATCACTAAATACAGAGGGATAACGTGTTTTCATAGTTGGTTTAAGTTTTCGAATACGATATTTTATCAACCATCGTACAGGTTTTAGCCACTCAGACAAAGTGTCTGGTTCTACGTCTTCATGTTTGGCCCATCGTCTGGCATAATCTTCGACAGAATCCATAACTAAGATGCAATTCAGACGCCAATTAGAGGAACGATCTTTGCGGTATTTAGGACCTCTTAAAATAAGATTTTTGAGGCATTCATTTTCAACAATAGAAACGTCACCGGTAATGACATGCCCGATGGAATTATATTTGAAAGAAGATGATGCACATGAACATGTGACAGTGTTGTGTAGGAGATGGTTGAAGTCTATGCACTGCAAAACCGTGTGTTAATAAATAGCTTGGATGCGATGCTATGTGTATAGCTATATGAATATGGTGGAACACAGGCCTGAACTTTTTGTGATTTAGAAAATTGCCAATTTTTAAAGCGTCTATAAAAGTTCACTCTTGCTTCCTGAAAAAAGTTAATTAAGTAGTGTAAAAGTAACAGAAAATTATTTCCTGCGATTGTGATGAAGGCCCATTTTTTGTAAATGTAATGTAAAAGAAATGAAAAAGTGACATCATGTATGTTGGGTCTCTTGCATGAACGATGTCCGTGACTTCACTGACGTCTTACCTTAGAATTAAAAAGTTTCATCACATTAACACTACTACACATGTCATCAGTGTTATGTGTTACACATGTTATACGTCTACCAATGGCACCTCGGCATCTCTCTATATACATGTTATCAGTGGTATACGTCTACCAATGACAACTCGGGATCTCTAATATATACATGTTATCAGTGGTATACCTCTACCAATGACACCTCAGCATCTCTACTGTACATGTTATCAGTGATATACGTCTACCAATGGCACCTCGGCATCTCTCTATATACATGTTATCAGTGGTATACGTCTACCAATGACACCTCGGCATCTCTACTATACATGTTATCAGTGGTGTACGTCTACCAATGACAACTCGGCATCTCTACTATATACATCTTATCAGTGGTGTACGTCTACCAATGACACCTCGGCATCTTTACTATACATGTTATGAGTGATATACGTCTACCAATGGCACCTCGGCATCTCTTTATATACATGTTATCAGTGATATACGTCTACCAATGGCACCTCGGCATCTCTTTATATACATGTTATCAGTGGTATACGTCTACAAATGACAACTCGGGATCTCTACTATATACATATTCTCAGTGGTATACGTTTACCAACGACACAACGGCATCTCTCTATATACATGTTATCAGTGGTGTGCGTCTACCAATGACAACTCGGCATCTCTACTATATATATGTTATCAGTGATATACGTCTACCAATGGCACCTCGGCATCTCTTCTATACATGTTATCAGTGGTATACGTCTACCAATGACAACTCGGGATCTCTACTATATACATCTTATCAGTGGTGTACGTCTACCAATGACACCTCGGCATCTCTCTATTTACATGTTATCAGTGGTATACGTCTACCAATGACAACTCGGGATCTCTAATATATACATGTTATCAGTGGTATACGTCTACCAATGACACCTCGGCATCTCTACTATACATGTTATCAGTGATATACGTCTATCAATGGCACCTCGGCATATCTCTCTAAACATGTTATCAGTGGTATACGTCTATCAATGACACCTCGGCATCTCTACTATACATTTTATCAGTGGTATACGTCTACCAATGAAAACTCGGGATCTCTTCTATATACATGTTCTCAGTGGTATACGTTTACCAACGACACCTCCGCATCTCTCTATATACATGTTATCAGTGGTGTACGTCTACCAAAGACACCTCGGTATCTCTACTATATACATGTTATCAGTGGTGTACGTCTACCAATGACAACTCGGCACCTTTACTATATACGTCTTATCAGTGGTAAACGTCTACCAATGACAACTCGGGATCTCTAATATATACATGTTATCAGTGGTGTACGTCTACCAATGACACCTCGGGATCTCTACTATATACATGTTATCAGTGGTGTACGTTTACGAACGACACCTCGGCTTCTCTCTATATACATGCTATCAGTGGGTTACGTCTACCAATGACACCTCGGTATCTCTACTATATACATCTTATCAGTGGTATACGTCTACCAATGACAACTCGGCATCTCTACTATATACATCTTATCAGTGGTATACGTTTACCAACGACACCTCGGCTTCTCTCTATATACATGTTATCAGTGGTGTACGTCTACCAATGAAACCTCGGTATCTCTACTATATACATGTTATCAGTGGTATACGTCTACCAATGACAACTCGGCATCTCTACTATATACATCTTATCAGTGGTATACGTTTACCAACGACACCTCGGCTTCTCTCTATATACATGTTATCAGTAGTATACGTCTACCAATGACACCTCGGCATCTCTACTATACATGTTATCAGTGGTATACGTCTACCAATGACACCTCAGCATCTCTACTATACATTATCTTAGTGGTATACATCTAGCAATGACACCTCGGTATCTCTAATATATACATGTTATCAGTGGTGTACGTCTACCAATGACACCTCGGCATCTCTACTATACATGCTATCAGTGGTATGCGTCTAACAATGACACCTCGGCATCTCTACTATACATGTTCTCAGTGGTGTACGTCTACCAATGCCACCTCGGCATCTCTAATATATACATGTTATCAGTGGTGTACGTCTACCAATGACACCTCGGGATATCTACTATAAACATGTTATCAGTGGTGTACGTCTACCAATGACACCTCGGGATCTCTAATATATACATGTTATCAGTGGTGTACGTCTACCAATGACAACTCGGGATCTCTAATATATACATGTTATCATTGGTGTACGTCTACCAACGACACCTCGGCATCTCTACTTTATACATGTTATCAGTGGTATACGTCTACCAATGACACCTCGGCATCTCTATATACATGGTATCAGTGATATACGTCTACATACACCTCGGCATCTCTACTTTATACTTGTTATCAGTGATATACGTCTACCAATGACACCTCGGTATCTCTACTATGTACATGTTATCAGTGATATACGTCTACCAATGACACCTCGGCATCTCTCTATATACATGTTATCAGTGGTATACGTCTACCAATGACACCTCGGTATCTCTACTATATACATGTTATCAGTGATATACGTCTACCAATGACACCTCGGCATCTCTCTATATACATGTTATCAGTGGTATACGTCTACCAATGACACCTCGGTATCTCTCTATATACATGTTATTGGTGGTATACGTCTACATTCGACACCTCGGCATCTCTACTATACATTTATCAGTGGTATACGTCTACCAAGACACCTCGGCATCTCTACTATACATGTTATCAGTGGTATACGTCTACCAAGACACCTCGACATCTCTACTATACATGTTATCAGTGGTATACGTCTACCAATGACACCTCGGGATCTTCTCTTTATACATGTTATCAGTGGTATACGTCTACCAATGACACCTCGGCATCTCTCTATATACATGTGGTATACGTCGTTGTCATTATAGTCGTCATTATCAGCGTATGTCGTATACTCGACAGGGGAAATATAAATCTGCTTCATTTCTCTTGAAATACCTAGTCACACTAAAGTATACATAAATGGTGTAGAATTACATAAAAGGTTCCAACAAATCTGTAGTATGTTCCACAGAAACAAATCCCGAAATTGCATTACCAAACTACCTGAAACTGCTTGATCTGAAATGCATTTAATTGACAGACTAATTATTCCCGCATGATGAACTGAGCAATCACAACATTTGCAACAGCAATGCATGGGGGTCTATAGAAATTATTTGAAAGTTTAAACAATCAATATGAGTAGGATTTAGCAAAACAGTATATATACTTTTATATGCCACTATTTTATCCACTTCTTCCTGTAGACAGTCATATACTCATTCACTTCAGCGTCGTCATTTTTAATTTCAGCGAATCTGTTAATTTTTTTCTATGAAATAACTCTGCTTACACGATAATAACATACGTTTTCACCTACTGGCAATAGTTTACCGAGTAATTTTCGAAACAATTATTATATCGGAAGCCTCGTTTTGGTGCAGGTGATATGGATTATTTGGCACCTAGTACTTGTAAGGAGTAGAGCACGCTCGACAACGAATGTTATATCGGAAGCCTTGTTCTGGTGTGGGTGATATGGATTATATGGCACCTAGTAATTGTAAGGAGTAGACCACACTCGACAACGAATGTTATATCGGAAGCCTCGTTCTGGTGCGGGTGATATGGATTATATGGCACCTAGTAATTGTAAGGAGTAGACCACACTCGACAACGAATGTTATATCGGAAGCCTTGTTCTGGTGTGGGTGATATGGATTATATGGCACCTAGTAATTGTAAGGAGTAGACCACACTCGACAACGAATGTTATATCGGAAGCCTCGTTCTGGTGCGGGTGATATGGATTATATGGCACCTAGTAATTGTAAGGAGTAGACCACACTCGACACTCACATGTTTGAAAGTTATGAAAATGGAACATAAACGTAGCTGTTTTTATAGTCAAATACGTATCCATAGAACTTGCCAGTTTGTTATTGCTAATGGTATACGGTCATAATTATCGCTCCACTAGCATGAATTTGGAATATACATGTACATCCATGCTGAATACGATCGCAATATTTGGTGGTATCACTAGTGCAAAATCACCATAGTTAGAAGTATACATGATTTTAAATATTCAAATTAATTCATTCAATTGCTGTCATTATTATCTGTGAATCGATGTATGTACTGGATACAGTATTAATGAAACAAGGTGTATGACATTCTATTACATATCGCCTTCTGGCTTTACGAGGGTATCATATAGCATTATTTTCCTGGGTGTAACGAAGCATACCTCAATTCAAAGAAAATAAAATCTACCTGGATGATATATACATCCCAGTCGTATATAAGCAGTAGCTTCATGTGGTAGAACCATTCTTATTCTCTGAGCGACGTGTAATTAGAAGCCTACTTCGGCACATGTACCTGTAACACGGGTATTTCTATATCAACCAAGAACGTGGTTCTGGCTGTTTGTTATAGTTAACGATGTAATACAGCATTTATTTAACATAACATATTGTTGTTGTCGCATCTTTTTGTAATTTTGCGAAGGAATAATTCCTTTGCAGTTGTATATATCAAGGTAAGTATGAGTCCGGTAAGTCTCCGTCGTCGAACATAAAATTGTCATGGCTGACAAACCAGATGACGTTTTATCGCTTCTAGGTAGTGACAATGATTATTCTGAAACTGAGGAACTCTTCGGAGATAAAGCTAACACAAGAAGTAATTTTTCTGACGACAAAAGTTGTACTCGGGGTGTAAAGCGTAAATCGCAAAAACAAACTACAACCGGTAATACCGGAAATACCACCCGAGTAATGGTAAATAAAAAACCAACTGAAAAGCTTACCGGAACTCAGGTAAATTCCTAATCTAATGTCACATGCCTTGATATAAATGAATTAAAAGGCCAGTTGGAAATTGAAAAAATCTTAGAGTCCATTTCGGTTCTGTCTGAAAGTGTCAACAACTCGGGCCAAAGTATGGCGCGCCTTCGTACAATAATGCAACTTGTAAAAGAGACTGTAGAATCTACGGTGCTCAAGAATGGTCAAAAGTTTTCGATTGATAATCAAACTGTAATACAGTCTGATGTTAATTTTGTAAACAATAGACTAAATAAACAATTGATTTCCATTCCTAATTATGAGGATGATCAATCTAATGAATCTGATTTTGATTTAAGTTACTTACATTGTACTCCTTCCCCATCCATTGACGGAGTTAATCATCATAATACTTTTCGAAATGTTTATGAAAATGAGAAAGATTCTGTTGAGAATGATAATGAGTGGCACATTCCACAGATAAATCCTGATGAAAAAACTGGGCCCAAAGTAACTGAGACTCTGGGTAAAGCTGTAAATGCAGCTATTTCAATCAAATCCATTAAGGAAAGTATGGTTGATTTAAAGAAAAAATATGAGCGACTAGAAAACTGTACACTATTAAAGGTCCCTCGTGTAAACACGGAAATTTGGGATGCTCTAAATAGAAATTTCCATACAACTGATCTTTCGTTACAAGTTATACAGAAATCTATTCCAAGTGGTATGATACCACTAGTACATGTTATTGAATAAAAGTAAGTTAGAGCCCCAATCTTGCAAGAAAATGCTTGCCGATTCCATTAGCATGTTAGGACATGCTTTTATAATTTGTCAATGAGAAGGAGAAATTAGATGAAAAATTCCTTTAACCCTAGATACAGGAAGATTGCCTCTTCTGAAATACCTGTTTCTAAATATTTATTTGGTGATAACTGTACGACCAAATTAAAATAAATGGGAGATATAAACAAATATCCCATTGGATATTTTGATCAAAAAATGAGAAATAATAATTATTCAAAAAACTAATACAACAGTCCAATAAACAGCAGAGGCAGGTTTATTAGAAATTTCACTTATCAGTACAGGGGAATGAAATCAAAGAGAAATCATTACAACAAATAAGGGTAAGAAACCTGAATTTTGAAAATTGGAAGAATTTCACTGATGACCAATGGGTTCTAGATATTATCAATTATGGTTATGAAATCGAGTTCATTGAAACTCCATACGAAGCTTCAGCTCCATCCCAGATTAAATTTAACAAAGAGTACACAACTCTTATTACCCAAGAGGTACAAACTTCATTAGATAAAGGTGCAATTGAAGAAGTCTACAATATCTCATTTTTTTTTATCAAATAATTTCTTGTACCTAAAAAACATGGAAGTTTAAGACCCATAATAAATTTGAAAAAGTTTAATGAATTTGTTGAATATCAACATTTTAAACAAGAAAATTTGACATATGCTTTGGAATTGACACAGGAAAATGATTTCTTAACTTCTGTTGATTTAAAGGATACTTATTTTAGTGTTAACGTGCATCCAGATTATAGAAAATTCTTAACTTTTGCTTGGGAAGGCAAATATCATAGGTTTTTTGGTATTACATTTTGGGCTATCATCATGTCCAAGAGTTGTTACAAAAATTCTAAAACCTATATTTGCAGCATTCATAGAGAATGGTATAAGATGCTGTTATTACAGTGATGATTCATTGATAATAAATCAAGACTATTTTCATTGTTTTAAAGAAACAGAGTTAATCACAAAAGAATTAGATAATGTTGGGTTTAGAATCAACACTAAAAAATATATTGTCACTCCTTCACAGGGGATTTTTTTGAGTAATTATAGATTCAGTAGAGTTTAAAGTGTATTTAACAGAGAAAATTCAAAAGATATTAAATCACTGTCAGAACATCAAAAATGTCAAAAGAACATTTTCATCTTTAATTGGGATTTTAGTCTGTAATGCTGTATTTCAGGGTTCTTTACATTATAGAAATTTAGACAGAGACAAAGATATGAATTCAAAAAAGAATAATAATGATTATGATTCATACATGATTTGCTCTGAACTGAGTTTGACTGAAATAAATTGGTCGTGTGAAAATTTGAGGAAACTGAATGGGAAACCAATTCAAAATAGTCCAATAAAATTTGGGGTTGAAACTGATGCCTCATCACATGGCTGGGGTGCAAGGTTTGATGGCAATTTGACTGGTGGAAGATGGACACCTACAGAGTAACATTATCATATTAATTATTTAGAGCTTTTAGCAGTATTTTTTTATTTAAAATCTTTTTTTCACAAATTTTTCAACCATCCATGTTTGTTTTAAAACTGATAACACAACTGTTGTTTCATATATCAATGTAATGGGTGGAATGCACTCTAAACAATTAAATCAGTTATCAGTCAAAATTTGGAATTGGTGTTTAGACCGTGATATAATACTCTCAACACAACATATTCCGGGTTGTGATAATATCTATGCTGATGCACTTTCTAGAAAATGTGCAGATGCAACATAATGGATGTCAAAACTTGATATTTTTCATATTTGTAAACAATTCTTTTCGCCAGATATAGATTTATTTGCCTCCAGATTGAATTAACAACTGAATAAATTTGTATCTTGGAACTTTGATCCAGATGCTTGTCATATCGATGCATTTACAATGTCCTGGACTGATTTATGTCCATATATATTTCCACCTTTTAAGTTAATTGGACGAATTATGAATAAGATATCTAATGATGATGTGGACAAAGCTATTATGATTAATTCTTTTTGGAAAACACAAACCTGGTTTCCTTTCGTCTGCTTTAATTTTTATTCCAATCAGATTGCCAAGGCCCAAATATTTGTTAGTGATGTTATTGATGGAGAATCACATATTCTACAGAAAATGACACTGATTGCACGCGCTGTATCAGGAAAGCAATGTATGATAAAGGACTTTCAAAGTTTATTTCCGATATCATCATTTCGTCATTGCGAAATACCACTAATAAGCAATACCAGTACTGCTGGAAAAAATGGGTATTTTGGTGTTATAAAAGGAAGATTAATCCCTTGACACCGACTGAAGTAACTGTAGTGAAATACCTCACTCATCTGATAAAATCTAAACCTTCATATTCTGTTGTAAATACACACAAGTCTATGCTAATTAATACTTTACCTTATTTTGATATTTTATGGGTTAAAGAACCTATTTTAATTCCAAGATTGATGAAAGGTTTTTCCAATCTTAATCCCTCAAGGCCTAGAGTAAAACTTACATGGGATGTTTCAAAAGTTCTGAGCTTTTTGCATTCGTTAATGCCACTTAATGAGTTATCAATGCGACTACTAACATTGAAATAAGTTTCTCGCATTGCACTTACTACTGCTGCCAGGACACAGACATTGTTAGCCCTTGATATTGATAATATGTGTGTCTATTCTGATAGAGTTGTTTTTCAAATTCAAAAAAAAATTGAAAACCTGTAAATCTGGGATACCTGTTCCTAAAGTGATATTAAATAGATATAGTGAAAAAGACTTATGTATTATATCAAATCTGAAAGAATATTTAAAAAGGACAAAGGATAGAAGGAAATCTACAGTTTTGTTTGTGTCTTATAAAAAAGATGATATCGTCACAACCTGTACTTTATCTAGATGGTTAAAGACAGTTTGACAGTTATCCGGAATAAGTTTCAGCGTCAACCGCCTTCTTATCTGGAGTTTCTATAGAAACTGTCAATTGGACTAATTCTAAAACAACAGATGGAATGTTTGCCAATTCTGTTTTAAATAGATGGAATTGACTGTATTCTAGTACCAGTCCTGATATATTATTTATCATCTTAGATGATTTAAAGTACTTACATGGACTTGAGTAAGATTCATTTTGCCAACTGAATATATATCGATAATTGAAATAAATTATTTCCAAATAAAGTTCTGAATAAAATTGTTATGTATATTCCCTTATGTTTCATATCTAATTATCTACCAAGATTGACTTGTAAACTATCAGTAAGTCATTGTCATCTATATGATTTACTTTTCATAAAACATTATGCATGGCCATGGATTAATGATATAAATAAGATATCAAGCCCACTGTGTAATGGTGCTAATGTGATGGAACATTTTTATTCTAACGTAAGACGTAAACGAAGTCACGGACATCGTTCATACAACCGACCTTACATACATAATGTCACTTTTTCATCTCTTTTACCTTATGTTAACAACAAATTGGGTCTTCATCACATTCGCAGCAAACTTTATTCTGTTCCTTTTACAAATCTCAATAAACTTTTTCAAGAAGCAAGAATGAACCCCTACACGGATTCTTCAACCCCAGAATACATACTGAACTCCATTATAATGGACATCGCTTATCACAGACTGTTTAAGCCTGCACGCGTTATAAACGATAACTGTTCTGAACAGAAACGTCTTTTCCTTAAACTTAAATTTACAAATAAAGGCATAGACGCGTTAAACATTGGCAATGTTCTAAATCACAAAAAAGTTCAGTCCTGTATTCCACCATATTTTAAACTGAAGACCACGCCATGCATTTCATATAGCTATACACCTAACATCGCATCCAAGCTATTCAATTACAAACAGGTTTTGCAGTGCCTAGACATCAACCACCTTCTACACAACGCTGTCATATGTTCATGTGCTTCATCTGCTTTCAAATACAATCCTATCGGGCATGTCATTACCGGCGACGTTTCTATTATTGAAAATGAAAGCCTCAAAAATCTTATTTTAAGGGGGAAGCCCGTTACTTTAATTGGCGTCAGAATTTCGATGCCATACGATGGTTGATAAAATATCCTATTTGAAAACTTAAAGGGACTATGAAAACACGTTATCCCTCTGTATTTAATGATCCAGAAGTAGTAACTGAACTGGATACATTATATGACCAATATGTACTGGTACCAGCAGACAAAGCCTCAAATAATATAGTTTTTATTTGTAAGGCACGTTACTATAATTGCTCATTAGAAGAACTTGGGTTTAATACGAATTCTGGTAATCCTACATACACACGTAGCTCACTTTCAAAGGACAAGATCCTTCAAAATCACGTGTCCGTATTACTCTCATTTTATATACCTACAACGGATACCGATTTCGAGCTACCACATTTATATTGGATACCTAAACTTCATAAAACCACATATAAGCAAAGATACATAGCAGGATCCAGCAAATGTTCTACCAAACCTTTATCTTTACTCCTTACCAAGATATTGATAGCCGTTCAGGAGAAACTTCAACAATACTGTACAGTTGCTTATTCCAGAAGCGGTGTTATTTAAAAATTCTAAACAGCTTTTAGAAAATTTGAAGACACACAATTTTTCTCGAATTCACAGTATCAAAACTTATGACTTCTCTACTCTTTACACAACTATTCCACATAAAAAATTAAAAGAAAGACTTTTCAGCATCATAGACAACTGGGGTTTTTTTTCAACGTGGTACCCGAAAATTGAAATATCTAGTGATTGGCTATCAGGATACTTATTTCGTCAAACATCACTCTGATTCTACACATAAATACATTGAAGTTGATATAAAAACATGCTGGAATTTCTAATAGACAATATATTTGTAATGTTCGGAGACGTGGTCTTTCAACAAACTGTCGGCATTCCTATGGGAACCAATTGTGCTCCTTTATTGGCCGACCTGTTCCTTTATTCTTACGAAGCAAATTTCATTCAGAAACTGCTGAATCAAAAGAAGAAAAAATAGCGGTGTCCTTTAATTTGACATTTAGATATATCGACGACGTTTTGTCAATTAATAATGACAATTTTCATACATATGTCAATGCGATATATCCCAGCGAACTAGAAATTAAAGATACAACAGAATCAGGCACACACGCTTCATACTTAGACATTTTACATAATATAAACACAGACGGGAAATTAGCAACTAAGCTATACGACAAACGCGACGATTTCGGCTTTCCCATCGAAAATGTTCCACATTTAAGTAGTAATATCCCTCAGTCACCCGCATATGGAGTTTATATTTCACAAATGATCTGATATGCCAGGGTGTGTACAACATATGAAGATTTCATATACAGAGGTAAACTACTCACTGACAAATTATTGACACAGGGATATCGAAAACCGCGTTTAATGTCAACGTTCCGCAAATTTTACGGTCAGTATAATAGGCTTGTTTGCGACTACTCTGTTTCAATAAGTGAAACGTTGAGTTGCCTTTTCGTTGGTGGTTGTTGAGACATCTGTACCAATTGTGACGTGGACACACTCCTCGCGTGTTTCATTGGACTTAACTGTGGACTCACGGCGGGTGTGACCGGTCGACAGGGGATGCTTACTCCTCCATAGCACCTGATCCCATCTCTTGGTTTCCAGAGGTCCGTGTTTGTCCAGTTTTACTGGATTTGTATCTATGTCCTGGACATTCTATTGATTTATACTTTGGTATCTGAATTTTTTTACATAAGACAAAGGTATTTTGAGGATTACCTTACATCATTCTATATTTAAAATGCACAATGTAAATCTTGTATGTACATGTAAAACTTTGACTTCGAGATGTCTGTACTTCATATATATGTTTGTGAACAACTCTTTAAACATACTACATGTATATGATACCCTCGTAGAGTCAGATATGTAATAGAATGAGCCCTCCTCCAAGCATCTATTTGATGTGAAGGATGAAGGCCATTCTATGTACTGAGCCTGAGACTCAAGAGGGTATCATATATCCAACCCAGGTTATATTCCACCCAAATATTCATTCAGTTGTCATAAACATGCTTTTACGAAGCTACTGCTTATATACGACTGGGATGTATACGTCATCCAGGTAAATTTTAGTTTCTCTGAATTGAGGTATGCTTCGTTGCACTCAGGAGAATAATGCTATATAATACCCTCTTGAGCCTCAGGCTCGTTACATAGAATGGCTCTCGTCCTTCACATCAACTAGATGCTTAGAGGAGTGCTCAAAAGCTTCTTTCATAACATGATGTCATACCAAAAATTTTCATTCATAAAGATATCTATACTCTATACTGTTTTACATTGATAGTTTCATCATTATGAGACTGATCACGTATAAGGCGGGTTATTCGAATCCATTTTCAGTTTGAAAACTACGATATGTAAACACAATGTATAACGAATGAACGCTTGTCATAAGTATATTGGTAGCCAATGACTATTTATTTAAATTTCCGGGTACTGCATTTCATGAAAAAAAAATAATGATCATAAACAATTATTGATTGGGTCTGAGGGCAGCAGCAATTTTGTTGGCGCCATAGTGGAGCGCAATAGTCAGGAACGAGGGTGTCAAGAGAATTGCTTTTGCCCTCAGAACCAGTCAGTTATTGTTTTGTGATACGATTTTTGATGCATGAATTGTTTACACCCGAAACAACTGACGTCAAAAGTATGTCCAGGTTGGCTGCAGCACAACATTAGCCAATCAAATGCAAATGTATAAGAATTGCTGGGATTTCGAAATGATAATTTGGAAAAATTTTAAAATCAGGCAGGAGAAACTGTTTTGTAGGCAATGTTACAAATTCAAACTTCTTAAAATTTTTAAGAGAAAAGCTTCTCGTTATTACGAGAAAGTTTCTTGTAATTAAGAGAAAAGTTTCTCGTTAATACAATAAAGTTACTCGTAATTGAAAGAAAAGTTTTTCGTTTGTACAAGAAAGTTTCTTCTAAATACGAGGAACGTTTCTCGTAATTAAGAGAAAGTTTCAGAAAATTTTAATTTTTAACATGGCACTATCCAGCTTCCGTAGGTATGAGCTGTGTTTACCAAAAATTTATTCCATTTTTTTTTCTACTTTTACTACTTGTATTTTAATAGAATGTCAATTTTATGATATGGGGAGACTGTGGCTGTAAGGATTATCGAGGCTAAACAATGTAAAGAGGAATAAACCGTGGTTGTTTGCAGAGTGACATTCGTAACAAACTAGGAGTTGCTTCCCTTTATTGTGGATTTCATCTAAATCTGCCACACATGCTTTTACAGTGATTTACTAAAAATTCAAAGTTTAAACATTGACTCCTAAATTGTTTATATACAAAAATTTATTTATATAAAATTCTTTGATTTTTTTTATCGTTCTTTATATTAAATTTCAGACAACACAGAGTCACACTAACAATTTCCACGGTATTTTATTATCTTGAGCAAAGTATAGAAATTTCTTAAAATAATTTTATATTTTGGGATAGCCTACAGGTACCGTCGCGTTTGATTTTACATTTTGATACAAAAAAAGAAGAAAGAGTTCAATAGGGACAGAGAGTGGGTTGTGTTTGAATATAAAAACTTCAGATAGCAAAGCATAAATCTTTAGGATGTCCAGAATATAGATAAAAATCTGGTAAAAATGTACAAACACGGACTTTTGGATAACAAGAGGTGGGATCAGGTGTCATGGAGGAGTAAGCATCCCCTGTCGACCGGTCACACCCGCCGTGAGTCCATAGTCAAGTCCAAATGAAATACGTGAGGAGCGAATCCTCGTCACAATTGGTACAGACATCTCAACAACCCCTAACGAAAAGGCAACTCAATATTTCACTTAGTGAAATAGAGTAATCGCAAATAATTATACCGCCCGTGTAATTTTCGGAATGTTGACATCAAACGCGGTTTTCGATAACCCTGTGACAATCATTTGTCAGTGAGTAGTTTACATATGTATATGAAATGTTCATATGTTGATTACACATTGACATATCGGATCATTTATGAAATATAAACTCCATATGCGGGTGACTGTGAGATATTAATACTTACATGTGCAGATTTACGATGGGAAAGCCGAAATCCTCGCATTTTTCGTATAGCTTAGTTGTCATTTACCGTCTGTGTCTATATCAAGTACAATGTCTAAGTATGAAGCGTGTGTGCTTGATATTGTTGTATCTTTAATTTCTAGCTCGCCCGGATATATCGCATTGACATATGTATGAAAATTGTCATTGTTAATTGACAAAACGTCGTCAATATATCTAAATGTCAAATTTAAGGACACCCCTAGCTTTTTCTTCTTTTCATTCGGCAGTTTCGTTTCTGAAAGAAGTCTGCTTCATGTAGGAACAGGTCGGTCAATAAAGGAGCACAATTGGTTCCCATAGGAATGCCGACAGTTTGTTGAAAGACCACGTCTCCGAACATTACAAAATTATTGTCTATAAGAAATTCCAGCATGTTTTTATATCAACTTCGGTGTATTTATGTGTAGAATAAAAGTGGTGTTGGACAACATAAGTATCATTAAAACCAATCACTAGATATTTAAATTTTCGGGTACCACCTTTAGTGAAAAACCAGTTGTGTATGATGCTAAAAGTTTTTTCTTTCAATTCTCTATGAGGAATTGTCGTGTAAAGAGTAAAGAAGTCGTATGTTTTGATACTGTGAATTTGAGGAAAATTGTGTGCATTTAAATTTTCTAAAAGTTGTTTAGAAGTCTAATTGACAGAAAACGATCGTCTTGAGCATTACAACTTTGGTATTATGTTTGTAATATTTAGAATTTTAAGTGTCCACATCTGATTTACACCACTTCTGGAATAAGCAAATGTACAGTATTGCTGAAGCTTCTCCTTAACGGCTATCAATATCTTGGTAAGGAGTAAAGATTATGGTATGGTAGAACATTTTTTGGATCCTGCTATGTACTTTTGCTTGTAAGTTGTTTTATGAAGTTTAGGTATCAAAAATAAATATGGTAGCTCAAAATTAGTATCGGTTATAGGTACATCAAAAGAGCGTAATACGGACACGTGATTTTGAAGGATCTCGTCCTTTGAAAGTGAGCTACGTGTGTACGTAGGATTACCAGAATTCGTATTAAACACTAGTTCTTCTATAAAAACTATATTTTTTGACGATTTGTCTACTGGGACCAGTGCATATTGGTCATGTAATCTATCCAATTCAGTTACTTCCTCTAGATCACTAAATACAGAGGGATAAGGTGTGTTCATAGTTCAATTAAGTTTTCGAATACGAGATTTAACAACCATCGTACAAGTTTTAGCCATTCAGACAAAGTGTCTGGTTCCACGTCATTATGTTTGGCCCATCGTTTGGCATAGTGCTTTACGGCAAATTGAATCACCGCCTTTCAGAAAACAGAGTTCCGGAAGTGTTTTTTGCCGAATTTGGCTTTGTACTATTACCAAGAAAAATGTTGTGTCTTACATTGTGTTTCTACTAACCTAACACAGAAACTTGTCACTTACATGGTTCGTTCAAATGACAAACCTGATCATGTATAATATACCATACAAGTAAACATTTATAGAAAACATCAAATATATATTCTTTATATTACTATACAGTTTTCGAAAGATGTGGTGATAAACGTCAAAATCCATAGCTATTACATGCATCTACAACCAAAGGTAGAAGAGATAGAATGGCTGGACATACTAAACGATTTTTGTTTCTTTTGTTTAGTGTTTTACTATTTTGGACACAATATCAATACTTCTTGACTGTCCAAGATGCGTTTCTGACAAAACAGGATCTACAAGGAATTTGTATCTGACTGCCTTAGGTATATTTCAGGCAATAAAGGATGTACATATATTTCAAATAGAATAGAATTAATAAATAAATAACAGATTGTAGTGAAATTTGAATCAAACGCGGATCGATAGACCTTGGCTCTGTTTTCTATATAAATTTATATTTATAAACAAAGGTAAAATATTTTAAATTGCCAAAATGCAAATTACTCAACTTTATCATTAGTGTCAATGTTGCCTCTAACACAGACTAAGGAAAAGAATAAACAATATAATGAAGTAAAATGAAGAACTACCAATAGATATTTGAAACCCCAAGAATTCGACAAATTAGATGTTAAAACAATTAAAACAATGGATCCGTAAGAAAATCGCTAGGCATTTAAAAAAGAAGTAATTGGTACACATTTTTTATGTTAACTTGAGAAATAAAATACTTAGTGATATTTTTGTCGTCACAATGATAATGTGGAATGGCGTTTCAGGGCCCTACAACACTAAAAAAATTCACTCTTCATTTGGCCAGTGAACCAGAAATTTTACTAGCCAGTCAGGAACTTTTACTCACCAATATATATATATATATATATATATATATATATATATATATATATATATATACAGTTCTTTAATTTATAGGTGTTTGTCCAACAATCGGGTGTTTGACTCTCGATTTTAATTTACAGATACAATTTCCAGTTCCGACTGTGGTTAATCCCTTTGGGGATTCTGTCGCGGCCGTTTTATTGTGTTGACCACCCTCCTCGTCGAACACTTCACCGAGATTTCTGCCCCGTTTTTACTACTTAAAAATAGCTTAAATTAAAATTGAAATGGAGGCAGAAAGTTCGGCTTAGTCGAACACTAGCCATAACTCTGTTCCAATATTCCTTTAACCAAGATCGTTTAAACTTAGTAGTGTCTAATGATGCTTCTGTTGAAATCGACCGAGAAAAAAAAGTCATCGTGTGCTGTTAGGAAAATTTCAAGTCGAAAACATGAGAGCAATACAACGTGTTTTCATACAGTAATCCACGTGCGTTAGATGGTCTAGTTTATCGAAACTGAATAACCAAATTGGTTGTTGTAAAGCGCATAACAGACAATGATTTCGATAACGTAATTTAACAGTGAAAACGGACAAACTTTTTGATTTCCGGTTCGGGAAAAAACTGGTGGCAATGTGGCGACTGAATGAGGATAAACACTCGCCAAAATCTAAAAAATGGTCGCATTTGCGAGTGATTTGGTCGCATTGTAGAGCGCTGCCGTTTAAAAACAGCGGTTCGCACATTCTACAGTCGGTATAATGCTCTTATTTATCAATGCCATGTTTCCCAAACACTATTCTAGGTACCTGTGGTTGAAATTAATGTACAAATACCTTTAGATATCAACAAAATCACAGATGCTAAAGCATTAATCTTTAGAATAACCAGGATACAATTGTTAAATTTAGTGAATATTGGACAAAGACGGAGTTCTGGAAATCCAAAGGTGGGCTCAGGTGTCATGGAGGAGTAACCACCCCCTGTTGACCAGTCACAACAGCCGTAAATCCTTATTGGTACAGACTCAACAATGGCTATCGAACAGCTAACCAATGACTAAATATTTAGTTTTTGGGGGTGTCACTTTTAATGAAAAAAAGGTTGTCGATTATGCAAAAAGTCTCTCTTATTTTAATCTTATCTTAAGTTTTCCCATATGGTATGCTTGTGAAAAGAGTAGAAAAGTCGTATGTTTTGACACTTTGAATGTAAGAAAAAAATGGTGTTTCAATATTCTCAATAATATCCTCATTTTTTTCTGTATCCACAACTGATTTACACCGCTTCTGGAATAAATCTATCATGACTCATAAGGACGGACTCAAACCGTGAAACATTTTGCACAAAAAGGAAAAACTCGACATCGTTTAACTAAATTTTTGTGTAAAATAATTTATTAATGCAACAATTAACGAAACAAAAATACAAATTCTACAAATGTCAACAATATAAAAACTATTACTTATTATGCTACATTTATTTTTCCATCCTATATTCACTGTTTGTTTTTACGAAATATTGCATATAAATCAATCTTTCTTGCTATCATTCCATATTGACCCTGTTTAATATAAAACAAATTATATAACATTCGGAAAATGTTCTGTACTATACATGTCAACATGATTCAAAGGAGACTGAAAGGTCCGGGGATAAACGTCATCATTTTAATTTGTCCTACTGCGTAAATAACCTGCATCTTGTTGCCAACTCCATATATAGCTACACTCTCTATCCTTCGGTGGTCTGTAAATGCAGGTTTGAGTGGTCATGGATTCCGGCTCTACGAAATATAGTCAAATTATTCCGATTCAAATTATTCATGAAACAAAATATCGTTTTATTTACAACTTTTCATATTAACGAAATGACCGTATAAATATGTATTTCGATATATAATATTAAAGTAGCTGCCTACACAATCGACCAGATAATTACTTGAATATTGTCCAGATATATTTTATCTGAAATCTGAATTTATAATACTGTATTAGATCGAGATTAATTACCTAATGTATCACATAACAATTAAAGAACACTCCTGAAATTTTACTTTTTAGGTCGCCAGCCATTTATGAAATCTACTATCTTTTTAATCTCTAATGCATTTAACTCAGGGAAACCCTCTTGTAGTAATTTTTTATCAAGAGAACACAGAAGCTGGCCATCAATTTGTTCGTTTGATAAACGAATCACTACGCGATCCTTCATACCAATGTAGCGCAAGGATTTCGATACTTCTTGCACACTCAGTCCCGAGAGGTCGGTAGGAGGTCGCCACCCATCATCCCTAAATTCGGAGTACTCATTGTAACTGTACTCGCTATCACCATGGTAACCATAGTCACCAGAAATGGCTGAATCGTCCCCTCGGGCATTACCGTATATTTCACTTAAACCGGAAGTTGACAAAGCTCTTTGATAACGCTTATATCCCGGTTCGCTGGACGCATATACAGATCGTCTGTCAGAGCCAGACATTTCGTACTGTGACAAGCGATTATTTTCAATTGCACTAAACCTGATGTCTGTTGTATTTGGAAAAGAAAACACTTGTCTTGATAACTGATGATGCCCTTGATTTTGACAACTAATATCTGGATCATTAGAATCGAAAACATCCATTACATTTCTCATCTTCCTCATGTTGTGACTTCGTACCGTCACGTTTGCGTCAATTAAGCTTTTGTGTGATCTAGACTTTACTTTAGCCCAGTTTGTTATAGATCCGGTATCTAACCCGAAATCATCTATAAACTGTCTTTCAGTATCGTATGAATAAGAACTGTGCCTCTTTGTCTGGGCATTTGCTGTTGCATGGTATGTTTGCTTCGAGTAAGGTGAGACATCCTTTTCTATATACGGGTTATCAGTTTCGCCTGAAAAATTGAACAAATCATCAAAATCAACAGGATAGGGTTCGTTAAATCTAGAGTTTTCAGTGGTATTTGGACTTATTTCACTACGAGTTTTCTTAACTCTTGCGTATGTATAGTTATCGCGTGGAGCAACGGGTGGTTTGTTTCGTATCACTCCGCTTGAATTATTATTGGAAGCTGTGCGCCGTCTAAGCTGAGCGGGGCACATATAGCCATCGTCATCATCATCGTGTTTTCCGTAATTATTCGATATTTCGGGACTGCTTGGTGGTCTAGGAGCGACTGGAAGTTCTTCATAAACGCCATCCCTTGGGGAATGCAAAGGATCATGATCTAGTGGAATCGGTGGTAAATCACGATTTTGTATCTGACTTTCGGTCATATCGCCACGAACATACATAGAACTACTTTCTTCGTGTTTACTCGTACTTTTATTACCTGAGAATGAACTATGGAAATTAGATTTAGTAACTACTGTATCTATATTACTCTCTGCATCTGATATTTTAGGCTTTTCGTCTGAATTTTTCACATCTTGCGTTTCATTTCCTTGAAAATAGTTATCTAAATTTATCTCACTCCTACTTAATCTTGATGAAAATACCCCTTCCTCGTGAAGTTGCTTGAGACTTGCTCTTTCCTTACGTCCTTTAGACCTAACACTGAGTTTTTCTAGAATTGTTGACCCTTTCGATTTCTTCCCTTCCTTCACACGTACCGGAAGTTCAACATCAGTTGACATATTTGCGTATATTTGTTCTTCGGGTGGAATAATACTGCGGTCCACAGGCATACTTTTTCTATTATTTTTGCGTTTTTTATTAGATAAATCCCTTTTTAATAAAATGTCTGCGTCTGTTGGAATTTCGAAAGTTTTATCTTCTTCACCACAAACGGGAAATCTGCCTGTAATAACTGTCTCCTCATCCCTAACCTCTTCAATTTTAACTAGTCCTCGTGGAACTATTTGTCTCGGTTGCTGCTCTTCCTCGTGAATAAGTTGTGCGTTAACCGGAAGACTGAATGCAAGAATCAAATCTTGCAGTTCATACACTGCATCGTAGTTCCCTTCAGTCACTTCTCCAACTGGACTAAATACACCAGTCATTATCAAAGGAATCATAATCTCTTTTCCATTGGAATCAAAACACTGTAGATATTTTAGATCCTGATCTTTTCGAGAAGATTTTGAAGTTCTAAACACTTTTTTAAAAAACCTTCGCACGTTTGATTTTGTTTTCTTTTGGTCCATGTATATAATCCCTGTCGTGAGAACGTCACCGGGTCGCAGTTCTAGTGGAACCCAACAACTTACTCCATTGTCTACGGACAGCTGGTATCCGACGATTGAAGTTCGTATAAGAAATCTGCGTGGTTTGACGTTAGTTATGGATTGAATAGAATCAAAATACTCGACGGGATGACCATTGTCTGGGAGAACCTCGAACCAACCTGTAATGTAATAAAGCCACATTTAAAAGAATGTAACATTTGGAAAGTTAGATATGTATATAATATGAGGTTAAAACTTCCCAATGACATAAACCAACCAAGGCTTTTTCAAATCTTTAATCACACCAGATATGAGCCGCTAAATTGAAAGTAAATTGCTGTAACTGTTACAAAGAACATTGTGTTACATCTAATTAGTCTGGATTACACTTCCGGGATAAAATAGATTAATATGTCATAAGACCTGGGGATTTTGAGTCGATTATTCCCCAGACATCGGACAACAACATGCATGAGTTAGCTAGCAATATTATATGTTCCATTTGTTTGATATTCATTAATGCAATGTCTTTTTTTCTGTTTCAAAATACTAAGTCGAAAATACTATGTCGCTTCCGGTTTTATATTACATGGGCTTACTCAGTAACATCATGTCGTTACCGGTTCTGGTTTATTATACATACTTGATAATGCAATGTCATCTCTGACTCTCTCTTTACGGTTGGTTTATTAGTTAAATATTTCTTCTAACAACAAATACATATTTAATGTTGCAAATATTGAACGTTTAACATTTCGTGTAAATATGACTTGCTAAATGTTAAAATTGTTTTACACACCCAAACAGATTTTGTGAATCATATAAATAGGGTACCTGCTACAAGTGTCCAAAACACAGGCATTACAACAAACTTCTCGCATGGGGTTCCTTAACAAATATTAGCAATTTGGACACAATGGTCCACTTGCTAAAAAACTTGATCGTTACTAAATCTAACAGGCTGAGCAGGCTAAGAGTAGACTTTTAGAATATTCCAATGTTTTGAGCGAGTGGACTCAGGCGGTTTTTTTTTTTTTTCATCCTTTCAACCCTACAGGCCACAACAGACTGGTCATAAACAATAGAAAGAACATACCATTCAGATACTCGGGGTGAAAGGGTTAAACGTCATCCTAAAGGTTGAGATTTACAATTTTGTCGAATGTTGTTATAATCTGATTCGCATTAGGTGTTGTTTAGATTCAAACCCCTTACCTTCAGCTACCGTGCCAGGTTCTAGTGTATTGGCAATGGACTTTTATATCATTTTAAAAGAAGAATATGTAGGAAAATGTCTCGTTGAAGTAGATTCGTTTATGTTATTGTTGAAAAAAAAAGTATTGTGCCATTTTGTTGTCAAATTATGTGTCATATATCCCGTTCCTTTTGGAAAAGTTGTAATCTACCAAAGATATACCAAGGTGGCTTAATAGACATGAATGTAAAGAACACTTTTTATCTTATGTTCTACTAACACTTTGAGTGATTTCTGTAAAATATGTTCATTCCTATTGATTTACAACTATTTAGTGCAATGACACGATACTATACTGAATACGAGGAAAACAATGTAAAAATATGTTCATAAACAGTACTAATATGTCACTGCTGATTTATCGAATTATCAAATGACGCACAGCCTTAGAAACATGAGAAAAAAGATATAGGTGTATTTGACAATAAATCATATACAATATTAACGTACCCAGTCCTCTTATGTAGCCCATTAGCACTCCCATTACTTGACTTTCATGTAAACATATGAAATTCAATCAAGACCCTCTGTGTGTGTTCAATACATCAAGCAACTGAAGAAACTGCTTCATATTATTGTTAGCAGAAGAATACCGAATATCAAATTGCTCTTTAAATATCTACGTACGTCATTTTTCTAACAAGATAGGTACATTAGATGGGGTACACGTTGAACTGCAAATTGAATTAATCATACAGGGACTATCACATTCTGTATCCAGAACTAGCGATTTATCACGAGATCTATTAACCGGGTTTATCATATACTGAGAGAGAGAGAGAGAGAGAGAGAGAGAGAGAGAGAGAGAGAGAGAGAGAGAGAGAGAGAGAGAGAGAGAGAGAGAGAGAGAGAGAGAATCACTGACCACCCACCATGTATAAGTATTTTATATAATATAGAAATCAAAATGTGGGTGTACAGTCATATATAAAAACTAAAGAGTAGGTACTCAAACAACGTCAATGATAGATATGTCAAACGTTAAACAAATAAAAGAGGAACGATCTGTATGTCGCCTCTATCTAACCAAGACCTAAGTTACCGTCTTTTTTGCATTGATCAGTTGTCAACTTGATGAATGAGGACAACTATAGACAGAAGATATATACACCGCATTCTATAGAAGTTGGATTATCATACCAACTTTACGGATCAATTTCAATACATACCGAGTATGTAGTAAAACAATGTCAAACATGGTCAAACACTGGCCACAGTTAAATTCAAAATGGATGTAAACAGGATTTTGTTTGTTTGAATTTTTGGGTGTAAACTTTCATTAGTATAACTTAATTGGGAACGTCAGTCTATTTTTAGACATTTTATTATGTTTTGCTGTGAGAATTTCGCAGATTTCATGAAAAACCCAAGATATTATGTCTCACTGACTACCCAGTATTCCGAAGGTCTGATTGTCCGAGGCCCCGATAGACCGAAGGCCCGATAGTTCGAGGGTCCGATAGTTCGAAGATTCGATAGTCCAAAGGTCCATTAGTCCGAAGGCCCGATTGTCCGAAAATCCTATATTGTTTCCCAATACAGAGATTTGTAAAGTCTCGGCCTGTCCCTGCCACTGGACTCTCTGCTCTGTAATGATCTTTCGTTTTGATGACAAAGCAACTATAGGTTCCAGAAAAAGAAAACGTAAGCGTCAAAGCTGGAGAGCATGAATGCAAATATTACATCAAAAGAATAATAGCTTGAGAACCTGAATAGGAGGTTCTCCCCTTTTTTTAGATTCTCTTTTGATCAATCTTCGGACTATCGGGTCTTTGGTCTATCGGACCTTCGGACTATCGGGCCTTCGGTCTATCGGACCTTCAGACTATCGGACCTTTGGACGATTGACCCTAAAACCGTAGATCTATCAGACCTTTGCATTATTGGCACGTTGGAATATTGGGTCTTCAGATTATAGGAACTTTTGTATATTACAATGCAGAACGTTCGGACTATTGGGCCTATATAGTGTACGGTTATTTTGTCGTATTACACTTCATTATCGTGTTAAGAATTTGAAACCAGATATTGTACGGTTATTTTGTCGTATTACATTTAATTATCGTGTTCAGCATAAATAATATGTATATTTGATGATTATTTTTCGTATTATTTTGAATTGTCACCTAAAACATGTTAGACCTAATATTGTTTTGTATGTTTTATGTATTACTTTGAATTGTCACGTTATGCTTATTAGACCTAACAGACATTTTCAAATAAAAGAAAAATTACTGGTCAACCGGACCAGTGGATTAAGGAATTTTACTGGACAAATAATTTGTTTTTACTGGTCTGTATAGATACACAATTGAAAAGAAATGGAAATGGAAAGTTTCCAGATAAATTTCTCTGGACTTTTGTCAAATATACCGGTTTTTCTGGTAAGACCGGTGAATTTCAAAAACTCTGCCTAATATTTTTTCTGTTATTTTATGGTTATTTTGACGTATAGTATCAAATTGTAACATTATGCGTATAAGACCTAATAGTTTACGGTTATTTAGTCGTATAGTATCAAATTGTCACGTTATGCGTAATAGACCTAATATTTTTCGGTTGTTTTACGATTATTATGTCGAAAAAGTATCAAATTGTCACGTTAAGCATATCTTTATATCGATATGCACCGACTAAATCAGCTAATTTGTGGTTAATCATGAACAGCAGAGGGAAATTAAAACAGTCAAATTAATGTATCTTAAAACTTGGCAAGTGGAGAAACGCTTATCAATCAATTTCGTTCAAACACGATCCGGTTTTTGGCAGTCGATCGCCGTGACCTTCACAAAAAGGGAATTCTTTTATCACGTAATTAAGTCTTTAGAAAACACACTAAGTAAAGTTAAGGTTTTTCTCAAAGTGTTATAAGTAGTGGTGCGTGCTTAGATCATGCACTGGTCTTTAAATGTGATCATATTACATGAAAATTAACTAATTATTTGGGCAAACCGTTCCTTAGAATTAACCGTAATCCTTCATTACCGAAAAACACAATTAAGTTATTTTTATTATTATTCTAGGCCACAAGTATCGCATGTAAATGTAATAAAAGTGTTATTCCGATACGTGTACATAAATGAAATATTCTGATTCGGGAAACTTTCCCTTTGTGTTATACGGCAAGATTACACGGGATCTCACTATTGCAGATGACTTTACACCCAATGGGATCCGCAAAAAAGGGTAAAACTACTTCTACTGGTGTCTAATAGGTGTTTGACACTTTACAAATGATCTGTTCTCTTTAAACACTATTTTCCTCACCAATGAACACGACGTACATGACGATTTAATGTTGAGGATAAACGAAAACTGTCTCGTGACATAGCTTTTGAAGAAGAACTAGATTTTATCAAAATAAATAATTTTTACAGCGCGTAAATATTTTATATAAATCGCACGGAAAACTGAAGGCGGACCTATGAATAAAATATCAAAGAAATCAGGGTTGCATCGACCGTATCACATTGATCTGTATTTATAATCGTTACAACTATCGTCTGTCCCAGCAAAACTATATTTAGCAATTATCAGTGAAATTTACAGTAGGCTGGGAAGTAATCCATGGGAATAAGATATTTTGTGTTATGACTTTGGTTATGTTTGTTTATCGCGTTGATATTGGTCCAACAAAACAACTTATTATGTTAATAATAAGTTTTCAATTTTCAATTCAAATCAACTTGTGCTCTGGGTGTCCATGTTTGTAACACGTATTTTCACCTCCCGTTTGTAGGACTCATGTATGGCCTTTTTCTGTCAATTTGGGGGAAATGTCATTGGCAACACAACTGGGTATTCTAACGTGAATTTGTGTCATACTGGGGAAAATTGTTTGCACACATGGAAGTCTACATGCATTTTTTAAATGCATTTCTCCTTACATTATTTTTTTTTTTTTCATTACGGTCATAAGTTCAACATCAGATTGCGATTTTTTTTCATCAAATTGGGAAAAAATACATGTTTCATTGGAAAAGAGGCCGAATAAGTGTACAAAATTTACAAGGTGACAACTCCCACCCAATAATACAAAATTTACAAGATGACAACTCCCACCCAGTATATCAAAATACATAATTTATAACATGACATGCATCTAATTATATGATGACAATATTAACATGGAGAATTTACATACACATTGACTTTAAAACTTTAATTCACTTACAGCCCTGATGATTGAATTATCTATATCAATATCTCTGGTATCTTATATTCGTCCCTGCTAGATCCGTCATACATATGATTCTGATGTAAGATATATGTTACTGTAACTACCTGTAATTGTGTTCTTGTGTTGATTGTAGGCTTACAGTATTCGATATTGTACAAGGAAAAAAACCCGTATTGTAGCTGTTTGAGAGTCAATAATTATAAAAAGCTCTGATCGCATATAGAAGACTTGGACTTTTGTCCAGTACTTTTCGTGATTTTAGTTTAAGACAGTGTGATATGTGGTCAGATTTTTAGGTAATTTTATTACGGAAATAAGACGACGTGACCGGGGACGCCACTGAGTGTACATATATTTACAGCTTTATCCCACCTTTTGTTGTTACGGAAGTTAAGCCTTAAAGGAATGTGTAATTAAGCTAAATATTGACAGTGGTTAACTTTTATCGTCCCTAATGGAAGTCAGAGTAAGTAAGAGTATTATGTTCTCAGAAAGTTTATCTCCAAAAGTTAAGAATTAAGACCCTGGATTGACGGAAATTTTAAGTGACTTTTAGCACTACAATTTAGTGATAGTAAAATAAAATTTCAGTGATCCGCATGTACGACTTTTAGGAGAATAATTCCACTTACAGTCCAATAAACGTTTGCAATTGTATTGTCAATGCTCATACATTATGTATGTATATATTCCCAGGATTGAAATTTCATGTTTTATTTCTATTTATCTATTTACCTCTAATTTTCACAGCAGTAGTTGTAGTAGTAAGACTGACATTTTGTTTTATCTAAATGGTGTTTTACACCAATCTCAACAACTGTTCAGTTATATGGCGGTGACCAGTGTCAAATGGACTGGTGGTGGAGAGAACCCTGTTACAATGTAGAGAGAAGCGACAACCAGCCTTCCGCAAGTAAACTGGCAAACTTTCTCACAAAATCAGCTTTATAGTTTCCTAGTGGGCCCCTGTCTCTGGCTGATATGAGGTGAGAGACTATATGCTTTGTGCGCAAAGATCTAACCAGGATGCTCGAAAATTTTGATACACTTCATGACCCCGTTATAAATCAAACTGTAAGTATATACATGTTACCATGATACAGGCATTGTATACATATGTGGAGAGACACTCTGTCTATTTCAAGAAGTATTGAATTAGATAATTATGTTTGAAGAATTCAGAACAATTTGCAAATGAAGACAATTGGCATAGTAGGAAATGAAGTGTTTTGTTTTAAACTACCAACTCTGAAATAAGTATGTTCCAGGCCAATGCCTTTACAATATTCCAATATATTTTGGCAGGAGCTGGTGTACTTTTATCACGTTTTGTAGATAGAAATATTTCAGTATTGTTTATAAACATACAAAAACATCAAACATGTTAAATTAAGCATGGAATCGACACATATTTTTCTTCATTCAAATCAAGAGTGGCATTAAATGTATTTCTGTAATTAGTAATGTAGAAATACAGGTGGTAAAAATGAATGTTATGTATGGTGAGCTGCTTTGTTGTGAGATATTTTATATAACATCCAACCAGCATTACTGTCAACTGGCCCTAAACCTGTCAATCTAAGCATTTGCTATTCTAAATGCATTAAATGCCATTATTCCATCAGTGGTTCTTATCTAAACAGGGAAGGATCTAATGGTATCTCCAACGATTAGACACCACTTGTTCAAGTCTTGTTTTAAAATAAACTGTTTATTCAAATTATATTAACCATAAGAGTTATCAATTGCTGGACAGTCAAATAACAACGAGAACTTCAACAAAATAAGCTCTCCGCTATAGCTAAAATACAGTGTCATTTGCTTACTTTTAAATTGAAGATAAATTCAAAAGTGAGCACACTTTTGAATTTATCTTCAATTCAATAGTAAGCAAATGACAGCTATAATACAGTATAGTCATAGGAAATATATCTAATTCCTCAGGGCACCCAATGGTCAAGTTACACCGCCCAACCTGCACTGAATAAAAGTACCGGTATTCAATTTAGTAATTATACATTTTGATAAATTCAGTCTTGGACTTACAAGTTTTATAATCATCACTTTTTTGACATATGTATGATCTTACCAGTATTATCGTTTATATAAAGAACAAAAACGCCTGTGGTGGTATATCTCCCGGACCTAACAGACCCAAATGTCGTCATTATCCCTGTATGTATTGTCGTTTTCGTCGGTAGTCAGCACGATTCCCTTTTCAGTATTTCGCGAGAAAGAAAGCAGCGATAAAGAAAAGTACAAATCAGTGACTTGACAAGCGTGAGAAATTCTCGATGTTATTTTGTAATGTTTACATTTAACATTGACCCTGTGCATAAACATGTACTGACGCAGCTTAACATACCTTTATATGTAGCTGGGATTTCTATCTGTTTGCCACTTGTAGCATAATCACCAGTTTTTCTGTCCCACTGCATCTTCTTGCAGACGACAACTTTGCGTCTACGCATCTCCAAAAATTGCAATATTTCTCCATTCTTCTCTCCATCCGAGGTAGACTGAGTGGGTGGTAAATATTTTAAAACGTCACCGGTATGTACCTTCGCTGTGAATGGCAGACGTGTAAGTGTTAATAGATCTTTTAAGTATTTTGGTTTTTCGTCCCATAAGAATTCCTTAACGAGTTTGGGTGGTCTTGTATCTGAGGTATATGCATTATGAAAATTGTTCCCTCGATTGCACACGTCCGCCATTTTTTCAGCCTTGGTAACTACGACGCTTACATTTCTACGACTGTAGCTTTCCACGGTGAACCTTTCCTATCATAACAATATCATATCTCAGAAATTAGTATCGAAATAAAACAGCTCCGTAAAATTTTACCCAATATACTAAAACCCTTCTTATCGTCGTCACACCTGTCTCCACACAGACAATACAAAGGTAAGACATGTACCGAACTGTTGCTGGTGTCACTTTATATTTTTCCTGGGTTATTATGACCGGCTAAAATAAACACAGCATCGATCAATACAGGTACTTTCAAATTATACTTAGTATTGTAAATAAAGCACATCATATTACATGTGTAAATTTATTACTAATCCGTCAATGTCATTGCATCGTCGTTAAGTATCAAGCGCGCACCTGTCATTTCTTTATTGACCTTAAGTTGAATTATTACATACAAACCTATCAGCATTCACTAATATCCTGATATAAGGTGATAGTTTGATGTTGATAGGAATCTTTAAGATATCAAACTAAAGATAATGCATGCTTTACACGATAAATTACCTTCACCCTGTGTTACGGTGTTTCCAGGGGCTACTCGGTGTCATTTTATACATGTTTTATTGATTTGTCTATTTTAATTCATCATTACACATTACGTATATTCTGGTCATCGTTTGTTTTGACACTAACCTATGTTGATTTATATACTACTTGTATTCTTATTTTGTTTTTGCGGACTTGTATCATGATAATATTTATTAGATTAAAAGAATATTTTATTTATTTATTTATTTATTTATTTATTTATTTATTTATTTATTTATTTATTTTGAATTTACTGATATTACCTAATTTATTTGTAAACAAAAATATACTTTATATAACAATTTGTCTGCCTGCAGCTTTCCTGACTTCTAACCGTATGCTATTTTTTCACCGACAAATTTTCACTTTTGGCAATATTGACTCAAAGGAACACCTATCACACACATTTCTTATCATCTCTATATCACGAAATGATGATGATGATGATGAGGATGATGGTGATGATGATTTTCTTTCGATCTAATTGGAGACAACAAATTGTAATGGAATGTCTTTGTTTTTTTACTTATTCATCGATTCATTTCATTTTTTTTCACTTAAACAAAAATCTGTGGATAAACATTGGTACACCGGGTATACTACTTCATATATTAGAATCCGGATCATTTTAGTATAACACCGTCCAGCAGATGATAATATAACATTTGTTCAAACCAGTTTTTCAAACGCATGACGTATTATTGACAATTGAGAATCGATAGTCCATGTACAGGTAAATTGATTGTAAATAGGGAGTACATACGAGAACTTGTCAGAATACCGTAGGCTATTTATCGTGCTAATCACCTGAAATAGTTTTTTATTTATTTTTTTTTTTTTTGTTGAATTTGTAGTAATTTGTTTTCTATAGAGTCAATGGACGCCTCAGTTAAAACCAGAGAAAAGGAAAAGTTTTAATGTTGATAAAAATTGTAAATGAAATCACATGGCATTCGTGTGTATATGTAAATGAGTACTACTCGCGTCAGTTTATGAATATAATTAGCATACAAGTGTCAAAAAACTGTAATTAGTTACTGGTTATACGCGGCTTTTTCATTGTCATAATACAGTGCGTAGGAAGGAAATTAAAAGTGGGGAGGAGGCAAATTTTTTTTTATGAAAATGTTTTTGTCGGTAAAATTGATTATGCAATAAATATATAGACTAGTGGCGGATCTAGATAAATTTTAATAGGTGTTTTTTCAGGCTGGTGACAAAAAAATTATACCTATCATGGTGCAATGCATACATCTTACCAATTGTGACTGACGAGGATACACCCCTCACGTATTTCATTGGACTTGTCTGTGGACAGGTCGACAGGGGATGCTTACTCCTCCATGGCACCTGATTCCACCTCTTGGTTTCCAGAGGTCCGTGTTTGTCCATTTTACCGGATTTGTATCTATGTCCTGGACATTCTATTGATTTATACTTTGGTATCTGAGATTTTTTATATATTCATCCACCGAGCGAAGCGAGGCGCGAAAATTTGGGGAAATTTGTTTTTAATTCTCTGACTTTTATAGAAAAATATTTAAGATTTACACAAATTGGATATATCATTGATGATTAAATTTTCAGGTCTTAAGCTGATAATAACACTAGGGAAAATAGTATACATTTTGATCCAAATTGATGCATATTTTGTTTACAAATAAATTTAAAATATTCATACATGCTGTAAAAAGGCAAACGAAAATGTCTTCACTGATGTGTAGGATTGTTTGTTTGTTGTTGTTGTTTAACGTCCCACTCAAGAATATTTCACTCATATGGAGACGTCACCAAATGCCAGTGAAGGGCTTCATATTTGGCCTATGCTCGGCACTTAAGGCCATTGAACAGTGACGGTTCTTTAACGTGCCGACACCTACTGAGACACAGGACCTCCAGCTTTTACTGTCTCATCCGAAAGACAGGAAACCAACTGCCACCGGCGGGACTCGAACCCACGACCTCACGATCCAGAGTCGAGCGCGCTACCAACTGAGCCAGGCCGGCTCCTGATGTGTAGGACAAACCAAATCTCTCAAATTCAAAATATACAAACAAAGTCAGGGTGGATCAAGAATTTCGAGTTAGAGGGAAGGAAGAGAATAATGAATGTTATCATCGAACGTAGCGAGGCGCAAAATTATTGGCAGGCCCTAATTTAAGAGCAATTTTTTTCTGGATTCCAGACGTGATGATAATATTAAAAAATTGTATGTGAAAAAAGTGGGGCCGCCCCTGACGCATTGGTTCCTAAGCATATGAATAACACAAAGGAAAATCGTAAACTTCCAATGCCAATTTTGTTTGCAAATAAATTTTCACATTAATACATCCGGAGAAAACGCAAACGAAAATATCTTTACCGATATGTAGAGCAAACACAACACATGATACAAAACCGATAGGCCAAGTTCATTAAATCCTAGATATACAGACAAATTGTGGTTGAATTCAGGATTTCGAGTTAGAGGGAGGAGAATACATATTTGTTTTCACCGAGCTCAGAGAGGCGCGCAAAATTTGGCAGGTCTAATTTAAAACATCCGAAAGCCATTTTTTCTGGATTCCAGGCGTAATGATAAATAAAAAAAAACAATTGTATGTGAAAGAAGTGGGAGATGGGTCTGCCCCGGTTCCTACGCCTATGTAATAGTATCACTTTCAAACAATTTGCATAATGTATATATATATATATATAGTGTGTGTGTGTGTGTGGGTGTGTGTGTGTGTTAAGAAGTGTACAGACGGATCACTGGAATTTGATTTTGGGATTTTGTATTTTGAGGGAGAGGACATTTCTTGTTGATGAGCCACATGTTCAAGGACTATCGCCCACACACTAAAACTCCCATCAAATATAATTTGTGAATAAAAGTAAAACACATACACAGAGAGAGGAATTTTGAAAAGTATTGTATTTTAATGGTGGAATTGTGCAACTTAGTTTGAAGAGGTTTTTTTTAGCAAGTGGTGGACACGAATAAACATTTCTGCAATTTCAAATCTGATAATAACTTGTCAGCGCTTCATTTTGATTTTACAATTCTATATTGAAAATAAACAAAGTTGCCATTTATTGATGCACACAATATATTATCTAAATAAATTAATCACCCCACCACATTAGCATGTTAAATATCTTTTTTCTGAAATGGAATAAAAATACATTTTAATTGTACGGATATTGTGCCAATTGAGAATTAGTCCAGACTCCGTATGAAAAATAAGAAATTCCTACTTGTTTCAAAATATCAAATCTGTTTCAATAGTTGTAAGTATAATTAGCGTAAAAAGATGTCGCCCCATGTATATTGATTACAAACCAATCAGTAACCCCTGCACACAATAAACACAGTCAAGTGCATTTCATTAATAAATAGAACATTCCTAAAACAACATTTTTTCATATGAAATATTTCATGTTGTCCTAAAATTATCATATATACTAGTGGATTTATGCAAAACATCTATGGCACGTTTTTCTGCACATATCATCTACATATTCATCGATGCCACAGTACTTGGACCAGGTTTTGCATCTATTATCGAAGTCTCTGCAAGGCCCAAATGATGGTCCCCCGACACCTGCAGGAAACGACGAACCGGAAGTAAAGGTTCCACCAGCTTGAGTTTGACTGTTCTTTTGTGACCGGACATATGGAGCCGTCGTTGTACCTGCTCTCTGAGCATATGTCGGCGTTGGATAGGTATATGATTGTGGGCGGGCAGTTGTAGTCTGAATTCGCAGTGCTTGTGGTGCATTGTTGTTTTGGAAACGTGCCGTTGTAGGCCCTGCTTGTACCTGGTATTGAAACTGTTGTCGATGACCCACTGTTGCCCGTGGCGCAAAGGTCGGCTGCGTTGGAGGTTTACTAGGATCATATGTAGGCGGAAACGTAACGAATTCAGCTCGTGCGGGAGAAGGCTTTGGTGTTTGGGTCGCTGGTTTAGGGGTAGATACCGTTGTTGTATACACCTTCTGACCCTTTCCTTGTCCGAAAACTATAATGAAAGACGAACGGAATTAAGTATGTTTTTAGTTTAAACTTGTTGATTAACAAACAAGTTCAAACAACTTATATAAATGTCTCTCGTTGGCTCTGATGTTGGAGTTATGGGGTGACTTATATAAATGTCTCTCGTTGGCTCTGATGTTGGAGTTATGGGGTGACTTATATAAATGTCTCTCGTTGGCTCTGATGTTGGAGTTATGGGGTGCTTGCTCTGGGAGGAAACTGGATTACCCGGAGAACACCCACTGTCCGACCTGGCGACCGCCATACCATCTCACATACTCCCCTGTCCAATCCGAAGATCGAGCCTGGGTCGTAGTGGTGAGAAGCGAGTGCGCTAACCGGACACCCATTAAGAATGTTTAAAACTAAAAGAAAGACAGTGTCCTTTACGTGGAGCAGTTGAATATAAAGTTATATTTTAGTGCGTGTGTGAATTCAATTTGTATTTGTCCCCTGGTAAATAAAAATATGAGAACATGATACTTATATAATATAAATCGTAATCAGACTTGAGCAATCTACTTCAGCAGTACATATAGTTTGGGACTTATGTCGACCCACCCTAAGCCGATCTGGCCGAAGGAAAAACAACACAAACTTGTTAGGAACAAGAGTATTTGCGTCCTGTAAATTGTCATCAAAATTCCTCTAGAAGTTTTGCAGAGTATGCCGACGTTCTGAAAATTAAAACCACTTCACTTTTTGCAGTTTTAAAAATTAATGAAAATGAAAATTAAACATCTAGGGATATACGTTGACACAAAACTTTCTGTTTCTGTTAGAATAGAAAACGCATGTTCTAAGGGCAGAATGGTATAATCTTCAATCAAAGCTGACTTAGCCGGTGATGTGAACCTATTAAACTTGCAAAAACTATATTGTTGTATTACCTTCAATATTGTATGGTTGTGAGTTATGGGATGGCATAACGAGTCAATTATATCATGAACAACATTTGATAGTTAAAACATTCAGAAATTTCATATACGAACAAGATCGAATATAAGTGAGAGTATGGTGGGAATAAAACCAATTGAAGCTGAAACATTAAAGAAAGCTTCCATTCTTTGGCAAGCTGTGCACCATGTCAGTACGCACTCTGGCAATAAGCATATTCCGTAGGCGAATCTTTTATTTTAATTTTAGAAATGAATGGTGGAAAGCCCTGTTACAGTTTCATACCGGATTTATAAAATATAGTTAAGAAATACAGTCTCACTGAAGTGTTCACAAAGTTAGCAAATGACTCTGAATTTCCATGCAAATCAAAATGGAAGAAGCTCCCAGAACAGAAAGTACATGTCAATTATATCAAGCTTCATTTACGAATATGTTTATTCATGCTCTCTCCTTGTTAGTCATAATGCAGAATTTTATTCAAAAAATAAATAATAAAATTTTGTTAGGAGGAAAATGCCACTGTTTTTTGTCCTCACACCTCAGAGTTCAGAGATTCAGCTTAAAACTGTATCGCACTAGCAGAACTAGATTCAGAAAATGTCTATGACCCTATCAGGTAAACATCTGTCTATACGGTTAGACGATAATGTCAAATTTATGACATTATGTTTTAAGTTTGTACGTACATTGGCATCATATTATCAGGTAAAGCTGAATTCATTATGAACTGTCAGATGACGATAATGTATTGTTATAGCGATATGTGTTAAGTGTACACGTACAATGTTAGTACATTATCAGCGAAAGCGGAATTCATTATGAACTGTCAGATGACGATAATGTATTGTTATAGCGATATGTGTTAAGTGTACACGTACAATGTTAGTACATTATCAGCGAAAGCGGAATTCATTATGAACTGTCAGATGACGATAATGTATTGTTATAGCGATATGTGTTAAGTGTACACGTACAATGTTAGTACATTATCAGCGAAAGCGGAATTCATTATGAACTGTCAGATGACGATAATGTATTGTTATAGCGATATGTGTTAAGTGTACACGTACAATGTTAGCACATTATCAGCGAAAGCGGAATTCATTATGAACTGTCAGATGACGATAATGTATTGTTATAGCGATATGTGTTAAGTGTACACGTACAATGTTAGTACATTATCAGCGAAAGCGGAATTCATTATGAACTGTCAGATGACGATAATGTATTGTTATAGCGATATGTGTTAAGTGTACACGTACAATGTTAGCACATTATCAACAAATGCTGAATTCATTATGATAATGTAATATTATAACAATATGTGTTAAGCTTAGACGTTCAATGTAATTATATTATCAGCAATACTGAACCCAGGTTAAATTGTCATACTAGATTATTACATATACCTGACATATATGTGTATATAATATTGTGTTGTGCATGTGTTCCTTGCACAACAAAACTTACTTTATAACCACGATATGCACGAAATTTAATTGTTTTTTTTCTATTAACAAATTTCATATTAATGAGCAAATGATTGAAAAAAATGAATGAATAAATTAATTACTTGATTAACGTTAGGAACACGAGTATTTGTGTCCTGTAAATTGTCGTCAACCTTTAGAAGTTTTAATGCTGACGTTCTGAAAATTAAACTTTACTTTTTGAAGTTTTTAAAAAAATTCATGAATAAAACAAGAAAAATTAGATTTTAGCAAATTTCTGCACCTAACTAATGGCTAAACGCACGAATGAATGCATTATAGTGAATGAAAAGGAAGAAATCAAAGGAATAATAGAAAATGAATGAAAATGATCATGTTTGATAAAACATCAAAACGCGCCAAACGTTGATTTTCCGATTTCGACAAAACACATATTTGAATCCTACACGCATTTACATACTCAGATGCAATTATTATTTAAATTCATGTAGCGGTTCTGGTGAAGAAAAAAGTCAAAGATGGAAACCAACTTCGTAGAGGACCTTAAGTATTTGCTTCTTTAAAATTTCGTCAAAGTCCCTTCAGCAATTCTGGAGAAAAAGTCAAATATGTGAAAAATTCAGGTTCGGTTTCAGTTGGTCTAATAAAAATTTAATGATTTCAATTTTCCTTATCAAATCTTATAAAAATATTACTCAAATAAAATTGTCAGCGCCGTAGATCTAAAGGAAAGGTAGCCAAAATTTTTAATTAATAATATTATTTTATGACTTCTTAATGTATAAAACATACTTCAACAAGTTAGATCGTAAGTCTCAAACAAAACACAAATGGTTTTAATTTTGAAAGTCCTTGTTGAAGGAATAATAACTTTCTATTTTCAGAGTTTCTGATCAGTTTCGAGAATTCACAGCTCTGAAAAAACAGAGATATTTACGGGATATTGTTGCATTGTATATTGCATTTTAATTAGTTGATGGTACACTAGCTCAGTTATGCGATAGTATGGGCTTTCCAATCACAAAGTCAAAGCACAGATTCAGTATGAGATATTGGCAGTAAATTGTAAATCCTGCAATTGTGAACGTCAACAACAAAATTTCAACATCAAGATTAAAATGGTCAAATCACACATAATGTGTAAATATATGAGTTTCGAATTTCAGAACAAAAATATCATTTCACTTAAGATAAAAATCTAGAAAACTTGTCTAAATAACTGCCATAGTAACTTAGTTGTTCGTCTTTATGAGTATTGTGACATTTCTAACTAGTTTTTAATTATAGAATATATTACCGTTTTCAGATGTTTCTAAATATCAGAAGAATGTATATTAAAATCCATTGTATCCGTATGTATTTACCTAAAAGTTTTTGTTTCATTTATTCTTACGCGCAGCGTTGTGGTTTTTGAAACGCAAACAGGAGCAAATTCCGCCTGTTGTTTTCATTTCCTTTGACCTGGTCAGATCCCATGTTGAGCTTTACATTATGACATCGTGAGTAATATTGATCTTGTTTTCACAAATAATGGATTATGTTATAGTATTAGGTATTTAGTATTTAAAAATACGCTATCAGAAATTGAGAAATCCAAAATATTTCAAAATTTCAATTCATTCTCTTATATTGATACCCCGCAGAAAACTTCTTCAGAGGAAAATAGAAGCTGTGTCGTGTCACTTGACCTTAACTGATGAGAATCGTGTGGCAGTCTTTGACAATGGGAAAGGTCCGGGAAAAAATTGTTATATAAATCGGACAGTCATATTGAGACAGAATTAGTTGATGGTCATGACAAAGGTGCACCTTCTGAGGTGAAGTAAGTTTGCGATACTTTCAAACAGGAAATTGGTATTTAGTAGTTCATTGTTTTAAGTTTTAAAATGTAACAGTATAAAATATTCAATGACATTTTGGTCCCGTGTACATAATCTGTGCAAACACACGCTATATATGATATAAAAATGAAAACATGGGTGGAGTATTTAGGTTTTTAATACAGTAGATTGGCCCACACTTGTCAGTTATTTTGTGTGTTTGGGAACATGTGTAGTAGCTTTGTTTCTCAATAAAATGGCTGGTTGTCCTTATTGA
Organism: Atrina japonica; assembly: GCA_030159075.1. Lineage (NCBI taxonomy): Eukaryota > Metazoa > Mollusca > Bivalvia > Pterioida > Pinnidae > Atrina > Atrina japonica. Next base: position 353,953 of record BROG01000638.1, read on the forward strand.
CATTATCCTGTAATAGTTCCCCCTTTTGACTATTTAAAATTACACCAAGTAGCAAAAGTAGAAAAAAAAGAAATCTGAAAAACACAGCTAATGCTCCTTAATAATGACCTTCAAATTTTAGTACCTTGGTTATGTGGTACGTCTTTATAACATAACAATGACCATCTAGTCGTACCAGTACGTTTAGTACTTTGGTTATGTGGTACGTCTTTATAACATAACAATGACCATCTAGTCGTACCAGTACGTTTAGTACCTTGGTTATGTGGTACGTCTTTATAACATAACAATGACCATCTAGTCCTACCAGTACGTTTAGTACCTTGGTTATATGGTACGTCTTTATAACATAACAATGACCATCAATTTGTACCAGTACGTTTAGCACTTTGGTTATGTGGTACGTCTTTATAACTCAACAATGACCATCAAGTCGTACCAGTACGTTTAGTACTTTGGTTATGTGGTACGTCTTTATAACTTAACAATGACCATCAAGTCGTACCAATACGTTTAGTACTTTGGTTATATGGTGCGTCTTTATAACTTAACAATGACTATCAACTCGTTTATGATACGTCTATATAACTTTACAATGACCATCAGCTCGTACCTTTGGTTATTAGTGTTATTTGAACAAGGATAAAATAGTACATACTTGATTATAAGTGTTATTTGGACAAGAGTACATACCTTGTGGTGGTGTTGGTACATGACACGTGTCACATGTATTTCGACAGTTGTCATGAACATAAGGATTACTGGTGCAATAAACCTTCCAATGGCGACAATTGGCATCTACATCAGGGCACTTTAAAATAGGAGCCACAGACGGTGGCAGCGGTGGTGGTGGATTTGTTGGGGGTATTACTGCTTGAGGTACATGTTCCACCACTTGTTGAGTTTGATGATCTGGAAAGTGATAGAATAATGTAAATCAAAGTCCTGTCAAGTGCTCTCATATTTATACTGCAAACCTGGAAATTTTCGCTCCCATTTAAATTTTCGCCATTTCTGTCCTTAAATGAAAGCGAAATTATCTTAAAAAGCTAAATAGAAGCCCATACATACATGCAGTTCATGCGGCACTGATAATTTAGGGCGAAACTGTAGATTTTAGGATGAATATATTTTCTATACAAAACGGGCGAAAATAACCAAGATCGGAAATTTCTACATACACACACACCCACCCAACCCCCCCCCCCCCACACACACACACATCTCCAGGATATAGACACAAATCTGGTAAAAATGGACAAACACGGACCTATTGAATCAAAAGGTGGGATCAGGTGCCATGGGGAAGTAAGCATTAACTATAGACCAGTCACACCCACCGTGAGTCCACAGTCAAATTAAAATGAAAAACGAAATACTGTCGTTCATGTTGAAAATAAGAAATAGTGCAGTATTATCCAAATTTGACAGCGATTACTACAACTGTTCCAATAATTATCTTAAGTCCAATATTTATAGTCATAGGCACAGAATACAATTTCTGAAGTTCTTGACTACAGTAGAGTAAGTAATGAGAGAGGAGCTATTCAAAATAATTTACAAATTTACAATTTACAATCGTATCCGAAATATGGAAGAAGGACAGAAAATGTTACTTAAATTTTAACTAGTAATATTGATACAAATTATACCTGCTTTTAGGGTTAATTTACCCGCTAAGAACTGGTTCTGGTTTATTAATAGTTTGGTATCCCCCACCATTTATTGCACCAAACTCATTTGAATCTAGTTCCGGTTTTCTCATTTATCACTAACAGTTTCAAACCAGTTCGGCAAACCGATGAAAATACCTCCAGAGGCGGTTTCAGTGGATTATAGGCAATCAAATGCATGTTTGTTTGTTTATTGTTGTTTAACGTCCCACTCAACAATCTTTCACTCATATGGAGACGTCACCAAATGTCGGTGAAGGGCTTCAAATTTTGGCCTATGCTCGGCACTAACGGCCATTGAGCAGTGAGGGGTCTTTAACGTGCCGAAACCTACTGCGACACGGGACCTCGATTTTTACCGTCTCATCCGAAGGACAGAAAACAAACCTGCCGCCAGCTGGAATCGAACTCCGGACCTCACGATCTAGAGAGCAACAATGGGACGGAGGAAAAACTTTTGTGATATTCTTTGTTTTGTGAAAAAAAGTTTTGACATTGGTTTGATAAATATTAAATAGTATTTAATATAAAAATCTCAGATACCAAAGTATAAATCAATAGGATGTCCAGGACATAGATACAAATCCGGTAAAAATGGACAAACACGGACCTCTGGAAACCAAGATACTATAATATTCGACAAAATATACACTAAACCAAGATTACACAAGAGTATACAGCAAATTCTAACATGCCAGTCATTTTGAAAATGGATTTTTTGCATAACTTTAAACCTGACGAAAACAGTTTCAAACCCTGTCAAAACAAAAAATCAAAACTGAAACCAATCCTGTAAGTCAATAACTTTGCCTTTAAGTTATTTGGATACATTAATTTGACCTTTTACACATTAGATTTAATTAATATTAACATCAATTACATTATACATTATATTTCTAGATTTGGACTCACCTGTGTGATGTCTGGAACTCAAAGATTAAAGGTTTGTTTATCCATTCTAGATTTGCACTCACCTGTGTGATGTCTGGAACTCAAAGACTAGATGTTTGTTTATCCATTCTAAATTTGGACTCACCTGTGTAATGTCTGGAACTCAAAGACTAGAAGTTTGTTTATTCATTCTAGATTTGGACTCACTGTGTGATGTCTGGAATGCAAAGACTAGAAGTTTGTTTATCCATTCTAGATTTGGACTCACCTGTGTAATGTCTGGAACTCAAAGACTAGAAGTTTGTTTATTCATTCTAGAATTGGACTCACCTGTGTGATGTCTGGAACTCAAAGACTAGAAGTTTGTTTATTCATTCTAGATTTGGACTCAGTGTGTGATGTCTGGAACTCAAAGACTAGATGTTTGTTTATCCATTCTAGATTTGAACTCACCTGTGTGATGTCTGGAACTCAAAGACTAGAAGTTTGTTTACCCATTCTAGACTTGGACTCACTGTGTGATGTCTGGAACTCAAAGACTAGAAGTTTGTTTATTCATTCTAGATTTGGACTCACCTGTGTAATGTCTGGAACTCAAAGACTAGAAGTTTGTTTATTAATTCTAGATTTGGACTCACCTGTGTAATGTCTGGAACTCAAAGACTAGATGTTTGTTTATTCATTCTAGATTTGGACTCACCTGTGTAATGTCTGGAACGCAAAGACTAGATGTTTGTTTATCCATTCTAGATTTGGACTCACCTGTGTAATGTCTGGAACTCAAAGACTAGAAGTTTGTTTATTCATTCTAGATTTGGACTCACTGTCTGATGTCTGGAACGCAAAGACTAGAAGTTTGTTTATCCATTCTAGATTTGGACTCACCTGTGTAATGTCTGGAACTCAAAGACTAGAAGTTTGTTTATTCATTCTAGATTTGGACTCACTGTCTGATGTCTGGAACGCAAAGACTAGAAGTTTGTTTATCCATTCTAGATTTGGACTCACTGTGTGATGTCTGGAACTCAAAGACTAGAAGTTTGTTTATTCATTCTAGATTTGGACTCACCTGTGTGATGTCTGGAACTCAAAGACTAGATGTTTGTTTATCCATTCTAGATTTGGACTCACCTGTGTGATGTCTGGAACTCAAAGACTAGAAGTTTGTTTATTCATTCTAGATTTGGAATCACCTGTGTGATGTCTGGAACTCAAAGACTACAGGTTTGTTTATCCATTCTAGATTTAGACTCACCCGTTTCATGACTAACACCCAACAGCTGATTGTTTGATTATTATTTCTAGATCTTGACTTACCTGTTTTTTAACTTGAACCCAACCATTGTTTGTTTGTATATTAATTCTGAATCTGGACTCACCAGCATCCCAGCACTGATGGTTTGTGTATTATTTCTGAATCTGCATCCCAGCACTGATGGTTTGTGTATTATTTCTAGCTATAGACTCGCCTGTGTGATGACTTGGTCCCAAATACTAAACGTTTCTCTGTTACTTCTAAATTTGGACTCAACTGTTTGAGGCTAGAACCCAAAGGCTGATGGTTTATATGTCATTTCTAGATCTGGGCTCACCTGTTTGATGACTAGCACTCACGGGCTGATGGTCTGTATGTCATTTCTAGATCTGGACTCAATGTTTGATGACTGACTAGCACTTAAGGGCTGATGGTCTGTATGTCATTTCTAGATCTGGACTCAATGTTTGATGACTAGCACTCAAGGACTGATGGTCTGTATGTCATTTCTAGATCTGGTCTCACCTGTTTGATGACTAGCACTTAAGGGTTGATGGTCTGTATGTCATTTCTAGATCTGGTCTCACCTGTTTGATGACTAGCACTTAAGGGCTGATGGTCTGTATGTCATTTCTAGATCTGGTCTCACCTGTTTGATGACTAGCACTTAAGGGCTGATGGTCTGTATGTCATTTCTAGATCTGGTCTCACCTGTTTGATGACTAGCACTTAAGGGCTGATGGTCTGTATGTCATTTCTAGATCTGGTCTCACCTGTTTGATGACAAGCACTTAAGGGTTGATGGTCTGTATGTCATTTCTAGATCTGGTCTCACCTGTTTGATGACTAGCACTTAAGGGCTGATGGTCTGTATGTCATTTCTAGATCTGGTCTCACCTGTTTGATGACTAGCACTTAAGGGTTGATGGTCTGTATGTCATTTCTAGATCTGGTCTCACCTGTTTGGTGACTAGCACTTAAGGGCTGATGGTCTGTATGTCATTTCTAGATCTGGACTCAATGTTTGATGACTAGCACTCAAGGACTGATGGTCTATATGTCATTTCTAGATCTGGTCTCACCTGTTTGATGACTAGCACTTAAGGGCTGATGGTCTGTATGTCATTTCTAGATCTGGACTCACCTGTTTGATGACTAGCACTCAAGGACTGTTTTGTGTATTTACTTGGGTGTTGCTGCAGCTGAAGTGATGATTGTGTTTGATGGATATCATTGGGATGATAACTGCTCGGCTGTATAACATGGGGTTGATGTGACGTATGATGGTTCGATATCTGGTCCAGTGTATGTTGTGTGCTTGCTATATAAAAAAATACACTCATCCTTTTTGCTAAATATTTAGAATATTATGAACAAAACTTAGTAATTCACCAAGACTAACGAACTGCTAATAAATACACAAACGAATTATAAAATACAAAGTCACGTGGCGTAATTACAAAAACGATATGATCACCAATTTGAGTCAAATTTATTCTTGCATCCCAGCAGGTATTTGTAATTTAATTTCTAGCCATAAAACTGGTGTAAGAATTGAAATACTGTATTTTTATCATTTAAAGTCACACCTGCTATTCCAGTTCAAATGTGTGTTTGAGTTGCGAAATATTGAATTTTAACGCGATTCCCAGGTAAACAATTAATCGCTAGGTAAGGTAGTTCATACTTGTATATAGATGATCCTATCGGATACATTCGAGAGATCTAAACACCATATTGACATTGTGAAAAGGTACTGAAATGTGGAATGTTGGCAATACGATAGTCGAAATTATCAAACAGCCTATACAAAAAAAACAAGCAAACAAAAAAAAACCAAAAAAAACAACCGCGACGATTTCGGCTTTCCCATTGTTAATTTTCCACATTTAAGTAGTAGTATCTCTCGATCACCTGCATATGGTGTTTATATCTCACAAATGATCTGATATGCCAAGGCGAGTTCAACATATGAACATTTCACCTACAGAGGCAAACTACTCATTGAGAAGTTGGGATTTGCATTTGATGTCAACATTCCTCAAATTTTAAGGTTCGTATAATTATCTTGTTTGCAATTACTATATTTCACTGAATGAAATATTGAATCGCCTGTACCAATAGTCACAGGAATTTATTTCTCACATATTTCATTTGCATTTGACTGTGGACAAGAGAAGCTTACTCCTCTGGATATCCAGAGGCCCATGTCTGCCCAGTGTTTACCAGATTTGGATATTGTCCCCTGCACATCCTAGAGATTAATACTTTGGAATGTGTTATTTTTATATACGCTCTGTTAAACACATTGTGAGCAATTAGCAGCATTTTGGTTAATATACGACATGGCTTTGTTTTAAAGAGGCAGTTACACAAATCTGTGTGATTAAATCACAGGTCTGGTGAACCTGATTAGATAATTCAAAGGTTGATATAGTTATCTCCCTTGTTGTATTGTAATAGTGGTTGGGAAAACTAGTTTTTGTATTCAGTCCGATACGTTGGCTGTGATTCCATTTATATTTCCACACCAAATTTACTGCAAATCAACAAATAGAAACTGTCATGACGATAAGATGTACTTTTGGCCTCGCTTTTTGGAATTCCGTGATTCAAATCCAAGTGTAGTGATTTTGATCAAACCCATAAATATAAGCAAAAAGAGGGAAATATCTATTTTTGATAATTAAATAGTGATTAAATCATTAATATTAGACAAATATATTACCTGCTTGCTGTGTTTTGAAAGAAAAACTTGCCGGAGCTCGTTCTGAAAAATACGATTTTAATAATTATGTCAAAACTACTATTACATGATTCTGTTATGAGTTTCATCCGTTCAAAAGGTGATCCTTTTCACCAGTAAGAATGGCATTTAATAATCGACATCAATATGCCGCCTATAGAAGTATAGTCTAGAACCTCCCCACTTCCACCAGACATATTTCAACGATCTCTGAGAGGTTTAGAAGAGACCCGAGATCATTAATATATAACAACCCATTAAAATACGTCTTCTGCTGCAAACGCTCTCCGAACCGATTACGTCTTCAGGAGGTTTAGAGGAGACCCGGGATAGCATGTATGACAACCCATCAAACGTATGTCTGTTTCTGTGACCGGTTAAGTGGTAATAATTCTTGCGTTTTACTATTTGAATTCCGATTCTACGATCCAAATATTCACAGTAGTCATAGACACAAAACAAATTATGGAAACTTGAAGGTTAGTTTTCAGGCTTAGAGAAACACGGGTACCACGGCAAAAATAATTCCGTTTGGATGAGGGTTGCCATTTTCAGTCCCTTTTATTTCTCTCATTTGTTTTTGTTTTTTGCTTTTTTGTACCATGACTGTAGACAAAAACGTTTACTATGCTAAAACTCGCAGATTTCCAGTACTTAGTGTAGGAAAAAAAGGAAATACTAACGAACAATTTGAAACAAATAAACGAAACGAATGACGGATTTCCCAATGTCAGTCGTTTGAATGCAAATAATAATAAAAAAGAAACTGTATTAAAATGTATTTTTTCATCAATTCCAATTATCCATATAAAATACAAAATGAATTATCTATGATATTGCATGCGACTTGTTTCGTTTCTGTTTAATACAGTGCAAGGCAATGCCTACATGTCGCTTTCTGAATGTATAATTATCTCCCACCTGCCTATTTGATAGGCTACGATCATTTTTTTTGGCAGGATGCGATTTAGAACAAATTTTATAAGACGACAAATATGTCTGTCACCGGAAGTAATAAACGTCGGAAGTATTTTAAAACAGTTTTCTTATTTTTATGATTATCTTATCTATTCTTCAAAATTAAAAATATTCGAAGAGTTGATATGGCAGCTTTAACGTACATACAGTCATACTTAACAAAATAAAAAAAAAAAATTATACAAAATGTGGTGCTTTTAACGTTTTTATTCTTATAAGTTTATGAATTGAAAAATAAAAAAAATAGTTTGTATAGTTGCTTTTATGGTTTTACAGTAGAATTGAGAGAAAGTTGTAGACCATATAGAGTTATCTCTCTTTATACAAAACAGTGGGTTGACTAAAAATCAATATGCTTTGCGCTTAAACGTATTCATTTTTCATTTACCCCACATAGATCATTTTCATGAAGTATATTTCCTCTCATCACTGTATTCATATCTAATTTAGCAAATTAAAACTAAATGATTGGCTCAAGGTGGTAGTAAACAACTTTTGTTAATAAAAGTGTAAAGCCATTTACATTTCGTCAAATCCATGTTAAACAAATCAATACAGACGATCACATTGTAATAATCAACACGCATTGTTGTCTGGTTATAACATGTGTTTTCCCCCAAACTCTCTCTCTCTCTCTCTCTCTCTCTCTCTCTCTGTTAAGACTAGATATAATATTATTAGATATAGTGTTTTTTTAAATTAAAAATTACCATCACGTTATGTTGATATAAATTGCATGATATATTACGTAGGTTGACTCATTGATAAAATATATGTATATATCAGAAACCCTTCAATTTAATTTTCATAGTTCCCTGGCAACCGGGAATAAATTATAAATAGCTTCATATTCAGAGATTACACAGACTCATAAATATATGTTGAAATACCATCACATATAACAGCAATACTATGTCACTTGGCGTGCACGGCGACAAAAACTACCATTCTTATTGCTGAGACAATCAAATGATCTGGTTTCCTTGACTACTCTGTGATATATTGGCCTCGAAATCACCACGTTGTCAACAGCAGTTGTAACAGACAGTAGCAAAGGGACTACATAGATTGGATGGAAGGTTCTTTTGATTTGGTAGTAAAATATTTGCCATGATACTTGTGAAGAACCTTGCTTTTACTAAAATTATCTTTCATTACTCGATATTCGATTTCACGTGAATCACGCTAGAAAATAATGGTAATCATAACGTAAAATATCTTAATTCTTGTCATTGAACATGTGTATGATACATTTCCTAATCACTTTCATAACTATCAGCAAGGCTTGATATTAAATCGATTACAAAATGTTCTGTTACTTTGCAAGGCATTTATTTATAAAGCTCTCTCTCTCTCTCTCTCTCTCTTTCAAAATACGCACGCTCTGTCATGAATTCAAATGGTATCACATTTTCTTTCAGTTTTAGACATGAACGAAAACATGAAATATATCTTTTAAAGTTTTTTATTTGCCGACTATGATATATTATTCTTAACATATACGTATATGTCATTTATTGCTTACAGGTTTTGTTTTTCTCGAAACGGTATTCTAGACCCACAGATATATATTCCGTGGTTGTTTCTTTTATCCAAGACAATGTTAATACACATACAAATCCAAAGTATGATTTTTAGTTTATCAATATCCACTGTTATGACTGTTGAAAATTGCTACTTTATAAGGCGGTTCCTTCCTTTTTTTAAAGACAGGTATTTGACCTCTCTGTCCTAGTGTCAATAATCATAAAAGGAGTGCAATATAAGATTTATAAAACGGGACATTATGTTTGGTTACCGGAAACAGACTATGGGATTCCATCCGGAAATGCTCTACTTAACTGAAGATAATTATGTCATTAATTTAAGAAATCGTTTTTTCATTTCGAATCGTGATTCACATTTCAATAACACTATACCTATAATATACCAACACTCACGAGGCAATATCCTAAATTATAGGTTATTACTTGTTGAATTAAAATGTTACGGATGGATTTGTTAGCAATGCAATTTGTGATAAGTTTGTAATTTATTGCAAATTGTCATATCAGAATTTGTGATTGTAGTTTGTATTTGAATGTACCTTTTTAATGTTCTAAGAACAATGATTTCAATTGAGACACGTGTCTTACGTATTAATCTCTTATTCAGCTTATTCATGGGATATTAATGCGGAAACGATAAACAATTCCTTTCCCACAAGCAGAACAAAACAAAAAATGAAAGGGAGGCAATTCCAGATCGCTAATAAAACAATACACATATTATATATATACATGTATGTGTGTGTGTGTGTGTGTGTGTGTGTGTGTGTGTGTGTGTGTGTGTGTGTGAAAAGACCTAAAATGTTTCAGAAATATACAAATCAACATATGTAACTCATAAATCGTGATTGTCATACATTGAATATTACATATTATAAAAATATATAATGCGGAATGCAATTTAAAATAGCTTCAGGATTCTAGGTACCTATTTACATTTGGAAACCTTTGCCCCACTGATCTAGTGGAATGCTTTCCAAAAAGTAATTCAGTTCAAAGACCTGGTTTACAGTACCGAAATACAACCCTTTTTAACTGAAGTTTGTCATTTTTGCTTATGACAAAGTTCCTTTCACCCACAAGCTTACACAAACAAAATATAAGTTATTTCTTAACCCTAAGTTCTAGGTTTTTGTATTACTGTTTATTGACTATTTTCATGTAGAATTCATCTTTATATATACTTTTATTATCTAACGACATAATTGTATATTTACACTTCATGGTCTTGCACCTTTTCATACACGAAATATACAATGTGTACATTTAGTTTTCAGTTGCTTTCATTTAGGAAACTTAGTACCTGGCATTTCGCACTGATAACACCATTTAAATTCTGATTTCTTTTTAAGCTAAGATACTTATCTTTTTAAATGGTTACTCTTAGACGGATTTTGGCTATACATTAAGATTTATTATATGGCATTGTATTTTCAGAGACATCTATTTAAAATTGGAGCTCAACTGATGAAGTCTAATTGACGGAAAAGATCTTCTTGAACATTATTATTTTGGTATTATGTTTATAATATTTTATCATATCATGCGGTATCTATCATGTTCTACAACTTTTAGGCCCCTTATGTCGGATGTTTCTGATATTTTTATCTAGGCGATACCCAATTTCGTTGTCTGTTCATTATTATATGTATTAACGTCCACGATACAGAACGCATGTTTTACCTCGGATATATCAAGGACGTTACCTAATATCGTTGTCTATCCGTTATCATAAATATTAGGGTAAGTTAACAGAACGCATGTGTTATTTCATATATCAAGGTTGTACCTAATATTGTTATCTATCCGTTATTAAATGCAATACGATGTGTTAACGTTCACTATACAGACGCATGCATATATCAAGGTTGATACCCAATATCGTTGTCTGTCCGTTATTACATGTAATAGGGTATGTTAACTGAACGCATGTATTACCTCATATATCAAGGTCGATACCCAATACCGTTGTCTATCCGTTATTACATGTAATAGGGTATGTTAACTAAACACGCATGTATTACCTCATATATCAAGGTCGATACCAATATCGTTGTCTATTCGTTATTACATGTAATAGGGCATGTTATCAGAAAGCATGTATTACCTCATATATCAAGGTCGATACCAATATCGTTGTCTATTCGTTATTACATGTAATAGGGCATATTATCAGAACGCATGTATTACCTCATATATCAAGGTCGATACCCAATATCGTTGTCTGTTCGTTATTACATTTAATAGGGTCTTTTAACGTTCACTACATAGAACGCACATTACCATTTCTATCAAGATCGTTAAAAATACTTTGGTAGATAAAATCTTTATTTTGTAATATCGTAAAATGAATAATTTCCACCCCTCAACTTACTCATTGTCTATTCAAATTTGCTTTGATTCAGTATCAAATTTTAATAATTTCTGTCATAGTGGCTGAGAGCTGTATCAAAAACTTTTGTCCTTTAAAATTATTATTAGCTTATAACCTATGTGATATGACCACAACTAGGCGGACGTTATTACGCTTATAAGCTACTTGTATTGTATTTACATACATTATTCCTAAACTTTGTTCTGTTTATGTATGTTACATATTCAAGGTGTGAGAGGTATAAAGGGATGATGACACGCTTAATAGAATCTTTTGATTTTATAAGGACTGTGCATAGAAAACACACACACACACACACACACACACACACATTCTTGATTTCAAAAACACAAATTTAGAGATCACGCTTATGAAAAATAAGTTTATTTTCATACGCTGATACGCTATGTAGCCTACTTAAGATAGTCTATTACACGATATATTAAACTAGAAATTAAAGATACAACAGAATCAATCACACACGCTTCATACTTAGACATTTTACTTATTATAGACACAGAAGGCAAATTGGCAACTGAGCAATACGACAAAACGGTTTTCCCATCGTAAATTGTCCACATTTAAGTGGTAATATCCCAGTCACCCGCATATGGAGTTAATATTTCACAAATGATCCGATATGCCAGTTCGTGTTCAACTTATGAACATTTCATATATAGATGAAAACTACTCATTAATGACACAGGGATATCGAAAACCGCGTTTGGTGTCAACATTCCGCAAATTTTATGGTCGGTATAATAGTCTTGTTTGCGATTACTCTGTTTAACTGAGTGAAATAATTGAGTTGCCTTTTCGTTGGCGGTTGTTGAGACATCTGTACCAATTGTGACGAGGATTCGTTCCCCACGTATTTCATTTGGACTTGACTTTGGACTCACGGCGGGTGTGACCGTTCGAGAGGAGATGCTTACTCCTCCATGGCACCTGATCCCACCGCTTGGATTCCAGAGGTCCGTGTTTGTCCATTTTTACCAGATTTGTATATACATCCTGGACATCCAAAAGATTTACATTTTGGTATCTGAGATTTTTTTTTATATCAAATAGTATTTTACCGATAATGACGAGGATTCATTCCACAATTATTTCATTCAAATTTAACTATGGACTCTCGGAGGAGAGAACCTGGTTACAAAGTACCCGGTAAGAAGATAACCGGTCTTCTGCAAGCACACTGACAAACTTTCTGACAAAGTTCAGCATAGACTCGAACCTGCGCTGACCGGAAGTGAGAGACTTAACGGTTCACAGGGCGATGCCCAAACCACTAGACCATGGAGGTCCCTATGAAGAGTATGATTACAACGTTAGTCAATAAGTACATTGGATCAATTGCAAATGTGATGAAACATGCCGGATTAACAAAAAGAGGCACTTGATTATCAATGTTCAGCTTGTAAATACAACTTCACCAATGGAAAATTATGAGAAAATAGTGACAAATTAACGATATAGTTTTTACGTTAATTTATGTGGAAAAGCCTCCCTCTCTACCGTAACTAAAACTGTCAAATATATCCACTAAATCTGCCAATGTTCCAGCGAAGGTCGAAAAAGCTCTGAGTAGAGAAGAAGAACGGTTAGTTTAAGTTGTGTTTCTGTTAGCTCTTGGACACGACCCCAACCGCAGTGTATGTGAGGCGAAATATCCCATACGTTCAGTGCATGAAATTCAAAATATTAAATAAATTTACCTGAATTTCCAGGTTTGATTTGCTCTGGTTTTCTGTCAACCCCGGGTAAACTAGCTTTCAGACCTGTTTAACATGGGTTGAAAATAGATTATGTTACAATACTTAAAGTGTAATGCAGACACAAAATATACACTGAATAACTGATACAAAAACAAATAGCTTTCAATATATTAGATTTATGAATATGTTATTCATTTTATCCATTTTACATTGAGCTAAAACAAATGATACATTTTACCTTGAAACTTTGTATGCACGTGCATCTTATGTTGGACTCCAAGCCCCTGACTTTGTAAGTCTTGTTTATTTCCTTGGTATCCACGTGCTGAAATCGATATTTGTGATATGACCAATGATGTTAAAGTAGGTAAATAAAATAAATGTTCGTTAAATTCTAATATAATCTTATTACTTTAAAATATTTGGACTGTAGTCAGTTATGAAAAAGATTTATCTTAAATATTGATCTGATTAATTAAAATCTTTATACTTTTCTCTGCGTTAAAAAGTATTCAAAATTCCTCACTCTATTGAAACAACAGCTAGTTTACCTTTCATTTAGTTGATTAACGTCTGTTTTATTTTGACTTTAAGACATCAATTTCTATTTAAATAGGACTCTTTAGAAAACTACAGAGAATTAGAATTGATGGCATCAATAGTCATTGTCGTGTGTGGATCATGATCGTAAACATACAGCCATTATATAAAGACAAACATCTACAACAACAACTATTGCTACTACAACTACTACTACTACTACTACTACTACTACTACTACTACTACTACTACTACTACTACTACTACTACTACTACTACTACTACTACTACTACTACTACTACTACTGCTCCTGCTGCTACTACTACTACTACTACTACTACAATTACTACTACTACTACTACTACTACTACTTCTACAACTGCTACTACTACTGCTACTACTACTTCTACTACTGCTACTACTACTATTACTACTACTACTACTACTATTAATACTACTACTACTACTACTACTACTACTACTACTACTACTACTACTACTACTACTACTACTACTACTACTACTATTTCCTACGAACATTCAGTTCTAATATATATGATATATATGTGACCTTCGTTACACATTTGACCAAATTGTGATTTTTGTCAGTTTATCATCTATAGCACTTACTGGAGCCACAATTATATTTGTAGTGTATACGACCGAACCCCCTTTGAATTTGGTAATACGTGTATTTGTTTATAAAAAGAAGTGAAGGGGAGACTGTTAAATGTTCTTTTTACATGGAATTAAATCAATAACATGCCCCAGAAAAGTGTTGTGTTTGGATACTAGAAAATGGGTTCTTCGGGCTTTTAAAAATATTTCCGTAGGTGTTATGTTGGTTGAAACGGAATTCATTGTGAGGAAATGATCAGTATAACTACTACTTCTGTGACACTGGACGTCGGTTTTTACTGTCTCATCCAAAGGGCAGGAAACCAAACTTCCGCCGGTTGGACTCGAACTCATGACCTCACGATCAAGAGTCGAGCGCGCTACGGACTTAGCCAGGCCGGCTGTAGATTGCTTTTACTATATATATATTACTATAAGCTGTATACTATATACTATACTAGAAGTATAACTCACTCTTGAAGAAGGATGCTCAGAATAACAATAGGATCATTACCCTAATAATCATTAATAACAAATAATAATTAGCAATAATAATTAATAATAAAAATTAAAAAAATAATTAACAATACTTTCTGACTTAGGCTGGTAATGTGCATTAGCCTTTTTTTCTGTCCAACTATTGGAAGCAATTGGTACTCTTCTCTCTGGAAAGGCTACAAAATAGTTTGTATAATAGTTAGAAGTCATGGTATATTACTTAGATAATGGTTCAAGTATTCGACACAAAAAATTCAACTGTGATAATACACTTTACCAGAATTGTTTTCATAGCAGCATTCAAAAAATGGAGTGGATATATCTGGAATATTACTTTCTTTTAATCTTAACTTTAATTTAATATTTTTCTATCACTAAAACTGTACAAAACATATGCTGTTAGTGTCTTAGAGAGAGAGAGAGAGAGAGAGAGAGAGAGAGAGAGAGAGAGAGAGAGAGAGAGAGAGAGAGAGAGAGAGAGAGAGAGAGTTATTTACGTCGACGATATACACTTTGACTATGCTGTTACACATTTAATTAAGTGATAAATTGGGCATAAGTCGTTTATGAAAGTATATAATCGCTTAAATTCTTGAAAAAAGTAAATACCAATTCGTTGAACAGCAGGTTTTTCTATTTTAGTTTTCTGATTTCCCTGTCTCGCTACGTGGGCGGGTTTGGGGTTTCCTCTGTCTAAATGGAAACATCATAAAATTACCGTTGTCGACAACCCATCTCGTTTACATGTTTGATCAAATGACGACACAAATCATACGTTAGAACGAATTCTAATTGTTATTCAGAAATGTATCAAGACTTATCAAATTATGTTTACTTATTTATTTAGTTTAATCATACCCGGCAGTGTTCCATGACGACCTCCAGCGTCTTTTGGCTTTCGTGGGGTCTGATGCGTTTTGGCAGGTTTATAATAAACGGGCTTTGTGCCTGTCGTAGGAAGACAATAGAGAAATAATACAGGTGTTGGTGTCATTAACACATGTTTATGGATGATATATATATATATATATATATATATATATATATATATATATATATATATATATATATATATATATATATATATATATATATTAAACAGTCGATTCCATTTCTATTAAAATGATTTTGAGTCCCCGTCCGGCTTTATTTTTAACATTATATATATATATATATATATATATATATATATATATATATATATATATATATATATATATATACATATATATATATATATATATATATATATATATCATCCATAAACAGCAGTAATTGCGTATTTGCTATATCACCATCGAGTATTTAATATAGAAACGAATTGTTACAATTTACAAATTCCTCACAGCAATTTGATATCGATCCCATATCAAATTGTTTTGTAATGATAAATCATTAAATGATTCTGAGTTCAACCTATGTCAAGATAATTGTATTGCATGTCATGATACCATATTTCTACTTTACTGTATACATCAGTAAATGAAATGTTGTTGTTGTTGTTGTTGATGCTGTTGTATTGTTGTTTAACCTCCCACCACTCAAGAATATTTAACCCATATGGAGACGTCACCAATGCTGATAAAGGGTTTCAAATTTTGGCCTAAGCTAGGCTCATACGGCCATTGAGCAGTGAGGTTTCTGTAACGTACCGACACCAACTGTGACACGAGACCTTGTTTTTTAATGTCTCATCCAGAGCACATGAATCCGATCTGCCGACTGGGCTCGAACTCACGACCTCACGATCAAGAGTCGAGTGGACTACGTACTGAGCCATGCTGGATCGTAAAACAAAATACAAATAACATTAAACTAGTTTTCAATAAATCATTTCTAAAGGTTTCAGGAATTTCACCTTCGGGAAACTAATCCCAATTACTATTATCTTTACAGCTATGATGAAGAATTATTGAAACATTGTAGTTAATCACTACAAAAGATTTCGGTTTGGGTTTTGCTAACATTGAAGAACTTGTCACGTGTGTACTTACTTGTCACGTATGTACTTACTTGTCACGTGTGTATTACTTGTCACGTTTATACTTACTTGTCACGTGTGTACTTACTTGTCACGTGTGTACTTACTTGTCATGTGTGTACTTACTTGTACATAAACCACGTCTACAAACATCCGCTCGGTCACATTCAGAACATGGTTGACCAATGTTGTACGGGAATGACCCTATTTCATTGCCCCTGATAACAATGAAAAAATAGCTACTAATGGAATGAAACACGGAAACGCATATTTTACCTTTAAAAATTTATATCAATAAATGCAAAAAAATTACGGAAACCAGTTGATGCCACGCTTAAAATATATTTCATCTGACGGCCGCCAGTATTTTAGAATGGGGTGTCGGTCGCCATTTGCCAGGATCATTATGCATTTGGTCAAAATTCTTGTTCGTTTGCAAATTAAAAGTGCTCTCCTATGTATCCCTTGTACATAAAACTCCCAGATTCCAAAGTATAATCTTCAGGGTATCTAGGATGCATATACAAATCTAGTAAATATTAAACAAACATGGACTTTCAAATGTAACGTTTAGTATAGTTGTAAATACTTGTGATGACTGTCCCTTCGCCATTCTTTCTGGACAACATTGTAATAAAACCATTCTTTAAATAAACACTGAGTCAATAAGTTAAATCGTTTATAGCCTGTTAACATGTCAAATCCGCCACGAGTCCACAGTCAAATTCAAATGAAATAAGTGAGTTATAAATCCTCGTCACAATTGGTACAGACGACTTAACTACCGTTATCGAACCCGTAACCTAACATTTCGTTTAGTGACACGTGTTAATTGCAAACAAGATCATTGTACAGACTGTAACATTTGTGGAACGTTGACACCAAGCGTGAATTTTGGATATCCCTGTGACAATAATTTGTTAGTAAGTAATTTACCTCTGTATACGAAATGTTCATATGTTGAACACGCCCTGGCATATCGGATCATTTGTGGAATATAAACACCATATGCAGGCAGGATATTGCTACATATAGAATGTTTACGATTGAAAAGTAACGTGTCCAAGTATTAAGCGTGTGCGCTTGATTCTGTTGAATCTTTATTTCTAGTTCTTTGAGATATATTGCATTGGCATATATTTAAAAATTGTCATTATTTATTGACGAAGGGCGCCGATATATCTAAATGTTAAAGTAAATGGCACCGCTATCTTTTCCTCTTTTGATACAGAAGCTTCTGAATGAAGTCTGCTTTGTATGAATAAAGGAACAGGTCAACAAAATATTTTCCAATAGTAGAACCGACAAGTTGCTGAAAATCTTGGTCTCAGTGGAACATTTGCTGGACGCTGCTATATACCACTTTTGGTTTTGTGAAGATTTAATATCCGATCAGGGCTCATCCTGTCATTAGCCAATTCGCTACAACTGGTTAGATTCTTTTTCGAAGTTGTCTAAAAATTGTAATTGGCTAATTGTTTTGGCCATATTTTTTAAAGATACAACAGAATCAACCACACACGATTTATGCTTAGACATTTTACTTACTATAGACACGGATGGGAAATTAACAAATAAGCTTTACGACAAATGTGACAATTTTGGCCTTTCCATCGCAAATTTTCCACATTTAAGCAGTAATATCCCAAAATCACCCACATATGGAGTTTAAATTTCACAAATGATTCGATATGCCAGCGCATGTTCAACATGCAAACATTTCATATACAGAGGTAAACTATTCACTGATGAATTATTGACACAGGGATATCGAAAATCCTGTTTGATGTCTACGTTCTACAAATTTTATGGTCGGTATAATTGTCATGTTTTCGATTACTCTTCTTTACTAAGTGAAAGCCCTTTCGGTGGCGGTTGTTTAGACGACTGTACCAACCATGACGAGGATTAGTTCCTCACGTATTTTATTTTAATATGAATGTGGACTCACGGCGGGTGTGACCTGTCGACAGGGGATGCTTACTCCTCCATAGCATCTGATTCCACCTCTTGATTCCGAGAGGTCTATGTTTGTCAGTTTTTACCAGATATGTACCTATATGCTGGGCATCCTTATGATTTATACTTTGGTATCTGAGATTTGTTATATTGACAAAAGAGAACAAAATAGCGCAATCACAGACATCTGTGTTTGACAATATACACAGCATGACTAAGGACATGCTTGTGTGGTAACAACAGAATTGTCCTTAAAAAGTTCACGACTTTCAATTAGTTTTCAAATGTTTCTTGATTTGTACATCTGTACATGTATAGTTAACACTTTTCGCCATCTTGTATAAGATTAAAACATATTTGGTATCAAGATTCAATGAAATTCTTTGAAATAAAACAGAACAGAATCTGATTTATATGTTTTAACTGTTGTTATGTTGTTTCAACGTGTACTCACTGTGGATTATAAAAGCAGGCGAAAAACCAGCCATTTATGATAAATTCTTCTCTTAGATTCAATATTGGACATTTCTTGAATGCACATCCAATTTCTGTCGTTGTTGCCCATACCATCTAGTTAGGTAAAACCAAAATATATTTTGTTAACAATAGCCACACTTAAAGTCATAAATGCTGTCAAAATGAATTTCAAATGTTTTAAATATTCGTCGTTTTATACAAGTAAAATGATTTAAAAAAAACAGGGTTGTAAAAACTTTACATATTGTCGTATTCGTTAAAAAGAAGTCGAGTGTGAATAAGGGCGAGTAAACATTTGTATTCTTACATGGATGGCAATATTAATCGTTGGCGTATTTCAATCATTCTAGCAATATATGCATGGAGTTAATATTTTCAAATGCGATATGTCGTTTTAGCTTTTTAATCAAAGTTTGGGTCTAATCGCTGTAAAAATTTATCAATATGACAGTCTGTATGACTTTGGATATTTAGGCTTTTACTTTTTTATTTGTAAACACTGACCTACTTAATATGACCTTACATTTCCATTTATAAACATCGAGTACCTTGACCGTTTACAGAAGCCACAATGTCCTTTTTTTAAAATGGTAATTTTTCACACTTTAAGTTTTGGACGGGGTCTTTGGTGATCACATTAAAATATGATCAAGGTCTTATATAAAACAATTAAAACCTACCATTACAGCCTTTAAAATATAACAGACAATAACACAACCATGCCCGCATTAATTTAGTCGGCATAACTCTCGATAAAATCACAATCGGACAACATAAAAATTCATCTTAATTAAGCGTAGTTATTGTAAAAAATCATTAAGGGGCGACAAATTACAGTTACGTAACCGTCATATTACATTTAACAACTTTAAGCGACATATTACACTTACATAAATATATATCATTAAAAGTGTATTGCCATTGACAATAATCTTTATTGGCATCCGTATAGATAATTTATCTGATGTAAATTTCTGGAACAGAATTAAGCGAAAACGAAGATGTACCAGTGGACAATCGAACACGACATTAGAAAACGAAAAAGCAGATGTACAGATAAACTCAGTATGAATAACAATTGCGAATCCAAAACGGGATATGACCAGATGTCCGGAAAGAATCCGCACACTCTGCCAGCATTCCACACCCGTTGCAAATGTTACATGGAAACCTCTCAAGTTCGATGAAAGGGTAAGGTTTGGTGAAAATTTTATTAGTTAGTTTTATTATGGTTGGCGAAAGGGAGTTACTGTATATGGTCATGTTGCAGAAAACTATCCATCATTCTGAGAGGCGTACTTTATATTCTTTAACAAGATCCCCGCATATACCATTGAACTGCCTTAGTGACGATTTCAAGCGTTCAATAACGTAGCTTTGTGTAAGTAGTTTATTGGCGAGTCGTTTGGCTCTCAAAACGATACATTCATAAGATGAGCACGGAACACTACTTAGGACCGGGAAATTCGTGTTATGGAAATTGAAATCGTCGCATATGTCATAAAGGGAGGTGAGAGGTTGTCCGTCCTTCCAAATTTATTTCAAGCATAAAACATAGTAATTTACATTTATCCTTTGACTTTATCGTTAAACCACAATTCTTTTCTATAAAAATACATTGTACATTCATTTCATATCAGGAAATGTAACGGAAATTAAGTCTGACACATTTTGTCTCCATATATCAGCTTACCTGAGTGTAGTGGCATGCTTCTGAGCAATCTGGTTGCCAGTGCCATGATAGTTTTTCATAGTACCATGTACTTAAAGCTCTTTCAATCAGAACATCATCCGGAAGATGGGATTCGACATTATAGAGATTTTCTCCCCAGTTTCCGTATTGATGAACGTATCTGCATTTATCGACGTGCGTACGTGCGTCATTTGCCAAACGTGGGCTCCATCTCTGTCACAAAATGTACAAAGTATTTGTGAATGAATATAGATTGGGAGGTGACTTGAAATTATGGTTTCATCTTAATTTCATATATCTACTATTTTGTTCGAAGCTCCTGAAAATACTCATTGTTATGGGTTCATACTGAAATGGTATTCTTTCAAAAAGCATCGTTGAAAATTCATATCAGATGAAAAGGAAGAAATTCTTCCTAATTTAGCTTTAGTAAATGAAAATCACAAACTTTTCATAATTTTATCTCTTTTACGACTTGCCAAATTGACAGCCACTCTAATATTTCATTGTCAAGTGGAAAACATTCAACGCTTTATAACGTGCTCTCTCTCTCTCTCTCTCTCTCTCTCTCTCTCTCTCTCTCTCTCTCTCTCTCTCTCTGAAGAATTTTAATTAATATGCAGATGAATCTTTATTGCTAACAGGAATTAAAACTTTACAGTCATGACATTGACATTATAAATGAGACATTTTAATAGCATTTAATGTCAGTTATTCTTTTAAATCCAAAATATCTTATTTAATTCAGTATACAATATTGTTAGTTTCATATCATATTGGCGTGAATAAGATTTGTTTTTGATTTTACACATGCGTAAGCATAATAAATGTCAATATGATATCAATTTGTGATTATTATAATATACTGATTAGCTCATGAAAATGGCAGTAATACAGTGAAATTATTAAATAAAACGGACTTGGCCAGTTATGCTATGATACTACTAATACTTCTATGTGATATACACATAAAAGTAACTAGAGATGAAAAAAGAAAACACTTAAAATTGAATTAAATGTACTAGATTTATTTTATTTATTGCATATAGACATTCAGTACTTTTTACAAATAATACTGGTCAGTTCCTTTAGTGGGCCTCTTAATTGCTCTAGATAATTAGTTGTTGTTTTAGTTCCGTAGGCATTCCAGTAGCACGCCGATACATGCGTGTTTCTCTGGATTTTCCAAAAGTTCGTTTTTTATTTTTGATCTTCTGTTTGTACTTTTGTATCTATTGTTTATGTTACATTTTGTCATTAATAGAATAAACATCAAATTATTGAATTTTCTTTAATCTTATGATTAAAAATATAGTGGTTTACAAGTGAAGTATAAACGCAAACAAAAGCATTCAAACTATGTACGTGCCGTACTTAGGGAATAAAAGCAAGGAGGTGACTAGATTTCTTAAGCTTGGATTTCAGTAACTCTTGACAACAATTTGATTTAAAAATTTCAGTAACTCTAGACAACAATTTGATTTAAAAATTTCAGTAACTCTTGACAACAATTCAAGTTGAACATGGTACTTTCTTGCTAATATGTGGTGCATTTAACGACATTGAAATAAAATGAGGAGTTCATATTAAAAACATCTAGAAAGAGTGTGCAGTGTGAAGTATTTCAAACATTTCGATATACTTTTATAAATATGAGATATCTGAATCAATAGAGTAATCTGTGCAGAGGCATTACTTGTACTCGAGTAAACTTAAGGTTTGAGACGAATTTTTAAATTGTTTTAATTTATTATCGTAATTAAAATGTATTTCAGTCGGATACAAACACTTCAGGTGTTGATTGAACTATATAGACTTAAAACGCAATATAATCGTCATTGCTTAAACGAAATACAATCTAACATTACAATTTACCATGCTTTTATTAATACAAGTTATTTCCGAAATTTCAGAATCAAAAAGATTGTGAAAGAAACAGATGTAGATTTATAGTTGTTACTTTATATGAAAATATCTTAACGCTTTCATCATATGAAAGCAGATATTGTTTGGATAAATAACGTTGATATAAAGCTTTTATATTTCTTTGAAACCTAAAGCTCTATAAAAATTAAAACATCACTGATGCAATGAATCTGCTTAATATAACATGACAGTTACGAATGCGACATCAGTGTTCCTAATTAATATTTTAATTATATTTCCTTTCATCAAATAAGTATGCGTATCCTGTAAGTTTGTTTTGTACATTATAGAGCAAACGGTGTCAACATGAATTATTCCGCAGTTTGCCTGACATAATTAATCATTACCTTGACAAAACCTGGGATTTACTAATGAGAGTTTGCAATACAGTGTGGATGCGTTGTCGGGTTGTGACAGTTAAAACGTGTCACAATGTCTATTCCTAAGTAGATCTAAAATGATCTGATAAAGAATGAAATCACTTACTTACTTTACATTTATTAATATCGAAACTGATTCTAACTAGATGTATTTAAATGTATTTATAGGTGTAAAATATCATTTAACTAAATGTGAATTTCGTCGAAGAATGATAAGATTTTCTTTTCAACAATGTAATTTACATCTAAACGTTTGAATTTTAATAAGATTTCTTCTATAACATAGATTATGATTTACAAAAATCATACATGCAAAGAATAAAGAAATTAAGTAATTCAAAATGAACCTTACCAGAAGTTTTATATTTGTGCCACCCTCGCTTCGTCTGTAATCATTGTGTAGTTTAACTATCATAGCCTTATACGGATTTATGTTACCCACTTTTCCATGACTTCGTCTGGATCCAGGTGACGGAGGGGGTCGGGTACCTAATGTCCTTTGTGGGGCCTGACTTTCGACCAATGTTATCGCAGTAAATACAGCAAATATGTGACACAAATCCATGGTGATTTAAACTACTTAAATTACTTAGTTACCCTCCCATACTAATGTGACCAAGCATGAAATGCTAATTTCTTAATA
This sequence comes from Atrina japonica, assembly GCA_030159075.1. NCBI lineage: Eukaryota > Metazoa > Mollusca > Bivalvia > Pterioida > Pinnidae > Atrina > Atrina japonica. The sequence continues at coordinate 377,852 of BROG01000638.1, forward strand.
AATGACCAAGAAAAAGAGACTCAGGTAAAATTAAGGTACCAGAAGGAAATTAATTAAAAAGTTTAAACAAATAAAATTATAGTCGATGTTTTTTTCTTTTTTGGTTATTCAATGTTAACGTTCACAAAAATTGTATTTAAGTTAATCATATCGCTTTTCAGCAAGATATTAAATGTCCGTTTATCAACGATCTTGATCCTTTGTCGGTGCCTTCAATTTTAAATAGAAAACAGAAAACATGAAATTCCCTACACGAATAGAAATTTCTATAAAAATAGAAAATGAAGATGACTTCATTCGCTAATGTCTTCTGTCGCTGTTCTGAAACGTACAATTGTATAAACCAGACATTTAAATTTTACTGGCATAACGGACCAATGGTATCGTAGTATTGTTGGAAATCCGTAGAAGTCTTCAACATACAAATATCACGAAAATCAATAATCAGTAATTGTTACTCTTTATATGTACTTAGCAGAATGTATTGTAAAGCAAATAACAATGTCCTGGACATTCTATTGATTCATACTTTGGTATCTGAGATTTTTTTTATATTATCACAGAATTGAGAAATTTTTTGAAATACTGAAGTTTTCTTTTAATTTTGTTCATAGCAAATAAATACTCAGTGCATTGTTTTGATATTATATAGTATTCTGGATCACGGCCACAGACAGTGACTCCGTTTCACCAATCATGTTTTTCACCGAACTTGACCTCCTCAGCAAACTTATAATGGACTTTAGTTTTGATTATTGATTGGTACTTCTTCAATTTTACTTTACAATTTGTACGAAAGACGTACCTATGAGACAGAAAAAACAGCTGCTGTGTCCGTCGAAATCCTCTAGAGTCTTATACGTTATACGCGTTGACATAGTGGTGGAGCGTTTGACTCACAAGCGGAAGTCAATGGGTCCTTCCAAATACGTTTTAAAAATGGTATTGATTGTTCCTTCAACAAACCCTTTGTATACGAAGTTCAACTAATTGGTATTTCAGATGAGACTTAAAGCCGAGGTCCCATGTCACAACAGGCGTGACACGTAAAAGAACCAATGCAATGCCGATAGTCCATAGCACAGGTTAAATGTTTAGGTACTTCACCTACAGTTGGTGACATCTCAATATAAATGAAAAATTCTTGACTGGATGTAAAACAAAAATTTGCAGGAGACCATAGTGCATGTAACATGACATTTGCACCGAATTCCAGAGGTTTCCATGTAACATTTGCGACGGGTGTGGCATGCTAACAGGAAGAAAGCCGACTCATTCTGTAAATGTTGTCCTATCCTACGTCCGATTCTCAATTGTTCTTCATGTTAAGACCATTATTTGATATCCAGTTTTTCGTATTCTAATGAAGTTGGAGTTCTATTATCCATTATACTTCTTCAGTTTTATTTTGACATTTCATTCACTACATTGGTAGGAGTCTACAGTACATGTAACGTCTCAAAATAAACGAAGACGTTCCATTAAGTTTTAGCCAAAGTTAAAATGTAGCGACTTGTTATTTTTATACCAAAACATGTTTTTCCTCTTCCTTATCATTTTGAGTTATAGGAATTATGTCCATGGATGCACTATGACCTTGACATCAAAGATATATTGTTACACCTTGTGGTTTTTGCCAATAACATATTAAAGTTTGAATGCATCCGATGCTAGGTTTACAACATTATAGTTTGGATGAGATTTTTTAAGGATTGACAGACGTACAAACAGACAGCCCTGGTAAGACTAATATGTTTCGCCTTTCCCGTTGGTAATAGAAACAAAATTATTTCTTTACTCGTTAACGAGACTGCTGATTAGAGAACAGTCTTAGGAGAATGAAGATGTTAGTTAGTTATTACTGTCACATGAACAAGGTGTTTCTTTGTTTAGATGTTAAATACAGCTGTTATGTAATGAATGTGTTTGTGAATACCGACTAAACGGATTACACGTCGGTGTAAACACGCTATAAAGCTAAATTAATTAACAGTCTGAATAAACTAACTAGATGACATGGGCACTGAGAGACAATTGTAATACTCTATATTCTGTATTTTGATACGATACACCACATGATAACATTTATTATTCAGGGATGAATATTGATGGTACTCTTTAATACAGCAACAGGCAACATGAAGGCACGTTTTATCGTCTGACAGATGCAAAATTAATCCACATCTTGATGGAAAATAAAATAGAATAATAGACAATACAAAACTGTCGTCTAATTAAACATCAAGAAAATTGAAAATATTCCCATCAAATTCTGTCAACTTTCAATGCGTGCAGGTAGTGTCCGTATTCTGATTGATTGAAGTCTTACTTGATACTGCGGAAATGTGCGATACGACCATATACCGTGACTACCTTTCACCAATCAGATTTAAAACTAACTGATGACATTTTCACCGAATTTGACCTTTTCTCCGAACTTGACATTTTCCCGACCTTGACCTTTCACAGAACTTGTCATGTTCACAGAACTTGACATGTTCACCGAACTTGACATTTTCACCGAATTCAAGAGGTTTCCATGTAACATTTGCGACGGGTGTGAATGCTAACAGGAGGACGCCGACTCATTCTGTACATGTTGTCCTATCCTGCGTCCGATTCTCAATTGTTCTTCATATTGAGACCATTATTTGATATCCAGTTTTTCGTATTCTAATGGACTTGGTGTTTTGAGTATCCGTTATACTTTTTCACTTTTACTTTGACAAAATATTTATTCACTACGTTTGGTACAAAGAAGAAAAAACAAATTACATATCTTTCACATAAGACTTAACCGAGGACCCATTTCAAACTATGTCAGTACAAATCAAAAGTTCAATGGAAATTCATCTATGTATATTTACGACCTTATACTAGTAGTAGATGCTGAGCAACCTATTTGGTAGAATTGTTGAATCGTGTATACTGATTATTCATAACTTATTTCAGTAAAATTTTACTGTGGATCTGCAGCGGGTATGACCGGCCAACAAGGGATAACAACACATCCACAGCACCTAATCCCACTTCCACCATATTTGTGCATCGTCGTCTGAACTTTCTATCAATTAATATTCCAGTATATGTTATATTTATATAAACAATAATTACATATACCAAACTGTTAGCTATAGTATGTACATACCACAATGCAATGAATATTGGACAACACGGATCTTTTTAGTGCCACGAAAACTCGCACCTGCTGTGAGTCCCAAGCCAAATTATGCACTTACTGATCACGACAGGAATAGATGGTCATCTTTTTCTTTTCAAATAGCTGGTGTGAAGCATGTAAGATACAAACATAATATGTTACTTCTATATTCTTTAATTCATATTGTATATAAAAATCTCAGATACCAAAGTATAAATCTTTAGGATGTCCAGAATAGAGGTACAAATCTGGGGGAAATGGACAAACATGGACCTCTAGAAATCAAGAGATGGGATCCGGTGCCATGGAGGAGTAAGTATCTCCTGTCGACCAGTCCACAGTCAAGTCCAAATGAAATACGCGAAGAAAAAATCTCCGTCACAGTTAGTACAGACGTCTCAACAACCGCCACCGAAACAGAGTAATCGCAGACAAGACTATTATACCGACAGCAAAATTTCCTGTGTTTTGATTAGCTATTAGACCTTCTGGTTCAGCAGCATGCATTATATTGTATAGCATGACTTGGTATGGAGACACACCCCCTAACAACCAATAGCAGGCACTATTTCAACCCATACACATCCTGTCTTTCCCTTGATTAATGGTTTCCATCAATAAACACATGCTGTTGCAGCGATACTCTATGCTATTAATGGATTTACGTTCAAGTGAAGCCATGGTTTAATGGCAGTTGGTACAAGAGCGTGCGATTTGAATCTCATTACCACTTTAACTTTTATTTCAAGAACGTAAGTTGTTTAGATTCTACTTAAAATTGCAAATTGTAGTCAACGAGTTGTGTGTTACTTCATTTAATATATCAGTGGACGCCCAGGATAAAACAATTATCGACAGGGGATGCTTACGCCTCCATGGCACCTGATCCCACCTCTTGGTTTCCAGAGGTCCGTGTTTGTCCATTTTTACCGGATTTGTATCTGTGTCCTGGACATTCTATTGATTTATACTTTGGTATCTGAATTTTTTATATTATATACAATTATCATCAACTCGCATCAAAAAACTGGGTCACTCTTTGACTGTTGCAATCCACGAAATCATTGCGCAGCTGATTCAAATTCAGTGTTGACTTTTTATAAATAATGATAATTATAAATTTAATGACATACTATTTTGAAATACGATATAATTGGAGAGGAGAAATTGCAGGCTTTTTTATAAACATGGGTACAAATCAGCTTCATTCCTATCGTCATATCCCTGTGACCACAGCTGATCACGAAGTAGTTTTTTCTACATATGAAATGGTCAAATGCTTACCAGGTCCAAGTATATCGAATATTTTGTTTAGAAAGGCACATGCTTATCTCATGAATACAAAAGTGAAAGTGAAAACAAAATAGAAAAAATATGCTCTAAATTTATAGTATGAATAATATATACCATGCTACATACACAATAGTTATGATCTGATTATTGAAACATTCCATTGCATTCCCTTTATCAACAATGCGATGGCGAGCACCATTTTGTGCCAGTTAGTGTATTAAAATATCAATGTCCGAACTTTTATGTCAAATCCGTCTATGACTAATCAGCTTCTTGTTATTAATGTATAACACATTCACCTTTTCCCAGGCCTTATTTGTAACATACAAGAGTATATTATGATCTATCATACGTAATCAAACCGTCATTTACAAAGACAAATTATTGATGAGACTGTTCTCACTTTTCCTTATTTATTTATTAGTCTTTGACGACACTCCCATTTGGAACAAACGGTCAGTTTTATGTTGATCTTCATTTTGTTGTCGCTTTTTATATTGCAGTGACATTTATTTGTCTCATGTTTTTTATGATGACAATATTTGCAAACGCCACACGTTGACATTTCTGTGATAAAAGCTTGCTAAAGTTTTTATATCATCTAACATGAGGAAACAAATGAGGGGTTGTTGTGTGTTTATGACTAAATATGACACGGTTTTTATAAATTTATTTGAATTATTAAACCCCTTGTACTTACCTTTTATTTGAATTGTAATATTCTATTCTATTCTATTCTATTACTTAATTATTATCATCATAATTATAGTATCATCATAATTATAATTATCATCATTGTCATTACAGTTATCATTATCATTGTCATTATTACCATTACTATTATCACTACCATTATGATTATCAAAATGTTGTCATCATCATCATCATCATCATCATCAATATTTTTATTATCATTTTATTATTATTATTATTATTATTATCATTATTATTATTATTATTATTATTATTATTGTTATTGTTATTATTATTATTATTATTATTATTATTATTATTATTATTATTATTATTATTATTGTTTATAAACTGGCATTGTATACAGAGAGATAGATTTCAGAATCAGTCGACATAACATTTCCACCAATTAGGGAGAGAATCGTTCATTATACGTCATGGGTTTTCATAAATGTATAAAGGCCGCACGGCGATATTACACCTAACAATATGTTAGTCACTAATGTCGCTAAACCTATTATATTGTATCGTGAAAATGTTTGACATTCCATGTCATCATGTCGTACGTTTATACGGAAATAAGTGTACCATCCATATGTATGATCAAATCCATTTTGGTTGGGGGTTTACACGCTTGACCGCCTTCTAGGTAACATATTTAGCATTATGATTCCATCTGGATGAAATCAAGATTCTTGATAGTTTATTCAAGGAGTCATCTCCTAGGACAAAAAGTATGGATAAGTGCAATAAGGTCCACAATTCGAATTAAAGTTAATAATGCTCTCGTTCATCTGCCCTAACCCTAACCCTACCCAAGTACAACAATGTAGCTAAATAGAATAGAAATAACAAGACAAATTTGCAAATTATCACACATGTCACCCTTGAATACGTTCATATTGCTGTGGGTGCATGTGTGTATGTGTGTGTATGTGTCTTTGTCTGTATGAGTATGTGTTTGTATGTCTATTGGGCAGACTTCACGTTTTCTTCACATCGTGAAATTGAGGATCAGTTGAGATTTCCATGTATCCGGAGCTCAAATAATTTGGCTCATTCAATTTTTCATATTTGCAATTCGACCACATACTTCCATGCAAAAGATTTGATCTAAGTGAGATGTAGATTCTGTCCCCTTTCCTGGGTATTAAAGTTCTAAACTGAGATCTCCAAAGTTTCCTGTTATTCATATTAATTCATCACACAATGCATAAGAATTGTTCAGTTTATCTTTGTCAATAATAGGTGTAAACATTTTTTCAATTTTCAGACATTTTTTATCATTGTTAACCTATTATATCAAAATTTCATATTCCATCATTCGAGGTTAATCTAGGTTACAATGCCTCAGTTTATTCAAGCAGTATGTAAAAGTCACCTGTCACCTGCTGGACAGCAATTATCTTGGTTCATAAATCAATTACCATACAAATATTTTACACATTAAATAGAGATTCCATAATTTATTGATGGCTCAATAATAAATTTCAGAGGCTATATATCATCTATCTCACATAGAAATAATTACATAATACGTGTGTTTATTAACCAAATAACCTAAATACAGACAACCCGTGAAAGTGTAACGATAAACGATATATATATATATATATATATATATATATATATATATATATATATATGTGTGTGTGTGTGTGTGTGTGTGTGTGTGTATGTGTGTGTGTGTGTGTGTGTGTGTGTGTGTGTTGACATCCTGAAAGTTCATAAATTTGCGTGTGTTGACATCCTGAAAGTTCATAAATTTGCCCGATTATACCTATCTTTCTATCTCAGTGTCCCTATCTAAATATGCATTACCATGGTTACGTATCTGTATAGTGATTTCACAAAAAGCCAAATGTTCTTAAACGGTTTAACGATTTATTTCTGTACAACAGAGAAAACATAACTGTTTGAACACAATTGTTTTATCATTTCAAGCAACATATTTCATTCATCCATGTATTCTTAAAATTATATTCACCATAAATTTAACAAGTATTATTTGTGTCTTCGTCCATGTATCTAGTATGTAACCTGTAGAAACCTTTCGTCGTGATAATTTCATAGCAATGTCAGTTCGATAGATTTAATTCATTTTATGGATATGCCCCAGAAACAATATAAGTTAAGTAATTCTCAAAAATGATTGGCAGAGACAGGTTACAGGGGACTACAATAGCGAGACGGCATTCCATTTCGACAAATGAAGGGATAAAGCTGAACTAGGAAGGTAAAAAACTCTTAACTTTTGAATAAAAAATGTGTTTAAAATGTTTTGAAACATTCCCACTTCATCTCCCCATCCAGCAGACATATTAGTAATTGTTTCACCGGAAAACAAGTCCCACAACTGGTATAAAAGGCATATTATTTATATTGGTCGTCACTGAAGTCAGTGAAGCTTTCTGCAACGTACAAACAACAACAAACAGAGAATTATTAGTTCATCCATTATTAATCCAAAGTTTGTTCCATTACGCTAAATATCAAGCACCTTCCAAACCAAAAACAACGCGATTTGGTTCCTACTGTCATTCGGCCATTGAGTCATGCATGTTTCTTCTTCCGGTAAACAGCGAGGTGTTCCGAAAATACCCGAAGAAGAAACATGGCTCAGAGGCCAAATGACAATAGGAAAGTGCTTGATGATAAATGGCATGGAACAAATTTTGGATTCATTATGGATAACTTCATTTGAGGCACAGATATTTATTTATGTTGAGAAATACAACTAAGGCTAAGAATCCGTGGGTTTTAGTCAGCCTCTGGAACTGGTACATATATACAATGACGACCAATATAATTAATCCGCCTTTTATACAATGACGACCAATATAATTAATCCGCCTTTTATACTTGTTGTGGGACTTGATTTTTCGGTGAAACAATTATAAATATGTCTGCTGTGTAGGAAGAAGTGGAAATGTTTCAAAACATTTTTTTCAACACGCTTTTTTTATATTTAAAGTTCAAAACTTTTTGTCATTCTAGTTCACCTTTAAGAAACAGGAAAACTTTAGGATACAATTAGATTGAAAGCAATTGTCCACAAAAAAGAAATAGATATATTATATGATAGTCGCTTTCAATGTTTAGAGGAACATTTAAAAAAAGTACATATCGACATTGGCTACATAAGCTTACAATGTGAGAATTATAAAACAAATTACACCAAAATCTACTCAAACATTATAAAGCCAGTAATGTAAGATGATTTACAATTTCAGATAAATTTCTATAGCAACAACCAATAGAATTACAAAGAATCATATAGATATATGTATCATCAGTACAACACAGTAAAGACTACAAATATATCGTTAACACTGGACATCAAAGTTGGACAACTCATCCTACTGATACTTAATCATCTCCGTACACAATGATAACACCATTAGACAACACATCTTACTACAGATACTTAATTATCTCCGTCCACAAACTCATCTTACCGATAATTAATTATCTCCGTACACAATGATAACAATATTGGACAACTCATCCTACCTATGATTAATTATCTCCGTCCACAAACTCATCTTACCGATAATTAATTATCTTCGTACACAATCATAACACAATTGGACAACTCACTCTACCTATACTTAATTATTTCCGTCCACAATGATAACAATATTGGACAACTTATTCTACCTATACTTAATTATCTCCGTCCACAATGATAATACTATTGGACAACCAATTTGTAGTATCATAGTTTATGACGCTTTATATATGTTTGATACGAAAACTACAAAACAGTCATATTTATGATTCTTGGTATCTTAAAGATAGTTAAACTATTGTGTCTCGCCATTTTTACTACCGTCAAGTGATACTAAATATTTACATCTCCTGGACGTATCAATGCGAAATGATGAATGTTTCGCCATTTGATATAATTATATTCCAGGTCACAACAATTATTTGAATGGACGTATACAAAAGTTACATATACAAAATTAAATATAACACTATTATATAACCCTGTAGTAAAGGGTAATAACAATGTACAATATTAGCATATATCAACACATTAAGAGCATAATTTCTTAAGTGTAGTTATTCTAACGCCAGAGCAGGTTACTAAGTTTCTGAAGTATGCTATGGTCCTTTCAGTCTTTGATGTATACTTTTTTTCAATTAATCATATTCCAATGTACACCCGGTGGCATAAAATCGCTAAAATAAGATTTTGCTAATACGATTATACATATTGTATTTCCTCAATTTTGAACTCGTCATTCACTGGGCACTCTGTTCTTTTTATGTTAGCCAATTATCCACTGATAATCACATTCAGCGACAGAATTTTCTGGTTACATGTCACTAATAACTTATTCCGTATATTTTTCGGAACATATGAAAATAAAATCATGCCTACTTGTCATGATGATTACCTACAGTGTTTGCACATCTTCCTACATGCAGTGTCAACATATTCGTCTATACCACACCACTGCGTCCACTCGGCACATTTTGCTTCAACATCAATGCAAGGTTTATTTGACATGATAGAGAAACCAGCCACAGAAATATTCAAACTGTTTACGGGAGGAGTCGTAGTTGATAAAAACAACATAGAGTTTTGATTAATTTGCTGCTGACTCTGCTGAGGCACTTGAGGCTGCTGATTGTGCATGTTGAACAGATCAAAAAATGACATCTGTTGTTGTTGTTGTTGTTGCTGCTGTTGTTGTTGTTGCTGTACAAGTTGTTGTTGTAGTTGCTGTTCTTGCTGTTGTTGTTGTAGTTGCTGTTGTTGTTGTTGTTGTTGTTGTTGTTGTTGTTGTTGTTGTTGTTGTTGTTGTTGTTGTTGTTGTTGTTGTTGTTGTTGTTGTTGTTGAATTTGGGTAAAATCTATGTTTTTATCTAAAGTAGGATTTGGCTGTGAATTAGATGGTACAAGCTGTTGACCGGTAGGTGGAAATTGTTGAAACTCTGGGAAGTGTTGATGGAAATTTGGATTTGATTGTTGTTGTAAGGGAGCATGAGAAGGATGTATAGGCATAGGTTGCTGTACCTGTGGCTGATAAGGTAGCGGCTGGTGACCTGCTGCGAACATGTTTTGCGCTTGAATGTTTGGTAATGTGTTGATTCCACCTGTTGTAGGTGTTGGCTGGTTTGGAATTTGTGACTGATGGGGAGGAAATTGAGAACTTGCTGGAGCAGGATTTGAGTTGTGTTGTTCATTAACCGGAACAGTTTGTTCCATTGGTGACACTGGCTGATGATTCTGAACTTGTTCCTGGTGGATTGGAATAGTATGTTCCATTACATTCATCGGTTGATGTGGCTGGTTAACAGGTATTTGCTGTTTATCACTATGATGCGAAAATTGATAAGATGGGTGTTGTTGGATCATGTTAGGTTGATGCTCCAAAGGAATGAATTGTTGGTTAGGATGCTGCTGATGTTGGGGAGGAACTTGATGATGTTGGGGAGGAACATGAGGATTTTGCTGTGGAAGAACCTTAGGATGTTGCTGGGGAGGAACCTGAGGATGGTGCTGGGGAGGAACTTGAGGATGCTGATGAAGAGGAACTTGATACTGTGGCATCGGTGGCTGATGTGTACCTTGTTGATATCCAGGAGAATGTGGATTAGGTTCGTGAGGCTGACTGACTACAGGAACAGGTTGTTGATACGAATGTTGGTTATGACCAGGAGGTGATTGGTCTGGGGTGTGATACTGCTGAACAGGTGGTTGCGCCTGATGTGGATGATTTGCAATATTATTTTGTTGTTGCGGAATCTGATTAGCAGGTACTTGACCTCCCTTATGCCACGATGAACCAGGAGTTGTTCCATAGTTATTGTAATTTGTGGATTGTGTTATAGCCACAGGATTATGTTGATAATATGACCCTGTCTGGTGTGTATATGGTACATTTTGGTGTATGTTATTATTTGGTTGACCCATGTGATGTTGATTTCCATACGGAGAAATTGTTGTAGGATATGGATGTTGGTTGTAATTATAAGCATGGTTAGCTGAAGGAGTCTGAAATCCGATTGGCGGATGGTATTGAGGATATGGAGGATATGGAGGATGTTGGTAGGGATATGGCATACTATTAGGATAACTATGATACGGATACATGGGGTGATAATTGTATGTGGGATTTGCATGTGGAGCCTGAGTCACAGGAGGTGCAGTAGTTGTTTTCATTGTTGTCGTTGTGGGTGGATTAGTGGGTTCAATTTCAACTTCTGGAGGTGGTGTTGGTGGAGGTGCTTCCTGTTTTTTAGGAGGAAGTTCACTTCGTAGTGGTGCCTCACTATGTTTTGTAGCTTTCGCATTTGAATTTTTCTTCCCCGTTTTTATTGGTTGTATTACTGGTTCTATCAATGGCGCCTCAGTATGACCTCTAAACGACATTTTTGATGTTGTTGTCTCTTGCATCAATTTCACGGTTTTGTTCAGATTAAAGTTATTCATATTTTGTAAGAAATTATTGCCAGTAAAACCATTAAATGGTACAAAATTGTTTGCTTTCGTCATCATGTTCGGGTTCATAGTTCGCATCATATTAAATCCCTGTTGGTTCATCATAGTTTGCTGCATTTGGTTGAAGTTACTTTTCATCATGCTATTTTGAAGCAATGGATTCACATTGTTCATCATTCCATTTTGAACCATTTGATTCATATTGTTTATAAATCTATTTTGTGGAGTATAATTTTTCATCATATTATTTTGAAGCCCTGGTGACATTGTGTTCATCATCTGTTGCATTACATTGTTATTCATAACCGCATTTTGTTGCATTAGATTCATGTTATTCATCATACCATTTTGCCCAGACATCTTGTTCATGTTATTCATCATGCCATTTTGCATTGACATCTTGTTCAAGTTGTTCACCAATCTGCTATTTACTGTTGGGCTTTGTCTTACTTGAGTATTAATTCCCTGTTTAGTCATGATGTTCATTCCTGTCGATTGCACATTCTGAGTAACCGTTTTTGGACCAGTGTCTAAAAAGTATGACGTAAAAAAATGTAGAGAATATATAAAAGTATGACGTAAAACATGTAGAGAATATAGAAAAGTATGACATAAAAACATGTCGAGAATATAGAAAAGTATGACATAAAAACATGTAGAGAATATAGAAAAGTATGACGTAAAACATGTCGAGAATATATAAAAGTATGACGTAAAAACATGTAGAGAATATAGAAAAGTATGACATAAAAACATGTCGAGAATATAGAAATTTATGACATAAAAACATGTAGAGAATATAGAAAAGTATGACGTAAAAACATGTAGAGAATACGTATGATATAGAAACACGTGGAGAATACACAGAAGTATGGTGTAGAAAGATGTAGAAAATACATAAACATATGACGTAGAACCATGTTGAGAATACATAAAAGTATGACGTTGAGATATGTTTAGAATACACAAAAGTATCATACACAAACGTATGACGTAACAACATGTAGAGAATTCACAAATTATGACTTAAAAACATTTAGAGAATACATATAAGTATGATGCAGAAACTCGTGGAGAATACAAAAAAGTATGACGAAGAAACACATGGAGAATACGTACAATACGTACGTGACATAGAAACTTATAGAGAATGCATTCATTTTGATTAGTAATATTTTTTCGTGTATAAGATAATTACGTTCGTATGTGAAAAAAGATTTTGGAAAATAGTCTTTAAAAATAAAAGTATCAAAAACAGAGAAAAAAACGTTGTGCAGTGAATGCATAATAAGATGTTGAATATTTAAAGAATCTAAATATATTGTAGTCATCGTATATAAACATGGTTTGATCAAAGATTTATTTGCACTGATTGCTTTTAATGCTTATCAATACATGTCATCGATCAGTGCTTCATTGAACAATTGCTAACGGACATTTCTTTCGTTGTTATTTGTAAAGGACACATTTAGGTATATTTGATCCTTCAGTATCGAAATAATCGAAGACCATTATATTTCCATACAGACAGTTACATTAACATTGGACCAGGAAATAAGTACATCAAAAGATCGCTAATAATATTTTAGAAGCGAGTAATGATATTATGATTCAAACTTCGATTGTATGTGTTCCTTAAATAAAGATGTTACTTTCAAATTTAACGACTGATTACTCAATCATCATTAATAGTAGGAGCATTCCCATTATTATTATAATTATTATTATTATTATTATTATTATTATTATTATTATTATTATTATTATTATTATTATCATCATCATCATCATCATAATTTTTATTATTATCATTATTATCATCATCATCATCATCATTATCATCATTATTATTATTATTATTATTATTATTATCATTATGGATATTGTTGTTGTTATTATTATCATTATTATCATCATCATCATCATCATCATCATTATTATTATCATTATTATTATTATTATTATTATGGATATTGTTGTTGTTCTTGTTGTTTCTACTGATGCTGTTGAAATTGTTTTGATTCGATTATTGCTTAACGTCGGTCTCGTTGAGGTTCATTTATTTGTTGTTGTTGTTGTTGTTGTTTTCTGCAGTTGTTCTTGTTGCTGTTGTCTTAAAATAATTATTGAAAATGTACCAACCCTTCATCATAGAGCATTTTATCACAATAACCTACGATGCTTCTCTAGAAATTACAACTTAGGTTCTCTGACCCTATATTTTGCAAAGAAATCTTTTGAGATGAAATGAATAATCTTTCTCTTTCCACATAGAATATCGCATTGTCGTCTGTGGTTTAAATGTCATAGTAACAACGATTAATTCATCAAACAGACTATCACGTATATTCCCTCCACTAACTAATAACCTTATTTATTTCATTGATTTCTGTAACTTAGTAAATACCAAAAACTACTTAAAATCGTCACTAAAAAAACTAAAAAATAGTCAGATTAATCATATGATATTTTTAACACTTATTATTGATACTGACAACAGTTCCTAAGTAGTATACGTCTTTAAGATTCGTTAATACGTAGGATCAATGACGGCAATATTGTTATATATTTCAAACCTTCTTTATATTTTCACCGTATGATAAAGTGCTCATGTAATTGTTCGTGTGTGTGTGTGTGTGTGTGGGTGTGTATGTGTGTGTGTGTGTGCTGTGCTCTGTGTGTGTGTATGTGTGTGTGTTTTTGGCGCTTGTCTGTGTGTTTGTGCATGTAGCGTGTGTATATGTATGTACCTGATCGTTTGTTTCTATGTCTTTGTGTCTATGTGTTTCTGTGTGCGTCTGTTTCTCTGCCTGTGTTTGTCTGTCTGTTGGTGTGTAGGTGTGTGGCATGTGTATATGCAAGTGCTTGTACGTTTGTGTGATATTTCGCGCGTGCGTGTGTGTGTGGATATTTGTATGCGGTGTATGTAAAAGCTTGTCCGTTTGTGTGTATGTGTATATGTGTGCGTCTGTTTGAGTTTGTGTCTATGTATATGTTTGTTCGTTTGTGTGTCTGTGTGCGTATTTGTCTGTGCTTGCGCGCGCGCGCGTGTGTGTGTATGTGTGTATTATTGTATTGTTTTACGTTCCACCAAAACATTTTACTTATGACATGTGAAGTGCGATAGTTTATCTTTGTTATGGAAAATAAAAATGCAAACGTTTTACCATGCTTTATCCGACCAATGATTTATTGTACTAAGGGTTTTACAAAACAATAATCACTTGATAGCATTCGAGCGACAGGCTCCCCAATTACACCATTGTAATATGTTTTTAATGACAGTATCCATGAGCTTTCCCTGTCTTAGTATGTTCGTCTTTGTTTATGACTGTCAAATGTATCATATTGTAAATGAATGGACGTTTTGAACGTTGCTTATTATCACTATAGTTTTAATAGAATACATTACCTGAAGGTGGCGGTGGAGGTACATCACATGATTTACAAGTTTTGCGACAATTCTCGAATACATAAGAATTTTTTGTACAATAAACTTTCCAGTGTTTACAATATTTATCGTTGTCGTCACAAGTTGGTGGCATCGGCGGTGTTGTGGTTCCTAAAATAATAAACATTAATTACACTCGACATGAAATGCACTCAAAATATGC
The DNA here is from genome assembly GCA_030159075.1 of Atrina japonica. Taxonomy (NCBI): domain Eukaryota; kingdom Metazoa; phylum Mollusca; class Bivalvia; order Pterioida; family Pinnidae; genus Atrina; species Atrina japonica. The sequence goes on from BROG01000638.1 coordinate 393,069, forward strand.
ATATTATATGAATGTACTGTATTTGCATATAAATTATATAATATTAAGTGTAGCACAACAAATTATGCATCTAAGATTAATTAGATATAATTATAATTCAAAATAAATTAATACACACACACACATACACACACATATATACACATACTATATATATATATAGTTAATTGTTGTTGATGATACTAAAATGATATATAATACTGACACGATAAATATATCTTCACATAAATGCATGCTCATAACCTGCTATACAAATATGTTAAATTAAATTAGAAAAAAAGGTATGAGTTGATATTAATATAATTATATACAAACCTTAAGGGTGTAAAAACAGACAAAATTACAGCAATTGGGAATGCATTGTTTGAAACAATACAACAAAGGATATGTTTTAGCAAATGTTATTGTTCCAATGATCGGGAATATTTTATTAATTGTGAATACAAAGATGAAATAAATTTTGATATATGACAAAATTAAATCAATAAATCAGTTTATCTTTTTCGGTTTCTTTTTTCTTTTCTTTTTTTTTTTCTGGTTTTTTTTTTTTTTTTTTTTTTTTTTTTTTTTTTTTTTTTTTTGGTGTTTTTGTTGTTGTTGGTGTTTTTTATTCTATTTTACTTTTTTTGAGCAAAGGTCACCAAACAAATTCATGAAGAATTCAAATGTCAGCACTTGCTCGAAAGATATACAGGAAAACGTTAACAATGACGCCCGAGGAAAACTATTTAGTTGTCTCTGAAATATAGCTATTATTTTCCTTATACTTCCTTTATTGTGATAAACGTTATAAAGCATTGCAGTCGTTAGAAATATATAGTTATAAAAAGGTAATTTAGAATTTACAATATGATGTTAAACAGAATCTTTACAGATATAGCAGACTGATTTGAAATTGTCTTACGTGGAGTAGGAACTTTAGTTGTTTCCGGTATCTGAGGCTTTAACATTGCCAACGATCTGTTACTATCTATAACCAAAGGTGGAAGAGATCGAATGGCTGGAAATGCTAAACGATTTTTGTTTCTTTCGTTTAATGTCCTACTACCTTTAGACACAATATCAATGTTTCTTGGCTGTGTTAGATGTGTTTCAGACAAAACAGGATCTACAAGAAATTAAAACGTTGTATATGACAGTGTTAGATACATATCAGGCAATGCAGGATCAACAAGAGAATACATTGTTGTATATGACTGTTAGATACAGGCACCAACACTATTTTAATAAACTGAAATGATCAAACAAATTAGACTATCTGATGAAAAGATAAAGGATATACCTTTTCTCTTTTTCACTTATATCAGTAAAATATTTTTATTTAAAAAATTGCTTTAAAAAAGTAATTTGAAATTTATGATGTAACGTGGCTTATACTATAGTATTCCTGATTTGTTTCCTATAGATATAGACAACATTTACTAGGTTTGATTATCAGCAAGGAGCATACCAAATCCAACAAAATATACTGTTCTTCAATCTTTTCCCAGTACCTTGTTATATTTGGTACGTAAAATGTGATACTCCAAAGCGATTTAATTTGGCACAATTTAAAATTAACACTGAAGAAAAATGGCGAATCTTTAAGTATTTGTCTTAATATTGACATGACAATTTTGGTCACATTAGTATTTAGTATATTGTGGTATTGCGCGAAAACCGCTTGAGGCGAACTTAGCCTAAATCATCTCGTTTATATAGTATATATCTTACACTGACATTATAACTCTGTTTTGAGTCAGCCGACAGAATAATGACTCTCAATTCTTTTGTTGTGCTAATGTTATAAAGCATCTTAGGTACAAATCGGTTCCAGAAAATGATCCTGTGTCATCCATGTGCGAGGACAACATACTAAACAACTGGAAAATCATAAGCGGTCTCCCTGATCTTAAAATAGATACAAAGAGACCCCCTGCGTTTTTCAGTCTAAATCTGTCATAAGGGGGCGAGTCTTCTGCGTTACAGTAGAGTTAACCTGGTGTATATCGATTTTAATGAACAAAACAATTCTATTTGCTTTTTTTATAATGCACATTTACTTGATTGCCTTCATAAATAAATTAAAACGTTATACATATAGTGTTTATTTGATGCACGTGGTTACAATCTATTATCTTGCATCTGTTGTTTGATGTTTGTGGTTTTGGTAGAATTTTATCGGGAAAAGTTAGTTATCAAAACGTCCGTATAAAAACAGTTCTATAACAAAATATGTTAGTAGTATAATGCACCAAAGCTGTTTGCTATATAAATGTATAATACCTTATCTGAATATGCAAGAAAACATCAGATGTACTATCATGTTTGACATTTTTAACGCTTTTGTTACATCATCTTGGTGTCTTTGTTAGTAAAGTTAAGGCACCTAATTATAATCTTTCTGCCTGTCTGTCTCTTGGTGTTCACTTCGTTCGTTAATGTAGATGTGGTCACTCACAGATTATAGTATTCAGAGTCAAACACCGATTTGAAATTTATATTTGTATGAAATAGCTGACGAGTTGAACATAACTACATCATCTTAGAATAATCAAATAGTCTACATTTAGATAACCCCGTCTATGCAGGTCTTTGGAAACCACTGACATTGTCAATATAGTTCAGGATATTGTTATTGGTGACAGATTATGCATCACTTCGTAGGCAATTAAGAGATTAGGATCAAGCGCCTTGACAATGCCCCTGCTCCTTGGAAAGCACAGTAAAGGGTTCTAATTTCACCAGGACAATGTCCCTGATCAAAAGTCTGTCATTGCTGTCGCTGTCAATAATGAATGTAGTTTCCAACAGATTTAATGTCCCCTTATTCAACTGATCTCCCTCTTTCTGGAGAGTCAAGAAAGGGGCCTCTTTTAAAGTGGTATTGAGGTTCTTAAACATCGTTGGCAAACGTGCAAAGACACGGGAGATTATGTTTAAAATCCGTACATATGAAACTCATCACTTATCAACCAATCCCTCGTAGAATTATATTATTTATATACGGAACACTAAAAGCTGTTTTTAACACCCTGCGTCTTATTTGAGGATGTAATATTCAAAATAATGCACGTTATAACGATTTCATGGGTTAAACTTGAAAGTAAGATTAAAATTATAAAAACAAACAAATTTAAATAGCATATCAAGCAATTCTGTGAAAGACCACATTTAAAGAAATCACATGACATTTACACATATATATGTTGCACTTCTCTGTCACAAAAGATATTTTCCATTTATATAAAGTAACAAGTGGCAAATAAGCCAAATATAGAGACAATTTGGTATTACACATATACTGTCGTTCAGTTGCACAACCATAAATCACCATACTAAATACAAAATCATGTTTAATTTATACATGGATCTAAGAGGATTCTATGTTTTTGTATAGTAATAAAAGATAGAAATACAGTAACATATAGATTGTATTGAAAAATTATTTCCGTCTATCCAATCTATGCACTATATGCACACTGATATATGACATAGGGAGGGTGTAACAGGGCGAATCAATTTTTGGCTTACTTCTGCTTATTTTCTGTATACGTTTCTGTACATCAGGTATAGCGTTAAATGTAAACCGCAGTTTTCCACCTGCCATATAATTCTCTAAAAAAAGATATGAAAGCAAAGCTACTCATTGTACGGCATCAGAACGAAAAGAAATGTCCATGTGATAAACATTCATGCTTTTTACGCTACTGGTTGACATCATGTCAACAATATTGACATATATAATTTTCATTTAGCATACTTAATTGATGTTAAAATGTACGTTATATGTCATATTATATATCTTTATTAACTTAATGTACTTAAACATTCATATTATTACTATTAAATATGTTTATTATTTAAAAGTGAAAACAAATTAAAAACACCATCATCATCATCATCATCACTATCATCATCATCATTATCATCATCATCATCATCATCACTTTTATAAAGCTGATGCAGTTAACTATGAAGTAATTTGATAATGTATTTACTCAAAATGATATGTTTCTTGCAAAATATATTATTGCTAACTCATGCATAAACATATTTATAGACTTCACTGCCTGCAAATAAAGACACTAATTCTATGACATATAATATTACATTTTGTCCACGGCAAGACTAATTTTACTCGCAATAGCAGGGATAATAAAGTATCGTAGTAAAAATGCAACATACTCAACGAAAAGGATGGTTTTTTCGTCGATGTTATTTTGACAGCTTTTTGATTCGGTGCATCAGTAACTACAGTTTTCTTAGCTTCAGTCTCAAAAGTGATTATTTTCTGAGCAGGTGCTTTTTTGATTTCTATGGTCTTTGGAGTGGTTGGCGCAATATTGACCTTCTGCCCGGCGCTTTCTCCACTGAAGGAAAATACTGACATCGAAGGCGACTCCCGCTTCAAAAATGAAATCTTTGGATCCGCATTGGGTCCTTCAATGTTGTACTTTTTAATAGTTTCAACTCTGTCATCCCTTAATTTCATTTCTATTCGCCGCATTGAAATTGTAGTCGCCACAGGCTCTATAGAAGCGTATCAAAGAAATTTAGCCATATGTATATAACATTAAATATCATTTTGGGTATAATAGACATGTAAAATTCGTCAGTAAGTTTATGTTAGATAAAGCAAAGAGAGAGGGAGAGAAGGAAAGACAGAGATAGACCGACATACAGATACACATTGACGGATGTACATGTATATATAAAAGCGCAAATTTCTCTACAAAATTGAACATTTTCTATAAACTTTTGATACCGGAGAGAATGCCAAATATTTAGGCATATCTTGAAGTATTTGTTAAACATACGTTTCATTATTCATGTTATTGTCTATTCTACAATGGCAAGTTCCGTTAAGATACTGAGTTATGACTGACTACATAAGAATACTAACTTTGTGTTGTTGGTATTTTATCTAATTGAAAAGACATTCCTCTTGACCACATAATTTGTATTGGTTTCGATTCATTCTTCTGAGGCGCTTGGACTACTGGAGTTGGTGTCATTTGTTGTGTTATAAGTTGTCTGTGTTGTGGCATGGTTTGTTGTAACATAGCTTGCAATTTCATAAATTGTTGATTTAAAAGTTGCTGCTGTTGTTGTAAAAACGCATGTTGTTGTTTCATGTACAATGAGTTCCCTTCATTTCCCCACTTTGTTACATTTTGTGGCGCAGGAGCAATCGTAGAGTTGAGGCTAGGAGTTGGAGCAGGTTTAGGAGTTGTAATTGCAGGATCTGCAAAAGATAAAAAACATATACTATAATTAACGCAGTTACTGAAATGTAGAAAGACACACACATACACATACACATACACATACACACAGTTATATATCAGAACATTTTCAGTAGTAAATAATATTACATGCATCTGTACACACATACATACACATACACACAGTTATATATCAATACATTTTCAGGGCATCTGTACAGCTACGTTCAGTTATAATACAGGGTTCAGTCCGCCCGGGCAATACACAATACTGCATTGCATTGCAGTTGGATACAGATATTTCACCGGAACTACTTTTCAAAATGGTATTCGATCAATCTGCCAGAGGAATCTTGCGCTAACCATGGAATGTTTTATGTCTGATCTATGACAGATTGTTCTTTTCTCTTCTTTTCTCTTATTTTTTGTCTCAACATTGAATTATAGCGAAACTGAACTTGAACTGAACATATTACATTTTAAGAGAGAATAGAATTCAACATAGCCGACTGGTGGCCATCTTGGATTATGGTCTCTCTGAAAATGTAATATGCACATCTAGACCGGATGGGAAACTTTAATCAATTTATAAAAGATTCCTTCAGTACATTCTGAGAAATAGTGGTTTGTCAAAATCCAAAATGCCTTTTTTTATTATTTTTATTTTTTTTTTTTTTATTTTTTTTTTTTTTTTTTTTTTTTTTTTTTTTTTTTTGTTTTTTTTTTTTTTTTTTTTTTTTTTTTTTGTTTTTTTTTTTTTTTTTTTTTTTTTTCTTTTTTTTCTTTTTTTTTTTTTTTTTTTTTGGTTTTTTTTTTTTTTTAGCCATGTTTTTTTTTTTTTTTTTTTTTTTTTTTTTTTTTTTTTTTTTTTTTTTTTTTTTTTTTTATTTTTTAAATTCTGATCTCTGTGAAAATGTTATATGCACAACTAGACCACAAGGGGAACCTTCATGTCAAATGTCAAGTAGATCCCTTCAGTATTTTGTGAGAAATAGCTGTAACAATCGTCCTTAATCAAAATCCAAGTGTTCAATATTATTTTATTGAATATTAAAATTGCACCGGAAATGGACAATGTTAATATTTATAATATCTTTTATATTTACCTGCACATAGCTTATCATCACAGACTTCACCTGGGTCACATTGACTGCAAGCCGTTCCTTTCTGATATGGTAGTTGGCCGAATGTATTCCCTCTGCAATGACAACATAAGGTATTATCTTCAGTAGTGACAAGATAATTCTCAGTTTTGCATTAAATAACAATTATCAATTAGGTGAATCAAGAAGAACAGATGTTTATATAAACAACAATCAATACTGATATTTCATTTTGAAATTTAATGTTATATTATGTCTGATAATAGTGATATGTATCAAAGATGAGGCTTTTAAAGAAGGTTTTTGACAGGTGCTTACTTCGGGTCGTATATGCAGTAAAGGAACCAGGCATTGGGAACATACTCCTCGGGTAGTGTCAATTCCATGCATCTATTAATTGCACAACCGATTTGCTTTGATTTGGCCCATACTGCCTACAAAATCAATCAAATTATCGTTTGATAGATAAATAAAAAGATAGATAGATAGATAGATAGATAGATAGATAGATAGATAGATAGATAGATAGAAAGATAGAAAGATAGATAGACACACAGACAGACAAACAGATAGATAGATAGATAGATAGATAGATAGATAGACAGATAGATATACAGGCAGACAGACAGATATAGAGATAGATAGATAGATAGATAGATAGATAGATAGATAGATAGATAGATAGATAGAAAGAAAGACAGATAGATAGACAGGCAGACAGACAGATAGACAGATATATATATAGAGAGAGATAGATAGATAGATAGATAGATAGATAGATAGATAGATAGATAGATAGATAGACAGACAGATAGATAGACAAGCAGACAGACAGATAGACAGATATAGAGATAGATAGATAGATAGACAGACAGATAGATAGATAGACAGGCAGACAGACAGATAGATAGATAGATAGATAGATAGATAGATAGATAGATAGATAGATAGATAGATAGATAGACAGATATACAGATAGATAGATAGATAAATACATAGACGGACAGACAGTTAGATTGATAGTCTCTAATTCAATGCTCAGTCGATGTTTGGTAACATATATTAATCTTGTTTATCACCACAATTATGTTACTTCAATAAAAATATTTTAAAAAATCAAAAATGTTTTTCTACAAGGCATAGAATCAGTCATTGAATATCCTTACCTGTGTGTAACTACATGCTTCCGTGCAGTCCCCCGACATTTTCCAGGTGTAACGTTCACTGTACCAGGCGTCAATCGCTCTTTCTATTAACGTTGCATCTGGTAGATGTGACTCGAAAAAATACATATTTTCCCCGTACATGCCGTACTGGAATTCGTATGTGCATCTTGAGGTCCATGACTGCGCCTCGTTTGCAAGTTCTGAACTCCAGCTCTGGAAGAAAAATAAATATAAAACGGTATCTCATGTGAAATAATAATGGAAATCGGCATCCAAATAAAATATGAGGTACACTTGTTGATATTTAAGTGTTAGCGAAATGCGATAGGCGATATTAAAAAGATCACTGAGATAAAAGTATTACTAGATGTCAGGGATGATTCAACATCCCATGTTGACCCATCACCACGAGGCCTTGACTGAGTGAAATCCAGAATACAGGACATAAGCCCATTGTCCAAGTCATATAAATGATTGATAATTACGATCAAATCGATTTCCATTCAACTATTATTATTATTATTATTATCATTATTATCATTATTATAATTATTATTATTATTATTATTATTATTATTATTATTACTATTATTATTTCTTTTTCACAGCTAAAAGAAACTTTTAATGACAGGGAAAATAATGAGTCAATAATATTTCATGAGCATATCTAAAGTTGATTAATGTCAGGTAGACTATTTAAGACTTTTTAAATATTATCAACATTATACCAAAGTTACAATTTGGCAAAAGCAACCTGAAAAAACAATTACTCCAGACTTCATCAGTTGAACTCGAATTTAAATTAAATGTAAAGTTCGTAAACAAAATGTAATCAAGATAGCTGAATATATTCTTAAATCTGTCTAAGTGTAACAACTGTAAAAAGATGAGTATCTCAGTTTTGTGGGAATTTAGAATTCAAACGGTGTTATCGATTCTACTTATCTATTGTTGCTAAAACTTTTTCTGTTATGTGGTGTATTCGAGACTGTAACTTATGTCATGACCACTTCTATACTATGTTGAAATTTTTTGCAGTTTGCAGTTTTGTATTTGGTGTACCGAACAACATTATTTCTTAGCTGTCTGTGTTTTATCAAAGTATAGGTAGTAGTAAACCAGGCGAAATACAGAATTCTCAATTTGACCTAGATATACATATACATGTTTCTTAAATAGTGGAGTGACTTGAATCTTCTGTGATAAAAATCTGAAAGGATCTACTCTGCAATATGGATACTCATCGATTTATGATGATACTATTAATCATCGATTAAGTGAGCTCATCAAAAGACACCCATGGCGTTGATCTTAATTAATTGTATTGGTACATAGATCTGTATTTATTTTACAGTGTATATGACTAGATCCCCATATTGGTCATTTAAATATACAATTTACAGATACCATAGTACATGTATTAATATCAATGAGGTTTAGAGGAATTGGACAAATACAAATCTCAGAAAATACAGGTGAGATCAGATACCGTCGAGATCGAATGGTTTGAGAGAGAGAGAGAGAGAGAGAGAGAGAGAGAGAGAGAGAGAGAGAGAGAGAGAGAGAGAGAGAGAGAGAGAAAGAGAGAGAGAGAGAGAGAGAGAGAGAGAGAGAGAGACCAAATGCAGAGGATATTCCTACTTAAATAATATTGTTGACGATAGGAAAGCCTAAATAATCCCTTTTGCTACACAAATTCGTTGTTTATTTGACGTCTATGGCAATAAAAAAGTCAAAGTAGGAAGCATATGTGTTTGATTCTGTTATATTTGTAATTTTTTATTCTTTTGAAAATTGTCATTAATAGACAAAACATCAAAATGTCAAATTAAAGACCACATCTAACTTTCTTTTATTTCAGAAGCTTCTAAATGAAATCTACTCCATATAAAAAAGAATAATATAAAAATTTCAGATACCAAAGTATAAATCAATAGAATGTCCAGGACATAGATACAAATCCGGTAAAAATGGACAACCACGGACCTCTGGAAACCAAGAGGTGGGATCAGGTGCCATGGAGGAGTAAGCATCCCCTATCGACCTGTCACACCCGCCGTGAGTCCACAGTCAAGTCCAATGAAATACGTGAGGAGTGAATCCTCGTCACAATTGGTACAGACGTATCAACAACCGCAAACGAAAAGGCAACTCAACATTTCACTTAGAGAAACAGAAAAGTCGCAAAACAAGACTATTAGACCGACCGTAAAATTTGAGGCACGTTGACATTAAACGTGGTCTTTGATATCCCTGTGTCAATAATTTGTCAGTGAGTAGTCGTCGATATATCTAAATGTCAAATTAAAGGACACCACTAACTTTTTCTTCTTTTGATTCAGCAGTTTCTGAATGAAGTCTGCTTCGTATGAATAAAGGAACAGGTCGGTCAATAAAGGAGCACAATTGGTTCCCATAGGAATGCCGACAGTTTGTTGAAAGACCACGTCTCCGAACATTACAAATATATTGTCTATTAGAAATTCCAGCATGTTTTTTATATCAACTTCAGTGTATTTATGTGTAGAATCAGAGTGGCATTTGACAAAATAAGTATCATGATAACCAATCACTAGATATTTAAATTGTCGGGCACCACCTTTAGTGAAAAAATAGTTGTCTATGATGATAAAACGTCTTTCTTTTAATTATTTATGTGGACTACTTCTGTAAAGAGTAGAGAAGTAGTATGTTTTGATATTGTGAATTCGATAAAAATCGTGTGCCTTCAAATTTTCTAAAAGCTGTTTAGAATTTTTAAGTATCCACATCTGATTTACATCGCTTCTGGAATAAGCAACTGTAGTGTATTGTTGAAGTTTTTCCTTAACGGCTGTCAATATCTTGGTAAGGAGTAAAGATAAAGGTTTGGTAGAACATTTGCTGGATCCTGCTATGTATCTTTGCTTATATGGGGTTTTGTGAAATTTAGGTATCCAATATAAATGTGGTAGCTCGAAATCGGTATCCATTGTAGGTATATCAAATGAGCGTAATACGTACACATGATTTTGAAGGATCTCATCCTTTGAAAGTGAGCTACGTGTGTATGTAGGATTTCCAAAATTTGTATTAAACCCAAGTTCTTCTAATAAACAATTATAGTAATGTGCCTTACGAATAAAAACTATATTATTTGGGGCTTTGTCTGCTGGTACCAGTACATATTGGTCATGTAATCTATCCAGTTCAGTTACTACTTCTGGATCATTAAATGCAGAGGGAAAACGTGTTTTCATAGTCCCTTTAAGTTTTCGAATACGAGATTTTATCAACCAACATATGGCTGTCAGCCATTCAGACAAAGTGTCTGGTTCTACGTCTTCATGTTTGGCCCATCGTCTGGCATAATCTTCGACAGAATACATAACTAAACTGAAATTCTGACGCCAATTAAAGGAACGGGCTTCCCGGTATTTAGGGCCCCTTAAAATAAGATTTTTTGAGGCTTTCATTTTCAACAATAGAAACGTCGCCGGTAATGACATGCCCGATAGGATTGTATTTGAAAGGAGATGAGGCACATGAACATGTGACAGTGTTGTGAAGAATATGGTTGATGTTTAGGCACTGCAAAAATACAAAAAAGAAATGATCGTTCAATAAAGGGGCATAATTGCATTATAACAGAAGTCAGTGTGTATTCTGGAGTTGAGGTTTTATAATAGATTCCTGAAAAATTCAGTTAGAAATCAAAATAAAATATATTGTACAATAAAGAAAGATGCGAATATAATGCAGACCAAATACCTATAAATTCCCTTTAATTTTATAATCACATTAGATCACTGTTAACAACATTTAAATTCGGAAATTTTCTAAAGCTCATTTTTTACAGTGGTTACTCTTAGACGGATTTCGGCTATACTTTAAGAGATATTATTTGGCCTTGTATGATACCACTTTATCTTTAGAAAAAAATCACATACTTTTCAAATTGGAGCTCAACTGATGAAGTCTGATTGACAGAAACGATATCGTCTTGAGCATTATAACTTTGGTATTATGTTTACAATATGATTAGAAACCAACTGAAGTAATATTTGGCACTGTTAACACCATTTAAATTCTTAATTCTTCGAAAGCTAAGATATCTTTACAGTGGTTATCTTGGACGGATTTAGATATGCATTTAGATTCATCATTTGGCCTTGTATGATACCACTTTCCCTTTAGGAAATCGATTTCAAACTGAAGCTCAACTGATGAAGTCTAATTGACAGAAACGATCGTCTGGGGTATTATAGCTTTGGTATTATATTTATAATATTCATAAGGGTATGCAGTGGCAGGCTTTCTAATCCAGTATTTTAACGTTGTCTGTGGAAAAGGAACTCAAAGTTGATTATCGGTAATTAGTATATTTTTTCAATTATACACAATCTTATAAGCAAAACGAAATGGTCACTTGAATTGGAGTCTCTATAGAGTATTCAATTATTCCTTTATTTACTCCATTCGAATCAAAGACCTTCTTTCTTAGTACAAAATGAAAGTATCCTTACACTGAGACGGAATGCACTTCCAATTGTACCGGAAGCCTTCCTCTGGAATCTAAATACTTGGAAAAGAATACTTGCAATTTTATGAAATTTTCAGACTACTATATTTACTACACTCTAAACGCTCAGCTTCAATACCGGAACCGTATATTGTAGATTTATAACTCTAATGACAACATAAATCATGTTCTCCCCTCCCTCGAGTTACTGAAACAATCCAAATGATATTCCCACAATTTGTAAGGAATGTTTGTCTCAAGCAATTTTAGATATAAAATTATATTTTTCTACAGTAACCTTTCGTCAAAGTGCTTCGCAACAAGAACAATTAGAGAGTGCAAAGTGCATTTCAGAGCAATGAAATTGTAAACGAGATGGAAGAATTTCGTCTAACAAATACTGATGTGTCTTCAAAAGTTTTAGAAGACTTTAAATTCATCTACAGCTATCAGAGTGATGACATATTTACCCACACACCGACATAAGTAATTATGTTTGTATAGGTGTATAATATGTGTCTAAAAGAGGTTTGTTATGAATGATGAGGATTTATAACCAGAGTAAATTCAGCCTTTAACAGAATTAATACAGCATGAAATACTAACGCACATGTATGTAAACAATAAATTATTTATTCCTCTGCAGTCTATGGCATATATTTGCACGTGATCAATCATTTTTACTGTGATGTAATCCATATGACAATAAAATACGAGTAAATTATCTATCTATGGCACCACAGCAGTACTTGTCTCTTTCATCTAACTAATATTTTAGCATTCTCATTGACCAAACTTGAATAATCCGTGTATGTACTGTATACAGGTTCCCTAACGAATTGTCGTAACTATAGTAAGTTTAAAATTGAACAGAGCATAAAACTATACGAGATTTGGCGAGACGTAAGTAACGGGAGATGAATAAATATAACATCAAATTATCACGAGTTTCCTTTTTCTGACATACCTAAATGACATGAGAATAAAAATGTCCTAAAAGAATGTGGAATTACAATTTAATGAACCTCGTGCTAATAAAATCCTACTGTGTCTAATGCAAAAGTAGAGGTCACATGTAATCAATGATATTGGAAAGTCATCTACCTTATGGTCACCGAAAAGATCAGAATGTCCCAACAGATTTGAAAAACACTTTGTGAATGTGTAAACTTTGACCTCCTTTGTTTTATAGGCATTTTACGGCACCCTCAATACTTTTTCAGTCACATAGTGGAGGTTAGTTTTAATGGCGGAGAAGAGAACATGGTAACAATGTATCCAAGAAGAGATCAAAAGTGTTTCAAAAGTAAATTGGTGAACTTTCTCACGAAGTCAGCTTAGTTTCCACCGGAGCTTAAACGTACGCTTACAAGAGGCGAGAGACTCGGTGGTATATAGTGTAATGTTATAACCACTCGGCCCACACAGATCTGGTGCCAGTTTCACAATAGCTCGTAACTTTACTGTAGACGTGAATTTAGACTTACGTCTAAAATGAGTTTTACTAAAAGTCGTATCTTTCTTCCTACGTATAAACCTACGTCTGAGTCTATATCTACTCCAAACTACTGCTAATTTCACATGTAACTTAGTGTAGGTCAATGAGATTGAAATATGTTTACGACTTTTTGTGAAACTTAAATTGCATTCACGTAAATAACATCATAACTCGAGTCACGTCTAAAGTTACGTCTTCGTTTGCGGGCAAGGTTACGACCTGTAGTGAACAGGCCCCTGGTATCTGAGAATGACATATATACATATATTACCCGCCATGAGATGTTTGGGACTAAGGGCATAGCCAGTCGAAATTGAATGTTTGGTAGATTGTACTAGAAAATTCTGGAACAAAACGGCGATACAAATCTTCTATGGTAAATTCTATTTATAACATGACTGCTTAAGCGAAAACAAACCAAAGTGCATTGTATATGCAAGTAAGGCAAGTAACATATCATTTCAACAACAGTCATTGTATTATAGGGAAGCAAACATGCCCACTTGTACTTACACACTTAATACATTATTTCACGTAATTTCGTAAACAAGTAAAGTTACAATATCAGCTTTGTTTGTTGTTTATTTAGACTGTGGTGTTTATATTAACAATATTATTGTTTGTTATATATTCACTTTGGACTGTATTGTATTCGTTTACAATTATATGATACCGCCATCTGAAAACGTTACTGGTTTATCATTTCTGAGTTCTACAATAAATGTCGTATATTTGACAGATACGTGTTTGATCCATCATAGCGTTTGATGTATATACACAAGGCACTGACAATACTCATAGAATGCAAACGCTTTATGCAATCCTATACACAACAATTACGAAAAATCACTTTCCATCAGGTTTATTTGGTAATTTATGGATTTCGCTTTGAGAAACAGATGGTCGTGTGATAATACTATAAACGTGTAAATTAACATATGCCACTATTCACACGTAATAACAGTCAATGCACGTTCTTTATTACTTTATTAACGTTATACAAAAAATGTTTACACGGGTTTTAAAAGAGAGAATACAATAATGCTGAGACAGCACAAATGACTTTTTCCCGGTCAACTGACAACATTTCCCACAATATCAGATTGCTTTCAAGTATAATCAAGGCAAGATCAGACAAACGGGACATAAAACGCGTTGGTGAAAAATGGGAAATAGAAATCCAAATGTGGCCCAACTCAGCATAGCTACATATTGCAATCGGCGAAGGTTAACGTTTTATCTCATCCGAGAACTTGGTAAAATATTGTCCACAATTCTTCAATATTGAAATCACCCTGCTTGACTGTGAGAACTTTTGTTTGAGTACATATATTACCGCAGTTATCGAGAGGTATGAATTCCAATTGGACCGTACAAATAAATAAAAGTATGACACGTTTATCCTGTTGTCTAAATTCAACGATCGAGCATTTACCCTATTTTACAACAAAACTGCATTTTTTACGAACGGGAAATTCAAATGAATTGTGTTTGCAAAGACGTTAAGTATATTTATCTGTTCAGATAAATACTTATTTCTTAATAATTGTATTAATTACATATCCGTGAAAAACAGTGATATCGTTGATGTACTGCTATATCTATCAAACGAAACTTTGAATTATCATTCCCTAAACTGAACGTTGAAGCTTGACAACTTGACTGTCAGTGGGTTGTCGATATCAGTTTACAAGGCGTAGAGGCCAATGTACTTATCTGACATATTGCGCTATTAAATACAGTCATAAAATACGTATATAGCAGAACTTGTACGGAAACAACAATTAATTGCAGTCAATAGTGCAATACAATGTAATACATAAAGTGATGATATAGCTGTCCACATACTTTGTATTTTGTAGTTACATTAGTAGTGAGGAGTACAGCTTTTTCATTTTCCAGTGTTAGATCAGCATCGTTTGATGATTGTATATTTAAACTGTTATAGGTTTTTATCTAAATATTTCTGGTTATTCTATACATTTATTTAATATCAACTACGCTGAAAGACGTAAACATACAAATTTTTTTTAGACTTTAAAGGCACTAACGTGTGAACGGACGACAAGGCAACTGCGAGGATCAAATTATTGGGTCTTTGGGTCTTTTTCTGTGTCAACAGACCTATATATATATATATATATATATATATATATATATATATATATATATATATATATATATATATATATATATATATATATATATATATATATATATATATATACATCCCGATTGATTTGCGATTGATGTCATTTGCTATAACTCTCGATCTGTTCATGGTTGATTTTTATCTTTTTCACCTTATCCATTTCTGTGTAAGGTGATTTTTGATATATTTTGATCCATCAAATATATAATTAGGATGAACTGACGATTTGGTATAAATGATGGGGATCGGTAATTTCATGTTATATTACATAATTTTAATGACACAATTAGACAGGTATATTATTTTGTATCAGTCATGCTGCCGATAAAGTGTAATTTATTATATGGGGTGCAAAAACATCTGGTACCGAGTGTAACGCGCAATCCTAATTCGTTTTTATTTGAATTTGATTCCGGACATACGGAGAGTGTGACCGGTCATCAGGACATGATTACTCATCCATAACACCTAATCCCACCTTTGAATCTGCCGGAGGTCCACGATTGTACAACGCTCCACTGATTTGTATACCGGATCTACTGACGGCTTATACTTATTTTTTATTTGATACTTTTTATTCCTTTATACAAATGACATAGACGGTGACTCCTACCGGACACCTGGTCTTTTCCCTTTTGGGATTCGTAATTGTTCTTCATGTTGAGACCATTTGCACATCTAATTCGTCGTGTTATAATGAACTTGAGTTTTTGATTCTTCAATTTTACTTTCTATTGAAAAATGGTACATTAGTTAGTAGAGATATTTCATCAATCTATACAAGAAATCTTCTTATACATAAACCTAGTACCTGGTATTTCGGTACACTCTGTTCATCTTATACTTAAGTAATATTTGGCACTGTTAACACTATTTAAATTCGAAAATTGTCTAAAGCTAAGATAGTCATTTTTTTACAGTGGTTACTCTTAGACGGATTTCGGCTATACACTTTTAGAGATATTATTTGGCCTTATATGATACCACTTTATCTTTAGAAAATACACATACTTTTCAAATTGGAGCTCAACTGATGAAGTCTAATTGACAGAAACGATATCGTCTTGAGCATTATAACTTTGGTATATTTATAATATTTAGTCTCTGGGAAAATGCATGTCATAACTGTCAACACATCTTTGGTAATGTATTACTTTCGATCAGTTACTTTAAGTAATATTTGCATGATAATTTTGATGCATCAGAACATGTTAAAGGTCCTAATTTAGTTTTAACAAGATTTATATGAACGAATATAACCATACTAAGTAGATGGGAACTAAGAATAGTAAATGACCTATATAATATATTAATGAAATCTAAAACTTAATTCGGAGATTTCACATTATACTGACAATTTCAGAAGACATATACATGTATATTTGTACTATATATTATCATAGTACTTAAGTATTAGTCGCTGACGTCCAAATGTATATTTGTACTTTATATAATCATAGTACTTAAGTATTAGTCGCTGACGTCCAAATGTATATTTGTACTTTATATAATCATAGTACTTAATTATTAGTCGCTGACGTCCAAATGTATATTTGTACTTTATATAATCATAGTACTTAAGTATTAGTCGCTGACGTCCAAATGTATATTTGTACTTTATATAATCATAGTACTTAAGTATTAGTCGCTGACGTCCAAATGGCGGTATTTAATTATGTTAATAACTGTAATAAACTGAGTTACCATTGCTTAATTGACCATAACATTTTAAGTGACTCTTAATTTTCATCACTTCTCGCTACCGTTTTAGAGTAGATGCATATAATTGGCCAATATAGTTTACACCGATGCATTGCCACACATGTTCATGAGTATATTTTCGCGCATATCGGTACTGAGTATTAGGGATGTATTTACAGGGCCATATTTTCCTTCAGGAAAATGACATGCGATAACTGTCCACAACTGGTATTTCAGTATATTTTTATATTTTAGAGAATCCCAGTACTGTTTCACTTTTCAGTTGCATCGTTCCTTGCACCACTTCCGTCTACTTTTTTCTACAACACTGACCCACGACCACCTTCGTCTTTACACATTTCCGTGGTACAAACCATGTTTAAATAATAATCTCCACACAATTTTTGGACAGAAAGTTAACGCCTTTTTATGATTTTTATATTTCTTCTTGGATCCGTTTCTATTATATTTCAGCAATCTTGAAAGTTGCGCTTAACACAGAACTTTACGTCCAAATTGATGTCTTCTACCCACTTATGATTTGCGGGACGGTATATTTATCCGGTTGATACACAATATAGTGAGCAGACGATGTAAACACTGACGTAATCAGAATGTTGATACGCATGTATCTGTAAACAATCAGTGTCTGATCTGTTTTTTATAATGTTTTATTTTTATATCAGCGACGGTAACTTAAGTTCCATGACTGTATGCATAAGGACTAATTAGTGTTATTGCATATTTAAATCGTTCCATATTATTTTGTACAATTATACCTTAAAGCATTTATAACCATAATGACATTAAGTGATAGCCATGTAAATAAAATGATGATTGAAACAAGTAGTCGCACTTTTGTCATTTCACTATCGATATCATGGTAAATAAAGCTTGAAATAACCTATTTCTTAAATAGAAATTATTAATTCTATGCCAAACACTAATGAAATGCAGGTTTGAATTGTTCTGAGTTCCAAAGACAATTTACCTGATCAAACAAATTTGTTTATGGATAGAATTGACATTTTGCCAAATACCATCCAGTCTTCGCTCTCCAATTCTCTGATAAATTATATCCATGTATTTTCGTAATAATTTAAAATGGAATGAAGTATATATCACAATTCCCTTTCTGTTCTAAATCATTAGTCATTTTGTGTACTTCAGATGTCATGATAAATAAAGAAAGATCATTTGTATCGTGTATTCCGAAACAAAATACCATTGCAAATGATCCAGACATGTTTATTGAAATATAATATAAAACACCGATACCTAATCATAATTTGAAGAAGCAATATACAAATCAGTTTCAATGTATAAAAAAATCTTAGATACCAAAGTATAAATCTTTGGGATGTCCAGGATTTAGATACAAATTTGGTAAAGATTGGACAAACATGGACCTCTGAAATTAAGAGATGGGATCAGGTGTCATTGAGGAGTAAGCATCCGCTGTTGACCGGACACACCCGTCGTGAGTCCACAGCCAAATCCAAATGAAATACATGATGAACGAACCATCGTTACAATTGCTACAGGCATCATAACAACTGCTATCAAACACGCAACTCAACATTTTACTTATTGTAACAGAGTTATCGCAAACAAGACTATCACATCGACCGTAACCAAACGCGAATTTCAATATCCCTGTGTCAATTATTTGTCAATGAGTAGTTCACCTCTGTATATGAAATGTCCATACGTTGAACACACCTTGTCCTATCGGATCATTGGTGAAATAAAAATGCCATATGCTGGTGACTTTGGGAGGTTACTACTTAAATGTGGAAAATTTACGATGGGGAAGGCAAAATCACGTTTATCGTATAGCTTTGTTGTTGGAAACACACAGATCTCTGAAAATTCAGAGATGGGATCAGGTGCCATGGAGGAGCAAGATTCCCTGTCATCTGGACACACCTATATATTATACAGTATTCTTTCAAATATTGTAGTATGTAGGTTCAAAATTTTATTTTGCGTTGACTAATGTTTCTGCTAATTACTTGTTGAACATGACTAATGTATATGGTAATTACTTGTTGAACATGAATGAACCTAGTTAAAATTATACCATATAATATTATTTGTCTACATAATTCTATATACTAGTTTATACAAAGAACACACAAAGCGTCTTATTAAATACATATCCTTTTCATTACGTGCGTTTCGATAAAATAAAGTGTGACATTTGACAATTTAGCACCCGCTATTTTGTTGTTTATCTTTTATTCCATGAATGTAAAGGTTTTATTTCAAAGTACAACAACCAACATAGCAAAACCATTTAAAATTGCATAGCGAACCTCCTTCCTCTCTTTACATTGTTTCTTGGGCGTTGTACAGATATATCTGTGTTATTTTGTCCCTCTCACAGGTTTGATTTGGAAAACTACGGATTTTCAATTTGAATAAATTCTACTTTATATGATACATGTAATATGTCTGTGAATATATCATAAAATTTGTATTATCCGTCGGAAGATGTAGAAATATAGAAGACAAAGACGGACCTCTGGAAAAAACCTAGGGGGGATAAAGGTGATATAGAGAAGTACGTTTCTCATGTCGGGAACCTGCCGTGAGTCCAATGTAAGATTTAAATCAAACCAACAGAGAATTAACAATTAGAACTACGATTAATCAGGAAACTCAACATTTCAGTTTCTAAAACACAGTTATACTTATATATACTTGCGTATATTACTGTCTCAAAGTATTGAGTCATGACCGATTACTGGACATAAAATATTGTTTATATCATTCACACTGCAATCAAAGATAAATCATTAGGATTTATACCAAATGATATACTTAAGTTTAACGTACTCAACAAGAATCTTAAGACTCGGAGAATATGATACTCCAAGATATTTAATCCACACATGTCTCACTCTTCACAGATATTCAGTTTTGAGCAAAATATATCCCATTACTTTATGTATTTTTTTTTTAAAATCCATAGAAAAATCACTAAATTTATCATTATATTCTATCAATTACTAATCATTTACATATTTTTTACCTCTCTGATAAAAAATATAAGTTTAGTAATATGACTATAATATGAACATAAATTTATCTTCCCCGAGAGAACTTGTCATGAAACTAACTTCTGTTTAAACACATGATTACTCACCAGTTTTTTCATATCCGCTGCCCGTTGCAACCGCCTGTATCCATTATGTAACTTCAAGATAGTATCCGAATGTGCATTTGGCAATTGACAATTTCCACATTGTAAAATTAAAAGAATCCCAGTGGACAATAAGATGAGCATGTTCTTTATACGGGCTGCATTGGATAGGGACTGAAAGAAGTCATCATATTGCTAGAGACAGGTCAATCACGGCCAGCATGGTTGATTAATAAGACAGGAAGCCATTACAGTGGTCATTCCAACAATACTTTATTGTCTCCATTGACACCTATCAGCATATATACTGCCTCTGCAGTGTTTGTAAGTACGGCGTATAATGATGGAAGGAAATTTTACAATACTTCGGGTTTTTGTAATATTTGTTTTATTCCCATTGCTATTTTCTACCACGCCACTAACATCACGCCGCAAACATCTTATGCAGGATTTCAATTTGTTTAGCGTAACTTCCAAAGATTGAAATTGAGAAAATGTTGTACTTTAAAGCAGAAATGATAACCCCGTTTTAACAAATTGATACAAATAAACAATATAAATCTTACTTAACTAGTCGATTCCGAGTCTGGATCAGATGAAACGGAAGAGAAAGTATCCCCTCGTGTCTAATAACAACTTCCGTGAGTACATGACAAACACAAAATTTACCGCTTCCTACAACTTTTAAGAATCACTGAAAACTTTTATATAGGGTTTTAGTTGTGTTTTAGAAACAAGCGATTGTGATTGTGTGTTTATTTGGTGTTATACACAACACTCAACAATTTTCAGTTATATAGTGGTGATCGGTTAATAAAGGCGGAGGTGAGAACACGGTTACAATGTACCCGTGAAGATACACCTGTCATCCTCAAGTAAACTGGCCAACATGAACACGAAGCATTATTGATCCTGGAATCTAATTAGCTAAGAGTTGAGAATTTTTGCAGATGAAACAGAAGCTTATGATGAAGGTATTTGCTCAGGACAAAGCTCTTCGGCGACCGCGAGTGGTGTAACAATGACAATTTTGCGTAGTTGTTGTTATTCGCAGTACTATGTTTTTATGGTTCTATATTCACTACTTTTCATTTCTACTAAACGTTTAACGTTTTTATAAGGTTTTTTACTATACAATGCTAAACTTGTTCATTACTTTCACTTTTGATTATTGTACACAACAAATATATACAAATATTTTCTATTTTAGTACAGAGTTTAGTAACCAAAATTATCAATCAAGATGTGTAGATTTTGATTTCCTATTTATAGTGGTGTCGCCGCGTTCCGATCACGTTTAACAAGTATCTTAGTCTTATGAATACAATGATTCCAATATGTTTGTAATAATCAGGTACTGCTTGATTCTGCAAAATTGGACTTTCCTTCAATAAGAACACACGCTTCATACTTAGACATTTTACTTAATGTAAACGCAGACGGGAAATTAGCAACTAAGCTATACGACAAACGCGACGATTTCGGCTTTCCCATCGTAAATTTTCCACATTTAAGTAGTAATATCCCTCAGCCACCCTCAAATGGAGTTTATATTTCACAAATGATCCGATATGCCAGGGCTTGTACAACATATGAATATTTCATATACAGATGTAAACTATTCACTAACAAATTATTGACACAGGGATATCGAAAACCGCGTTTAAAGTAAACGTTCCGCAAATTTTAATAGTAGTGTTTGCTATTACTCTGTTTCACTAAGTGAAATGTTGAGTTGCCTTTTCGTTGGCGGTTGTTGAGACGTCTGTACCAATTGTGACGAGGATACACTCCTTACGTATTTCATTGGACTTGACTGTGGACTCACGGCGGGTGTGACCGGTCGACAGGGGATGCTTACTCCTCCGTGGCACCTGATCCCACCTCTTGGTTTCCAGAGGTCCGTGTTTGTCCATTTGTATCTATGTCCTGGACATTCTATTGATTTATACTTTGGTATCTGAAATTTTTATATTCTTTTTCTGTACTGTCCCTCAGAATTAGATATCTCATTCAACGTTATATATACAAGTTCCTACCAATATAAAAAGTGGTAACCTTCAAAGAGAAGTAAACAAATGGTGAATATTGGAAAAACATGAACCTGCGGATAGTCCAGAATTTGGACAAATGTCGTGGAGGAGTAAGTACCCCCTGTCACAGTCGCGGCTAATGCCAATTTATGCCATAAAGTCCCCCACTCAGTAATGTAAGATAGTAATCTGGAGCACGACCAAAGACAATGACTTCCTTTCGCCAATCATATATAAAAGTAACTGATGGCATTTTCACCGAACTTGACCTTTTCATTGAACTTGAGAATTGTCCATGTTACATTTGTGACGAGTGTGGTATGCTATCGGAGGACGCTGACTCCCTTTGGATACTTGTTCTTATCCCGTTTAGGATTTGCAATTGTTCCTCATTTTGAGACCATTTAATTATCTAATTTCTTGTATTCTAAGGGACTTAACCATTTGCACTTCTTCATTTTTATTTTAAATCTGTTAATGTTCTAGGCTACCACTTGTATTAATGTTTTTGCATTTAAAGGGACATTAGCTGTGTTTGCCAAAAATAATTGTTTACATTGTTTCTAATGTTCCTACAGGAAGAATTCGACGACTTAAACATTCTGTAAACACAAAACACAATTCAGTTTTTCGTGATCCTGATGTTGTCAGAGAATTTTCCCGTCTCCACGAAAATTTTATCATAATTCCTGCTGACAAAGCATCTAACAACAACTAACATTTTGTTTGCAGACGATACTAACTCAGCATTCTACAAGAGGAACTTGAACTCAGTCTCAACCATTTCTCTACCTCTGAAATATTAGATAATCATAAATCCGTTCTCACCTCGTTTAGAACACCCACAAGTGACGCGGAGGATAAATTGCCATACATTTATTGGATTCCGAAGATGCAGAACATGCAGAAGGTCTTCAGAAATACTACACAATGGCCTACTCAAGAAGCGAGTCAATCAGATCTTAAGAATTCAAATGAATTGTTGGAACATTTAAAGTCTACAAATTTCAAACATATTACAAGCATCAAGTCTCTTGATTTTCCGACCCTTTACACAACAATTCCTCAAAAACAGATTAACATCTAAACTCGGGATTACTCGGATTCCAATAACAATTACACTGGAGACGATATTATCAAGATCCTGGAGTTTCTGGTAGACAAAATCTTCGTGGTTTTGCGGGAAATGATTTTCAAAAAATTGTCGGCATTCCAAAAGGTACTAATTATGCACCTCTCTTGACTGACATCTTTCTGTATTCATATGAAGTGGAATTTAAACGCCCAATGAAACAGTTAGCATCTCGTTTCAATTTTACTTACAGGTATATCGACGACATTCTGTCCATAAATAATTCTGAATTTCAGAATTGCCTCGGCCAGATGTATCCTGTTGAGCTAGTGGTCAGTGAGACGACAGAGAGCAACCGATCTGCTTCTTACCTGGATTTACCTGGTATACTCGTCACGCTGACTCCTTCCGTACACCTGGTCCTATACCGTTTAAGATTAACCATTGTTCTTCGTGTTATTCTAATGGACTTTAATATTGATTATCAATTAGTATTCTTCATTTCTACTTATACTTTTAGTACTTGCATTTGATGTACAAAAACAAATAAGAGCTATACACAGGCATAAAACATCTTGAATTCCTACATATTTTGTGATAATAATTGCGGGTCCGTGTAGTATACATATACAAATAGTAATGTTGAGTTAATCAGTTGCAATTTAAGAATGTAAATTATCAAACCTGGGTTTCACTAGGAATTTTCACAAAATATTTAGGAATTAAAGAATCTTTATGTTTTTATTGTAGGAGTTGTCTTCCCTTTCATTCATTTAGATTAATTGGTAAATGTATTTCGTTATATTTCCATTTCAAACCTGAATAGGAGACCTCTAAATAAAAATGTGTGTTCTCAGTTGGTACTTACTAATTATATATATATATATATGTCATCGCTACCATCACGGACAAATATATATATAAATATACATTCAAATGAACGAAATTATCAGAAAAACATAAATAACACACACACACACACACACACACACACACACACGGAATATGAATGAGATGACACATTTTTTTAATTTTGATTTTTGTTTTACGCCAAACTGTGTTTCAGTTATATGGTGGCGGCCAATGGCGGAGGAGAGAACCTGGTTAAAATGCACCGGAAAGAGACCACCGGCCTTCCGCAAATAAACTGGCAAACTTTCTCACAAAAATCAGCGTGTTTGTATATCAGTGTAAGGTAATTGTCACTTTCATGGTAGTTAATAAATTATATCCAAAATCATATCGATGGATAAACTTAATTTGTCCCTCTGTATTTAGTGATCCAGAGGTAGTAACTGAACTGGATAGATAACATGACCAATATGTACTTGTACCAGCAGACAAAGCCTCAAATAATATAGTTTTTATTTGTAAGGCACATTACTATAATTGTTTATTATAAGAATTTGGGTTAAATTAGAATTCTGGTAATCATACATACACACGTAGCTCACTTTCAAATGACGAGATCCTTTAAAATGGCGTGTCCGTATTACGCTCATTTGATATACCTACAACGGATACCGAGTTAGAGCTACCATATTTATATTGGATACCTAAACTTCATAAAACCCCATATAAGCAGAGATGCATAGCAGGATCCAGCAAATGTTCTACCAAACCTTTATCTCCACTCCTTACCAATACATTGACAGCCGTTAAGGAGAAATTTCAACAATACTGTACAGTTGTTTATTCCAGAAGCGGTGTAAATCAGATGTGGATACTAAAAAAATTTAAACAGCTTTTAGAAAATTTGAAGGCACACAATTTTTATCGAATTCACATCAAAACATACTACTTCTCTACTCTTTACAGAACTAGTCCACATAAATAATTAAAAGAAAGACGTTTTAGCATCATAGACAACTATTTTTTCACTAAAAGTGGTGCCCGACAATTTAAATATCTAGTGATCGGTTATCATGATACTTATTTTGTCAAATGCCACTCTGATTCTACACATAAATACACTGAAGTTGATATAAAAAGACATGCTGGAATTTGTAATAGACAATATCTTTGTAATGTTCGGAGACCTGGTCTTTCAACAAACTGTCGGCATTCCATTGGGAACCAATTGTGCCCCTTTATTGACCAACCTGTTACTTTATTCATACGAAGCAGACTTCATTCAGAAACTGCTGAATCAAAAAAAGAAAAAGTTAGCGGTGTCCTTTAATTTGACATTTAGATATATCGACGACGTTTTGTCAATTAATAAAGACAATTTTCATACATATGTCAATGCGATAAATCACAGAGAACTAGAAATAAAAAATACAACAGAATCAAGCACACACACTTCTTACTTAGACATTTTACTTACTATACATATGGAGTTTATATTCCACAAATGATAGATATGTCAAGACTTGTTCGACATATGAACAGATCATATACAGAGGTAAACAAGTCACTGACAGATTATTGACACATGGATGTCGAAAACCGCGTTTTGATGTCAACGTTCTGCAAATTTTATTGTTTGTATAATAGTCTTGTTTGCGATTACTTACTATGTTTCAATAAGTGAAATATTGCGTAGCATTATCTATAGTGGTTGTTGAGACATATGTAGCAATTGTAAAGATGATGATTCATTCCTCACGTAATTCATTTGGATTTGACTGTGGACTTGCGTGGATGTGGCCGGTCAACAGGGAAAGTTTACTCTTCCATGACACCTGGTCCCACCTCTTGATTTCCAGAGGTCCGTGTTTGTTCATTTTCTTTCCAGATTTGTATCTATATACTGGACATCCTATAGATTTATATTTTGATATCTAAGATTTTTTTTAATTTCCAACAAGTAAGGAGGGGAGTGGATGGCAATTCGTTGATAAATAATTATTCATCACTAGCAATTTCGATTTTTTTTGTATTCATATGAGGCGGAATTTATACAGTCTCTGCTCTCCAAAGGAAATAAACAGTTAACATTTCGGTTCAATTTCACTTACAAGTATATCGACGATGTTCTGTCCATAGATAATTCAGAATTTCAAAATTACCTCGGCCAGATGGCCAGATGTACCCTGTTGAGCTAGAGATCAATGAGACGTCAGAGAGCAACGGGTGTGGCATGCAAGCAGAAGACGCTGAATCCTTCCGGACACCTGGTCTTATCCCGTTTGCGATTCGCAATTGTTCTTCATGTTGAAACCGTTTACACATCTGATTCATCGTGTTATAATGGAATTGAGGTTTGATTATCGACTGGTACTTCTTCAATTTTATTTTAATGAAGTCAATCATTTTATTTATGTATGATTTAACTTCTTTCGTTATCTTCACTGTAGCCTGCTGAGACTGTCTATGCAGTCGATTGTTTTATGAGGGTTAATGGGTGTCTGTTTACAATTATTTGTACTGCATGTGGACCTTTCTGGAAGATCAGTTGTTTTTCTCTTTGTTCAAGGACAGTCTAACTCCGTCATCATGTAACTATATTTAGCCGAAGGAAGTTTCCTAAATGTTCTAAAAAGACCATTGTCTCGATAATTCCTGATCTAATGTTTTCAGGTAGATTGTCAGAATATTAAAGATTTTCCGATTTGCGAAATAAGTTGCACGTGCAGTAGTTTCTAACTATTTGTAATTTCTATATAGTTATGTTTTACTGGCTAAACGAACAAACATTATATTCTTCGCAGATCTTTGGCATCATATTTCATAACGTGACGAATTGTCACATTTTATCGCATGTGACTTATAGTTTAATTTTTCACAAAGCCAGGGTTTACCTGTAATGTTATGATGAGATCATGATAGGATTTAGGTAATTTGAATAAATGTAATACACACCTGTCCTGTAAAATTATCCTTACACAGCTGTAAACATATTTAGGATCAGGTATATGAGACTAAATCCTCTACAGATTCACACATTTTCATGGAATGGAACAAATGTTTGTTTCATATATATATATATATATATATATATATATATATATATATATATATATTATATATATATATATATATAATATATATATATATATATATATATATATATATATATCTGTGTGTGAGAGAGAGAGAGGGGGATAGAGAGATAGAGAGAGAGGCTATATTCAGTTATAGACATTTCGTTTTAAACCTTAAAACAGTGAAAACATTTCAAAACTAGGTTTATAATACATTGTATAAAGTTCCGAAAGATTTTTCACCAAAATTACCCGAAGATAAAATTCTGTAAATACGTGCTTAACGTTCACATTATATAGACTATATATGCTTGTTCAACATATTGCTATAATGGATGAGAAAATTCATTAATATTTTTCACTCAGTTAAAAAATTAAAATTAATGATTTTCCAATTCAAAGAACCCCACCCCTTGATCATGGTTCTTAAAATATTGGTAGGTACTTACTGAAATAATACCTAGGATAATATTGTAATCACATGCAATTAATACACACAAATGCACCGTTATTAATTTAACGTTTCTATCTGAAAATCATACAAAATAAAATAATATTGAGTTTGTACTAGCAGGTCATAGTTCTATTACGATGTAAAATGAAGAGCAAGACGAATTAGATGTGTAAATGGTCTCAACATGAAGAACAATTGCGAATCGCAAACGGAATAGGACCAGGAGCCCGGAAGGAGTCAGCGTCCACTGCTGGCCTGGCACATCCGTCGCAAATGTTACATGAAAACCTTTCTAATTCGATGGACGGGCCAAATTCGGTGAAAATGTCAAGTCTGGTGAAAAGGTCAAGTTCGGTGAAAAGCAGGATTGGCGTTGTGTTGTTTTGCTTTACGTCATATGAATAATCAAAACCGCAAATAGACAAGTATGTCTTTTGTACAACAACTAAACTTTCATCTACTACATTTGCACTTCGCTATATCAGCAGCTCGTTAACTAACGGCTTGATAATAACAAGGGGTTGTTGTCAATCATTTTTTATTTTAGTTTGGAATGTTGGAAACGGAGAGGAAAGGGGAGTTGTGCTTAGAATCTCTGAGCTTTAATACATGGTCACTTTGACATGTAAAACAATGTGTTCCGGAAATTCTGTACAGGATGATGTAATCTTTTTTGAAGACCACAAACACATGAAGCACAATTTAAGTAGTAATATCCCACAATCACCCGTATATGTAGTTTATATTTCACAAATGATCAGATATGCCAGGGCCATTTCACATACAGAGATGAACTACTCACTGACAAATTATTCACACAGGGATATCGAAATTCGCATTTGATGTCAACGTTCCGCACATTTTACGGTCGGTATTATAGTCTTGTTTGCGATAAATCTGTTTTACTAAGTGAAATTATGAGTTGCCTGTTCGATGGCGACGAGGATTAGTTCCTCGCGTATTTCATTTGGATATGTCTCACGGCGGATGTGACAGTACACTCTCATCCATGGCACCTGATCCCCTCTATTGATTTCCAAAGGTCCGCGTTTGCCCATTTTTCACTAGATTTGTACCTTTATCATGGACATCCTAAATATTTTTACTTTTGTGTCCGAATTGTTTTTTACTTTGGGATTTGAGATTTTTATATACGACGGATAATCCAACTTTTGGTCAAAACAAATGTTCAAGACGATTGTTTCTATCAATAGGATATTTAAAATGGATACAGAGTTCCAAAACAAAACTTGTATCATACAAGGCCTAAAGTAGAATAATGTAAATATATTCCTAAATTAGACTGAGAGTAACAACAGTAAGAAAAACGACTATTTTAGTTTAAGGGTAAACTCTAATTCAAACTATTTTTAATTCAAAATTATAGTGCCATAAAACTCCTTAGTTACTCCGCTTTTAATAAATTGCATTAAACACGATATATGTTATGGGTCAAATATGGGTCACAGCACCTGGTTACAGCTGTGAACAGGTGCTATATCGCTGTCACCAAAAAATTAAGTGAATTCAATATTAACTTTCATAAAAATACCAAACTCATGTGAAGAAGTGATCTTCATTCTAAAGCTATTGCTGACAAATTCGATATACAAAAAATTAGAAGTTCTTCTTCTTCGGACAAGAGATTACTGACATATTCCTATTACGAGACCTCTTACTTCGGAAAATGTTTATCAGCTGGCATTGAAACTTGGAAAAGAACATTTTACTGCGTCATTAAGTTGCACGTAAATATTCTGAAATAAACTGAAATAACATAGTAAATGTACTGTTCCCGAGGAATTCGCTGTAACCAGAGTTGATTGTTCAATTATACAACTTCATTAATTTAAATGAAAATCCATATGCATAATACTTTGATTTCAGACTATTTTTAGCAGTATTGTGTATATTATATTTTTCTGTTTGCTTTATTCTGTGTTAAACAAAATGTTGACCTAAATACAATACATATGCCTTCTAGATCGCAGACAATTTTTGCAATGGGTTTTCTTGTTTTACGATATCTTATCTGTTCCATGAAGAATCCTCGGAAAGATCTACATTTGAAATTTTGACTTCAGATCTGTGTTTTATGCTTTTAACATCGACATATATTCTTAATATACGATAACAGTATTTAAATTGTACAAATGACATGTATGGTATCACTACCTTACTGCAAACAGAAGTGTTCTTTGTTTTGTTGCCTTTATAAGATTGCATAACATAATATCTAACGACAACCAAACTAATTAATACTTCTTGTAGAATTCTTCTGATATTCTAAACCGACCAATCTTCTATCGAGCGGTATACAAGACACAATATTTTTTTCTTTTTAATCAATATTTTTAATATTATACTGTAGAAGCGTGCATCAATTTGATACTCGTCATCACAGCGCGGAATCAAACATGAAATTATACATCAGAACAAAAAGTACTCGGTACATTAAGAATTCCATCAATTGTTTCATTTTAATTTCTATACTTCTAATCACAATCTGATGTTCTACAACACATGTATTTACAACTTTGTTTTTACGGATGAGTAGATTCGTCGTCAGTAATAAAATCAAACAAACAAAACAGTGTAGACTTTGGTGTTCACAATGATAAGTATTTACGTATTATTTAAACCAGGTTTTATCATCTTTCTATCGGAACCCCTTTTCTGAGCACCAGACGTCCGTGTTTGTTTAACATCTTCAATGCTTGCATACTTATGTAATGCACTGTATTAATGTTATCGTTGTGTTTCTATCATAGATCTATTTATCCAGTATTTGTTTGTTTGTCTGTCTATGTCTTTATCAGCTTCATGATATATATATTCATTTTATTTATTTAATTGCCTTTGGACTTTCAGTTTAGGTATGAATTCTGTCGACGACTATGCCAGACGATGGGCCAAACACGAAGACGTGGAACCAGACACTTTGTCTGAATATCTGAAAGCTGTACCATGGTTGGTAAAATTTCGTATTCGAAAACTTAAAGGAACTATGAAAACACAATATCCCTCTGTATTTAGTGATCCGTAAGTAGTAACTGAACTGGTTATATTCCAATATGTATCGGTCCCAGCTGATTTGATTTGATTTGATTTTTTTGTTTTACGCCATACTCAACAATCTTTCAGTCATATGATGGCGTCCTGTTTTTATTGGTGGGGGAGAAACCCCGGTTACCAGGGTATAGACCACCGACCTTCCGCAAGTAAACTAGCAAACTTTCCCACATAATTCGAAACTACCCTAGCGTGATTCGAACCAGAGGTGAGAACCGGTCCCAGCAGACAAATCCTCAAATAATATAGTTTTTATTTTTACAGCAATTGTTATTAGATAAACTTGGGTTTAATATGAATTCTAGTAATCTTACATACACACGTAGCCCACTTTCAAAGATCCTTCAAATTATATGTCCGTATTACGCTCCTTTGATGTACCTATAGCCGGTACTGATTTTGAGGTACCATATTTATATTGGTACCTGAATTTCATAACACTCCATATAAGCAGCGGTATATAGGTCCAGGAAATGTTCTACCAAACCTTTATCTTTACTCCTTACCAAGATATTGACAGCCGTTAAGGGGGGACTTCAGCAATACTGTACAGTTGCTTATTCCAGAAGCAGTGTAAATCAGATGTGGATACTTAAAACTTCCAAACAACTTTTAGAAAATTTGAAGACATACAATTTTTCTCAAATTAACAGCATCAAAACATACGACTTCTCTACTCTTTACACAACAATTCCACATAAAAAATTAAAAGAAAGACGTTTTAGCATCATTAACAACTTTATTAAACTAAAGTTGGTGCCCGAAAATTTAAATATCTAGTGATTGGTTTTCATGATACTTATGTTAGCCAACACCACTCTGATTCTACATAATCACACTGAAGTTGAAATAAAAAGGTGCTGATATTTGTAATCGACAATAAATTTGTAATGTTGAGAGACGTGGTCTTTCAACAAACTGTCGGCATTCCTATGGGAACCAATTGCGCCCATTTATTGGCCAACCTGTTCCTTTATTCATACGAAGCAGACTTCATTCAGAAACTGCTGAATCAGAAGAAGAAAAAGTTAGCGGTGTCCTTTAATTTGACATTTAGATATATCGACGACGTTTTGTCAATTAATAACGACAATTTTTATATATATGTCAATGCGATATATCCCAGCGAACTAGAAATTAAAGATACAACAGAATCAAGCGCACACGCTTCATACTTATACATTTTACTTACTATAGACACAGACAGGAAATTGGCAATTAACTATATGCGACACGACGATTTCGGCTTTCCAATCGTAAATTGTCCATATTTCAGTAGCAATATCCAACAGACAGCGGCATATGGAATATAAATTTCACAAATTATCCGATCTGCCAGCGCGTGTTCAACATATGAACGTTTCATATACAGATGTAAAGTACTCACCGATAAATTGTTGACACAGGGATATTGAAACTGTGGTTGATATCAACGTTCCACAAATTGTACGGTGGGTATAATATTTTTTTCCGATTACTCTGTTTCACTAGGTGAAATTTTGAGTTGTCTTTTCGTTGGCGGTGTTTGAGACATCTGTACCAATTGTGACGAGGATTCGTTCCTCGCGTATTTCATTTGGACTTGATTGTGGACTCACAGATCCAATCTCTTGGTTTCCAGAGGTCCGTGTTTGTCCAATTTTTACCAGATTTGTATCTATATCCTTGACCTCTTAAAGATTTATATTTTGGTATCTGAGCTGTATTATATATTTATGTATGTATTGTATATTAATGTATATTTGTTTTCTTGTCTGACCATGTGTTTAACAACTCTGTGTTATCATATATATGTATGTATCTATTTGTTTCCCTGTCCATCTGTTTATCAACTCTGTGTTATCATATCTATGTATCTATTTGTTTGCCTGCCCATCTGTTTATCAACTCTGTGTTATCATATCTATGTATCTATTTGTTTGTCTGTCCATCTGTTTATCAACTCTGTGTTATCATATCTATGTATCTATTTGTTTGTCTGTCCATCTGTTTATCAATTCTGTGTTATCATATCTATGTATCTATTTGTTTGTCTGTCCATCTGTTTATCAACTCTGTGTTATCATATCTATGTATCTATTTGTTTGTCTGTCCATCTGTTTATCAACTCTGTGTTATCATATCTATGTATCTATTTGTTTGTCTGTCCATCTGTTTATCAACTCTGTGTTATCATATCTATGTATCTATTTGTTTGTCTGTCCATCTGTTTATCAACTCTGTGTTATCATATCTATGTATCTATTTGTTTGTCTGTCCATCTGTTTATCAACTCTGTGTTATCATATCTATGTATCTATTTGTTTGTCTGTCCATCTGTTTATCAACTCTGTGTTATCTTATCTATGTATCTATTTGTTTTATTTGGGGTTGAGTATTACTGTTTGCAGAATAATAACGTAAACATTCATATGACTGTTAAAACTCTTTAGATTTACAATGTTCTTAGATTCATTCCTAAGCCAGAGATAAAAAATAATCCACAGTGGACGTGAAAGTTCTTCTATGCATAACCTACATACGAAACTGATATCTTCACTACCATTCAACTACACATAAACGAGACGATTAGTTTTTTCTAGAAATTACCAAAATGAAATATACGTTTTTAACTGACGGTGTACGGCATTGTTACAGAAACAACGTGAAGTCGTATATCTGTGTGATGAGAATGTATTAGTCAGTGTTTATGGAAATCAATAGCTTATCCTCAATATGAGAAAATAATTGAAGTAAAATGAACCCACAAGGTATATTGTTTTTGCGAAAAGTGATATTCTTGGAAGTGTAAAATGCTATTGTGTCGTTGTCATGAAAAAAAAACTTCCCCTTTCTATTAGAATTTTGTATAAGACATCGACATAAATATTATTTGGGAAATTCTATAGTATGCAGAAGATTGATTCTCTATTACCAACTGGTTTGCTACATGACGGCGACACATATCAATTACAAGGCTTTGCTTGTAGATACGATCGGACTATATAACATACATTTTATTCATTTAATAGATGTGAATTCTATAACAAAATGATTTATCATTGCTTTGTGGAATCCTTGTCTTTTCTACACCTAAATCGATACCTCAGTCTGTGTGGAATTGTTTCTGTTCTGTTTTTTATGTTTTATCATTTCAAGTAAATTTAGATAATCAGCCTTGTTTAAGAGGTTTACCATTATATCTTTTTGAATTTCGTCTGATTAAGAGATTCAATAGCAGATAATACAGTGAACGAGAGAAAACCACTAATTATAGCCATAACTAAATGACAATTTGTTCTATGCAATTCCAGGCATGCTGTTGTTTTATTTCAGGACTAACATAGAGTTTAATGAGGTCATGTAAAAATACGAGGTCAAAGTGCCCATATAACAGCATTGCCAGCCTTTTGTCACAACACGTAAATTTGTATAATCGTCAGAGATATTCAATGCTGATACAAATAACAGTGTTGGACGGTTGTAAGAGAGCATATTGGCCCAAATAATCTTGTATCCTAGACTTTTCGTTAAAGAATAATCGCTTGATTACACAAGCAAACATCTAATATATAAGATATTGACTTAAAATGTGTAATTTAAAGTCCATATCTTGTGTTGTTACTGTCGATTTAATGACCTTGTTGGAAATAAAACATAATTCACCAGATCATTGACTAGCGTGTTTAAAAGATGTTTAATCGTTTTTACCGATTCCCGTAAGGCATTAATCATATCCATACTGGGTATGGGTTTGACTTCAGAGTCACAAGGGGACATTACTTGTTTTTTATGGTCCTCACCTAACATCTGGGGCATTCAAAGACCTAATCTTTATAGTATTTGTAATTTGTATGTATTTGACTGTTATTGCTTGTCATACCAATACACAACATACTTCCCTGGACGGTCAAAATTAAGACTAAATACATTGGATTATTTTTTATTTTCACCACATTACTTTCTCTGTTGTTATCCCTTTTGTACTTTTGTTTATTCTACAATAGCTGTAAATACCAGTCCAAATGTATCACATCCCAGTCACATATTTGCAAAGGAAAATATTCACAGAAATAAGTTAGACCTAATTCTTAAACCCAAATTTTCTCGTATTAACTTATTTTGCGACGGTTGTGTCATGCTAGAGACGCTGATTCCTTCCGGACACCTCACCCCTTTCCGTTTGAGATTGGCAATTGTTCTTCATATCGTGACCATTTGTATATCTAATTTTTCGTATTATAATGGGCTTTTAGTTTCGATTATCCTTTAGTTATTCATTTTTACCTTAAAACTATTTTTATAACTTATTTTTTTCTGAAAAAATATACTTCTATTTACAAATTTTCAGAAAAATCTAACAATAATAAAATCAATGTCCTGAAAGAGTTATCCCCCTTGTGAATTAATGAATTGAACACAGTTTTTCTCCAGCTAAAACAAATTTCATGAAGCTTGCATGCACATTAGAAAAAGTTGGTTTAACCGGACAAAACCTAGGTTTAATGACGTACTATACATATGACGATTACGATATCATAAGCGATTTTCAGAACATGGATTTTCTTGAATTTTTATGCATTAAACAACGCTTCAGTCAACACTTATCATTTCGCTTCGCTAAGTTAAAGAAAAAGTTTGTTCTAAAATTCATTCAAATTGAAAGCCATTTATTTCTTTAACAGAGATAGATTCAATGGCTCATGGTTTCCCAAATGCATTAGTCTCGTTCTTTTGTTCTTTGCGCTCTGACATCTTCAATAACGACATCTTGGTTATGGTTCGTCGACTTCCAAAACTTGGAGTAGTGGTTTTTTTCATGCCCGAGCGTCAGAAATTTACCAGATTTGAATAAAATGTGCAATCACTAAATTTAATTTATATTTGCTTAAGAAAACTTTCAGACGAATATTTTCTTTTGCTGTTAGTTTATTTTTAGTTTTGAACCTCGCGCCCCAAGTTCCAGATCAGTCTTCGCTGGAACAATGTCATATGTCTTTTCATCTCAACATCGCATCTCATAGCAATGATTCTATGTGTCTTTTCATATCAACATCGTATCTCATAGCAATGATTCTAAGTGTCTTTTCATCTCAACATCGCATCTCATAGTAATGATTCTATGTGTGTTTTCATCTCAACATCGCATCTCATAGCAATGATTCTATGTGTGTTTTCATCTCAACATCTTATCTCATAGCAATGATTCTAAGTGTGTTTTCATCTCAACATCTTATCTCATAGTAATGATTCTAAGAGTGTTTTCATCTCAACATCACATCTCATAGCAATGATTCTAAGTGTGTTTTCATCTCAACATCTCATCTCATAGTAATGATTCTATGTGTGTTTTCATCTCAACATCGCATCTCATAGCAATGATTCTAAGTGTGTTTTCATCTCAACATCGTATCTCAACAATGATAAGTCTCTTTTCATAGCAATAATGATTCTATGTGTCTTTTCATCTCATAGCAATGATTCAAGTGTGTTTTCATCTCAACATCTTATCTCATAGTAATGATTCTAAGTGTGTTTTCATCTCAACATCACATCTCATAGCAATGATTCTAAGTGTCTTTTCATCTCAACATCTCATCTCATAGTAATGATTCTAAGTGTCTTTTCATCTCAACATCACATCTCATAGCTTCTAAGTGTCTTTTCATGAACATCTCTATAGTAATGATGTTCTTTTCATCTCAACATCACATCTCATAGCAATGATTCTATGTGTGTTTTCATATCAACATACATCTCACAGTAATACTTTTGTGTCTTTTTATATCAACATACATCTCACTCTAATACTTTTGTGTTTCTTTTTATATCAACATACATCTCACTGTAATACTTCTATGTGTCTTTTTATATCATCATACATCTCACTGTAATACTTCTATGTGTCTGTTGATATCAACGTACATCTCAATATAAAACTTCTAAGTGTATTTTATATCAACATACATCTCACTGTAATACTTCTATGCGTCTTTTTATATCAACATACATCTCTATATAACTCTTCTATGTGTCTTTTATATCAACATACATCTCACTGTAATACTTCTATGTGTCTGTTGATATCAACATACATCTCAATATAACACTTCTATGTGTCTTTTATATCAACATACATCTCACTGTAATACTTCTATGCGTCTTTTTATATTCATTATTTTCATTAAAAAATTCTGCTTAATATGTGAATGATACATTGCTTCGAATATATCTAACATTTACATTTAAAGTATTGACTTAGGCGTACAAGGCTAAAACTTTGCTGTATCTTCAATTAAGTCTAACGTGCAGAGCGCATCACATCAAATTGTCACCTATCCAGATGCTGACCGCGCTCGCCGTTGCTTAACTTAAGTAAATGGATATAAACGCTGACCATCCAGCCAAAAAAGGTAGCTGATGGACTAGACAGTTAATCTGTCTATATCCATGACTCTAACACAAGTTCTGGTGTCATCGGTAGGCCTTCTCATCTAGATTATATCAAATTGCTAGTACGTCAGTAGACCTAGCAGGTTAATCACCAACCTTCGAATTGTACTCTAAATTCTAGTGTATGAAAATCGACAACGGGAAAACACATACCTCAACAATTATACAAATTACAACACGAACAATGCTCAAATCCAAAGATACCGCGCGTCGCGTCATTTACGATTCAATTGAATGACATTACTGCTAAAATATATATTACCATGTGGTTCAAAAGTATTAAAGGCTAGGCTTTGCACTATTTTCTGTTGCATATTTGGTCATTTTATCGTTTGACCTAAATATGTTAATTTCCTGCTGATATAGATCTATGCAAAAAATGTAAAAATACGGGTTGCTATTCAAATTCTATTGAAACGATGTTGCAATGTTACAGGGTCGAGGATTTCGAAAAGGTTCAGATTTTCAGGGTTCGTAACGAAATAACACAGGTATATATATTTTTTTTTTCAACATAACAACGTTTTCACATTGACAGTTATTATGATTTGAGCTTGTATTTATGAAAAGGTATGAGAGAAAAATACAATTACGTTTATTCCACCTTCGGGGTATCAAAATCCTGTTTTGTGATCCCTCGGGTTGAATAAACGTATATCTTATGACAGCATATATAATTTTTCTATACATCGGTTACCAGAATGATTGCCACATTGACACGTGAAAGTAAGTGGTTACTTCAAATTATTCATCTTTAAGGTTGTATAGCTTCCTTCTTGTCAGTACAGCGGGCAAGATGTATGATTTCGACAACTATATATATATTCTTGTTGTGGGAAACAAGGCATCATGGGTATTTCGGAATAATTTCATTGTTGACTCTCAACTAGAAATGTCATCTGCTTGAATGTACGAGGAAATATTTTTCACGAATATTAAAATGCATTTGTTATATTTGAAGCAAAATGTTAAAACTACTAAAATGATATAATCTATATCTCCATTGTTCTTTGATCTTATATAGCTAAAATAGATTCATCATATGCACACTTCGTGGCATTATCATCACAATTGAGGTTTTGATGGAATAAGGTATAACTTTGGTAGTAAGTTTATAAAATTTATTAAGCGACCATAAAAATATTACAACTTCATTTTGGTTTCTTATGCATTTTACACACTGTCACTATATGAGTAAGTTTTATACTCTTTGACGAATAACTTGTAATAGACAGACGAAGAGTAAGACTCAATAACCAACGCCTGACACAAATTCATGATTAATCAAGACAAACACAATACTGTCACAAAAACAGTATCAAGAAAATGATAAAAGAACCTTCTGGAAACGTGTAAAATATTTCATCCTTTAAAAAACTCTTTATAATCAGTGTGTTACCTATTTCACTGATTGTATATCGAAGGTTCGGGTATCACAGCAAAGAATTTCTTATAACCACTCTATTTGCCATCACGGATAAAACCTCTACTTTTGTTACCGCCTTCCCGATGCCTAATCGCATCCCGTTTTGGATTTGCTATTGTCCACTGCGTCGAGAACGTTGTTATAACGACCATTTCACCGGCCTTGGCTTTTCAGCGACCTTGACCTTTTCACCGAACTCGAGAGGTTTCTATAGGGCATTTGCAATGGTTGCTGCATGCTGGCAGGGGAAGCTTACTCCTTCCGGACACCTGGTCCCATCCCGTTTGGGATTCGCTATTATTCATCGCGTTGGGAACGTCGTTATATCGATCTTTTAAGCGACTTTGACCTTTTATTTAAGCTTGGCCTTTTCACCAAACTTGACCTATAGGGCATTTTCGATGGGTGTGCCATACTGGCAGAGGACGCTTACTCTGTCGTAGTCAAATGGACTTTCGATTATCAATTGGTACGTTTTCATTTTACCTGGTACTATTTTAGTTGTATAATATTGAAGGATAAAAATAATAAATCTCGGATACCAAAGTATAATTCTTTAGGATGTCAAGGATATATATACAAATCTGGTAAAAAATGGACAAGCATAGACCTCTGGAAATCAAGAGGTGGGTTCATGTGCCATGGAGGAGTAAGCA